>VHKM01000477.1:0-215017 GCA_007210695.1 Neogobius melanostomus | reverse complement strand
AGTCTTGTATCTCTGTATTTTCCCTTTAACACTCTTCTTACAGTTGTCTTGTCCATGTTGCCTCAAAATGTCAAACCACAAGCCACGTATCTGCCCATACTGTAAAACTGCATTACCAGGACTCCCAAACATAATATGGAATATGTTATGCAGAATTTTACACTTACCACACACCTCCACTACACCCCAAACGCCTCCACACTGTCTTGTCAAACTCATGTTTGTTTTTAAGGTCCATGTTATATGTATGTAAACGCAAATTATAATAAATAATAATAATCTTTTTCGTCACATTGGTTCGTCCCTTTCCCTCACAGGTTTGACTCTTTAGTTGCATTTTCATTTCTGTTGTGTCTCATTTCTGTCGCTTTACTTGAACGCTTTTCCAGAACATTTTAGTTTGTGGGTAAAACTGGAGAAAATCTGCATGTGTTCGGCGGGTGAAGAGGTTCAGTAACAGTATGGGAGGTTAGTTAGTGTCTTTGTGTTCTTAAAGTGTATGGCAGTTCTATTACTCTATACATTACTTTTTTGACCCTGTTTCTGACTAGGAGTAAAATATATAAAGGAGAGTCTACAAATGGAAAACACTGACTTGTCTTTAGAATGAAGTCTTATCTTTTCATCCTGACTTTTATTGGAGCTTGTTTGTGTGGTTGAAATTCAGTGAGCCTCGACACTCTTCCTGGTTTGAACTGGTCCGTCCTCCTCTCTGAGTCACATGTCTTCTAAAGAAGAGGAAGTTACCATTAGGGAAGAGCCTCAGTCTGTTTCCTCCGTCTTGCGTCTCAGGACTCTCTGGTAAGAACTCTTCTAAGTTCTTGTTATAAACTCTGTATCACGGTCTGATTTCTGAGGTTTAATCTGTTTAAACTTGGTTTCTAAAGACTTGACTAAAGCCAAACATGGTCTCAGGCCAGTTGTGCGTCTGTTCCTCTAGTAGCACACGGCCCTGTAACACTGGCACAGTCAAGAACTCTTTTATTCCATGGATCTGAGGAGGTTGGACTTGTCGGTTTAGTTACTGATTTAACACTCGGCTGTTTTGTGTTGTGTGGAGAGTCAAACTTACTCCACTTTGTGTAGGAATAGAGAAATAAAAACAAATGTTGAGAGAGCAGAAACAGCTGCAAGAGAAGTGTCTCAATAATGTCAAGGTCAGTTTAAAGCTGCAGACAAACAATCCTCCAGATTAAAGTCGTCCGGATAAATCATTTCAATGTATTAGGATCAGTGACAGTGAGATTCTTCGTCCTGAGCCACAGCAGCCTAGTTTTATGAAGAAAAAGCTTGAGATGGTTTCAGGATTGTCTTTATGTGACTTTAGTGAAGTTTAAAAATATTTACAGGTTTAAAGTGTTTAAAATGTTCCATTGGGTCTATTTAGCACCTGTGAATTACAATTGTAATAAGGGATAACAAGTTACATGATCCAGTGTACGTAGGCTATGCTAAAAGAATAACACAGAATGAAAATGCCAATGTAAATGTATAGTCTAGTGACCAGGAGAATCTAAACTCTGCCTCCAGGAGGGATGGACAGGAGACATAGATTTAACTTGTTTCAGGACCGTTGTCACTAGATCAGGGACTGACTCCAGTTCCATTATACTTTCATACAGGATTTAGGGAAAATTTATTTCGACCAATATAGACATGAGGCACGATGTTAAACAGGCACTTCTCCCAAAACATCTATCCAGTCATGGGAACCATCACTTAAATCAAAACATTAATTAAGACAGAATAATACAACAATATGCAAATCGGAGCATTAATGAAGCATTTCTGATCATATTACATTATTTGTGATCCAATCATCGGCTGACTGGATTTTTTGGTCCAAAATAATCAAGTAAATATATTCAACAAAAACCTTCAAACAAAAACCTCTCTTTTGGGAGAAGTTGTCTCATTTCTATATGAATCTTCCACTGTAAGAAATGACCTAAAATTTACTCCACAAATGAGAAAATCTTCTTGTGAACAAACGTTTAGACAATTCCAGTCTGTTTCCCTTTTTCCTAATACTTCTCTTTAAAATGAGCCATTTCCCAAAGAATCACTGATATTTGTTGTGGAAGTGCTCATCCAGAAGCACATGTTACACATGTTAGCCATACATTTAGGCACAAACGTGTTGAAAATGTCCACAGGCCATTGATTTCACAGTGGACAGTGGTAATTTGAGTAGAGCTCTTTGTCTCTGTCCACAATATGCCATAGTCCATTTCAACAGTGAATTGAAGACGTGTTAAAGGGCTCTTTTTGATAAAGAACAAGGCGGCCATTTTGCTACGGGGGAAGGGTGTGACTGACGTCACCTTTGTTGCACTTAGATAAATATTGGGAACAAATGAACCCACCTTTTTTGCTTTGATTTAAGTCCATTTGTGGAAGGTTTTGTTGTTACTGTTGCACTTTGCTTTGACACATTTGTGAAACAATATTTTTGCTGTTCTAACATTCTGTCACTTTGGAGAGGTTTGTGACAATGCTATAACATATAGCACAACACATGAAAAGTTTACAAATCCAACCATACTTTGGCCTAGACTTCTGAATGTTGCACACATTACTGAGCACCATTGAGTTACAAACCTGTACTCAGTTTGGGTGTGTGCTATGGAAAGGTATATTTTCAGGAAAGAATTCGTTTATGTGAATTATCGATATATAAAAAAGCTATATTTTTATTCAATTTTAGACTGCAGAACCTTTTTACATGTTTTTTCAACAATGTCCTTCAATTTAATAGAAGCTATATTTTTGTTCTGATTCCAATGATAGGTTCACATAAGTAATTTGGACAAAGTATAGTTGTTTTATAGTAATTTTAACATGGAGACGGTTACTGTTTTAATTTAGCCAGGGCAGAGGACATCAGGTGGTTTAAGGTTTAAGACGTCCCATGTATTGGAAAAGTAAAGGACAAAAAACAATAGTGCAAATATATATAGTGAACCAAATAGTATAGATTCAATCACATGGCCTTATAAAACAAGCTGTCAGTTCAAGTCAACAGCAACAACATAAGCATAATGCAAAATTGAAAAGTTACATTTAAGAATCAACAGTCACAATTCGAAGAGTCCCACAACCCCACGTTGGGAAGAACCCAAAGTCAGGAACCCCCCAAAAGTGTGGGCAGTGAAAGGGAGTGGGGAAGAGTTCATGGGGCTACGAGGAGCCCCCTACTGCCCGCAGGAGGTGCGATTCGATTCTTCAGCAGTATCATTCAATCATGTGAAAGGGTTTATTTTTGTTTCTGATAAAAATGATGGAGCCCATTAAAATCTACTAAGTTCCCTGGAGAGAATCCTGTCTGGCACCGAGTGCTGAGTGTAGCACCGTGTGTCTCTCTTCCTACCGAGAGGAGTTCAGCTCCTCCTCTAACGGGGTTAAGGTCATAGAAAAAGTTTTATTCTCACCATGGGCTCAATAACTTTGCACCATTTCTTCAGTTAGCTCTTCTTCGCTCCTTCTCTGCTTCAACTTGTAGCTGACGCTCATTGCTGGAACAATGACATTGAACAGAAGTTTTAAACTTGTCCCAAATGTTTTTCAGACAATGGCGTCTTGGTGACACAGAGCAGCCTGAGAGCAGATTCTGTGCTCCATCTGTCTGGAGGTGTTCTCTGAGCCCGTTCTCCACTCCATGTGGACACAACTTCTGCAAACGCTGCATCTCTCAGCCTGGGACCTAAGCCGTCGTTAAATTGTCCACTGGTGTAACAGGAGCTTCTTCCATACAGACCTGAGCTCTGCGCAACCACCCTTACTCTTGAGAGTCTCACAGCTCAAACTGGAGAAGAGCAGCAGATCTATTGATGAACTAATTCATCTAAAAGAAGTCCAGTGTGACGTCTGCTCTGAGCCCAAACTGAAGCAGTGAAGTCCTGCCTGGTCTGTCTGTCCTCGTTCTGTGAGAGCCACCTCCAGCCTCATCTGAGCGCGCCCAGACTGAAGAGACACCAGCTGATGGAGCCTGTGGACGACCTGGAGGACAGGATGTGTCCCACACACGACCAGCCCTTCAATCTCTACTGCAGCACTGATCAGAAGACCATCTGCATGATGTGTTCTGTCCTGGAGCACAAGAACCACACGTTGGTTCCTCTGAAGGAGGCGTTTGAGCAGGAGAAGGTCTCTCTGCAGCAGACTGTGGCTGAGAACCAGCGTCTGGTGGAGCAGAGGAGGCTGAAGGTCCAGGAGATCACAGCTGCCCTGGAGCTCAGTGAGAGAGAGGCTCAGAGAGAGAACAGCAGATGGTGAAGGTCTTCAGTGAACATCATGGAGTCTGTGCAGAGATGTTTGGACCATCACACCAAAGTCATGGAACAAAGTCTTTCTAAACATAAGGAGCGCGCTCAGGCCTTGATCCAACAGCTGCAGCAGGAGATGTGTGAGCTGGAGAAGAGCAGCACTGAGGCCCAGCAGCTCTCACTCTCTACAGACCCCTCCACTTTCTACAGCGCTGCCCTGCACTGCCCCCTGCTGGCCTGAAGGACTGGAGCAGCGTGAGCTTTGAGCCGCAGACGTGTGAGGGCAGTGCGGCCCACGCTCTGTCTGAGCTGGAGACAAGTCTCTCACAGAAGTTCAACAAAGTCTTTAAACAACTGCCTCCAAAGGACCAACTGAGGAGAGTTCAGCAGTTTGCTGTGGACGTCACTCTGGACCCAGACACTGCTTATCCTGATCTGGTTCTGTCTGAAGATCTCAAACAGGTTCATGACACTGATGTGAAGAAGAAGATCCCAGACTCTCCTCAGAGGTTTACATATCATACTATGGTTTTAGGAAAACAGAGTTTCTCTTCAGGCAGGTTCTACTTTGAGGTTCAGGTCAAAGGGAAACTGACTGGACTTTAGGAGTGGCCCGAGAGTCCGTCAACAGGAAGGGACAGATCACTGTGAGCCCAGAGAACGGACTCTGGACCATTGATTTGAGAAACAGAGATAAGTACAGAGCTCGTACTGACTCTCCTGTCCCCCTGTCTCCAACAGAGGCTCCTCAGAAGGTCGGGGTGTTTGTGGACTATGGAGCAGGTCTGGTCTCCTTTTATGACGTAGATTCTGCAGATCTCCTCTACTCCTTCACTAACTGCAGCTTCAGGGAGAAACTCTTTCCATTGTTTGAAACCTGTTCCAATAAAGGAGGAACAACTCAGCTCCTCTGATCATCTCAGCTGTGTAGAAGGATCTGGAGGAGACTGAGCTCAGTGACCAGTGACGCCTTCAGTGACTCAGGAAGAACTCGTTTCCTGTCGTCATTGAGGACGATCACCTGATCATTTTTGTACGTTTTTTGTGTGAACGTCTTTTCCACCATTGAACGATCTTGTTCTCTGGACTGGAGTCTGTTTGACATTTGGACTTTTGTTCTATTCGGCCACTTCCTTTATTCTATGATTTTTTAATTAATTGTTTTCACCAGATGCCCTCCCTGATGTGACTCACTGGTGTCTGCAACAATGAGTGAACCTCTTAGTTTTTCTTGTAGAGTCAAATCCTTTTGCTGCTTAGAGTTTATTGTGAGACTTTGTATAAAAATGACGTTGTTTCAGAGGAATCACGTGTGGATCAAATGTACAGAACCAAATGAGTCCTAAGTGAGATCAGTGACACATTTATTACAGAAGAATCATCTGTTGATCAAAATATAACGTGACTGTTTGCATCGCTGTTCTGTGTGTAATAAAACTGACAAACACCATCTGGATTTGGACATTTATTCAGAAATATCTTTGGCCAAACGACTGGATAATGTCGTCATATAACAGGCTTTGAGATTCTCAGAGGTCGTTAAACTCACTATGAACTTTAGGAAAGAGCTCGATGTAACTACTTATATGGCCGATTCACTCAGGATCAAACCGTGTTACATTCTATAACAGAAACGCTTCACACTTATTGTTTCATTCACTTATGATCTTTTTGTTTTCTCTCTCATCCATTTCTCACACCTCCTCATCACACACACCACACATCCAAACACCACGCACAACCCAACAATCAAATGTGCATCAGTTTAATAAAAAACAGCTTTATTTCTATTTATTCCTGTAAACATGTGCAGCTCCAACACTGAATCAATGACTGAAAGATTGTCTAACTCTTCCTTTTCTACAGGAGAACTCTCTCAGAAGAAAGTGCAAACTACAGGATGAGTTGCATGAGACACTGAGCCTCTCAGTGAAGCACATTGACAAAACTTAGGTCCAAAACAACCTTTCCCGCTCTGCTGTCTAAATAATAGTAATACATTTGATTTAAAAGTGCCTTTGAAAACACCCAAGGACACTGTACAATGGACACATTAAAACAGGTAGAACTAAATAAAACAGTAAACACTGGAGAGAGACGGCCAATATTAGGCTATAGTAAAACCCGACTGGACTGGCATGTGGTGAGGCTGGCGTGTATTGCAGTAGTGTAATTGGGCTATAAAACCAGGACTGGACTTGGACTGGACTCAAACCCTCTGAGACCAGCTAAAACCAGGACTGGACTTAGACTGGACTCAAACCCTCTGAGACCAGCTAAAACCAGGACTGGACTTAGACTGGACTCAAACCCTCTGAGACCAGCTAAACCAGGACTGGACTTGGACTGGACTCAAACCCTCTGAGACCAGCTAAAACCAGGACTGGACTTAGACTGGACTCAAACTCTCTGAGACAGCTAAACCAGGACTGGACTTGGACTGGACTCAAACCCTCTGAGACCAGCTAAAACCAGGACTGGACTTGGACTGGACTCAAACCCTCTGAGACCAGCTAAAACCAGGACTGGACTTGGACTGGACTCAAACCCTCTGAGACCAGCTAAAACCAGGACTGGATCTGGACCGGACTCAAACACTCGGGGCCAGATCTTGTGCCTGGTGCACGGAGGCTGGGTTTATACAGGTTTATACAGGTTTATACAGGTTTACTGTATAAACCTGTGTCTGTGTGAAATATAATCTGTTTTTTTAAAGTAAATGAAGTTTGTATTTGTCATGTTTATTGAATACTGACCCTCACCCTGACACCTCTGCATTTCACTCATTATTTTTTCTAAACATCTTATTTCCTCCTCATTAATAATTACCCGTGAGCGTCGTTATCACGGCCGTCTGACTGTAAAAACGTGGACTTGGGTGGGATCACGCCTTTATGAACCGGGACATAAACTTATATTGTTACTGCGTTTCTCTGACTCGATTAAAGCTTTTAATCTCCAGCTTCATCCAGATAAAGTCACATCGTCTGCGGAGACTTGGAGCTGACAGATCGTTCTTAGAAAAGTCCAAAACTCCACATCAGGTGAGACAAAGTGTTTCTGTTTCTTCATCCACTGTTACAGACTCTGGTTTTACCCAAATCTAAAAGCTTCAGACTGGAGTTTACAGACTACAGGCCAGAGAGACGCCTCATTTGAAGCTAAGACCGACAAAAGTCATCAGAACTAATCTTTTTTTTGTTTTTTTTAGACAAATGGGAAATTGACGTCTCTCTAGCTCCCGATGCCAACGTCTGGACCCAGATATGTAATAACATCTATTTTATGTCTAATAATCCCAACATTCAACTCATACAGTACAACATCATTCACAGAACTCACTACACCGGCCACAGACTTTCCAAAATGAGTTTCACATCCAACATCTGCACCAGCTGCTCACAAAACACTCCAGACACATCCACGCCTTCTGGCACTGCTCACCAGTACAAACATTTTGGAAATTGTTATAAAGTTCCTTTCCTCCTTTTTTGGCTGCCGCATCCCGCTGACTCCTCGCTCTGTGTCCTTGGTGACATACCTGCAACCACCTAACCAGAGCAAACAATAAAATCCTCCTTACAGCCATAACCATCGCCAAGAAAACCATCCTCATGAACTGTCAAAGCAGTTGATTTCCACATCACACTGGAAACATCTACTACTTCAGCACTTTAGCCTTGATTTCTCCTCCTCCGACTCTGATACAGAATCCCTCCCACCCGGTCCTCCTTCTCAGACTTCATACAGAACCACAGAACAATATATCATTAATCAACATTAATACATTCTATTTGTTTATTTATTTTTCATTGTACATATATTGACCCTATTTTGAATCTAACAGCTTCCCCAATCTTTGTTTCCGCCTGTGACTGCGATGGTTGAATGATGTGTGTATGATATGTGTATGACCTTCTATATACATTCTAAAAGGCAAAAGGAAATAAATACATTTAAAAAGGCCTCACAGAGAACAGAAAAACAAGTAACAGTGGACACATATACATATAATAATGGCAATAACAATGTTCTTGATTTGACCAAAAGTGAAGCTAAAATGGCACAAACCCCACAGCACATTATCCCTCAGCTTTTAATCCACCACAAAACTCTCACATCACACAACACATTGATATAACACACCATTAAGTGAGCTGGTAATAAGACACTTTTCTTTTAATGCATCAACCCGAACAGGCATTTACATGTTAATCAAGAGGGATTCATGTGTTGTCAGTCTATTGTCAGTCTATTGTCAGTGCCCAACGCCTATTGGACTGTATCACATTTGACAGACTATAATATTGCTTACATGCATGTGTGCCTACTGTATGGGTATATATACATGCATGTGTGTGTGTGTACGTCATCATTGAAATTATAACCAAATCTATAACTATGATAATAATAATAATGATAATAATGATTGCACTACCATTGCTGCCTAAGCGTAAACAACTCTTCCACCATCTCATTCATCGACAGAAACACTTACCTTCATGACTCTTCATTATCTCTTCTGTTGTTCTACCATTTCTCTCTCTCTCTATTATTATTATTATTATTATTATTATTATTATTATTATTATTATTATTATTATTATTACGTATATTATCTTAAATCTACTCGTCCACTCTTTCATTTATTTGATGTTTTTGGTTTCTGTAACTTGGCAGTTTACCTACAGTCTGTATCTCTGTATTTGTTCCCTTTAACATTTCTTTACAGTTGTCTTGTCCATGTTGCCTCAAAATGTCAAACCCACAAGCCCCGTATCTGCCCATACTGTAAGAACTGCATTACCTAGGACTCCCAAACATAATATGGAATATGTTATGCAGAATTACACTACACACACCTCACTACACCCCACGCCTCCACATGTCTTGTCAACTCAAAGTTTGTTTTGTAATGTCATGTTATATGTATGTAAACGCAAATAATAATAAATAATAATAATCTTTTTCGTTGCATTGTCGTCACTTTGACTTGATCTTTTTTTGTCGTGTTTTCGTCACATTTTTGTCCCTTTTTCCCTCACGGTTTTGACTCTTTAGTTGCATTTTCATTTTCTTTCTGTCTCATTTCTGTCGCTACTTTGACGCTTTTTCCAGAACATTTTAGATTTGGGTAAAACTGGAGAAAATCTGCTGTGTTCAGGCGGGTTAAGAGGTTCAGTAAAGTATGGGAGGTAGTTAGTGTCTTTGTGTTTCTTTAAAGTGTTTATGGGTTTATTCTTATACATTTACTTTTTTGACCTGTTTCTGAACTTTAGGAGTAAAATATATAAAGGAGAGTCTCCAAATGGAAAACACTGACTTGTCTTTAGAATGAAGTCTTATCTTTCATCCCTGACTTTATGGACTGTTTGTTGTGAGTTGAAATCAGCTGAGCCTCGACACTTCCTGGTTTAGAACTGGTCCGTCCTCCTCTCTGAGTCACATGTCTCTAAAGAAGAGGAAGTTACATTTAGGGAAGAGCCTCAGTCTGTTTCCTCCGTCTGCGTCTCAGGACTCTCTGGTAAGAACTCTTCTACAGTTCTTTGTATAAACTCTGTATCACGGTCTGATTTCTGAGGTTTAATCTGTTTAAACTTGTTTCTAAAGACTTGACTGAAGCCAAACATGTCTCAGCCAGTTTGTGCGTCTGTTCCTCTGTAGCACACGGCCCTGTAACACTGCAACAGTCAAAGAAACTCTTTTATTCCATGGATCTGAGGAGGTTGGACTTTTGTCAGGTTTAGTTACTGATTACACTCGGGCTGTTTGTGTTTGTGTGAGAGTCAAACTTACTCCACTTTGTTTGGAATAAGAGAAAATCAACAAATGTTGAGAGCAGCAGAAACAGCTGCAGAGAAGTGTCTCAATAATGTCAAAGTCAGTTTAAAAGCTGCAGACAAACCAATCCTCCAGATGTAAGTCGTCCGGACTAAATCATTCAATGTTTAAGGATCAGTGACAGTGAGATTTATTCGTCCTGAAGCCACAGCAGCTCTAGTTATGAAGAAAAAGCTTGAGATGGTTCAGATTGATACATTTATGTGACTTTAGTGAAGTTAAAATATTACAGGTTTAAAGTGTTAAAATGTCATTGGGTCTAATGTAGCACTGTGTAATTACAATGTAATAAGGACTAACAAGTACATGTCCAGTGTAGTAGGCTATGCTAAAAGAATAACACAGGAATGAAAATGCAATGTAAATGTATAGGCTAGTGACCAGGAGATCTAACTCTGCTCCAGGAGGGAGTGGACAGGAGACTAGATTTAACTTGTTCAGGACCGTTGTCCCTGATCAGGGACTGACTCCAGTTCCATTTACTTTCATACAGGATTTAGGAAAATTATATTTCGACCAATATAGACATGAGGCACAGATGTTTAAACAGGCACTTCTCCCCAAAACATCTATTCCAGTCATGGAACCATCACTTCAATCAAAACATTAATTAAGGACAGAATAATACAACAAATATGCAAATCGAGCATTAAAATGAAGCATTTCTGATCCATATTACATTATTTGTGGTCCAATCATCGGCTGACTGGATTTTTTTTGGTCCAAAATAATCAAGCAAAATATAATTCAACAAAAATTTAAACAAAACTCTCTTTGGGAGAATTTGGTTCATTATTATGAATCTTCACTGTAAGAAATGACCTAAAATTACTCCACAAATGAGAAAATCTTCTTGTGAACAAACTTTTAGACAATTCCAGTTCTGTTCCTTTTTCCTAATACTATTCTCTTCAAAATGAGCCATTTCCCAAAGAAATCCACTGATATTTGTGCTGGAAGTGCTCAGTGCCAGAAGCACATGTTAGCCACATGTTAGCCACATTAGCATTTAGGCACAAACGTGTTGAAAATGTCCACAGGGCCATTGATTTCACAGTGGACAGTGGTACATCTGAGTAGAGCTCCATTGTCTCTGTCCAACAATATGCCATAGTCCATATCAACAGTGAATGAAGACGTGTAAAGGGCTCTTTTCTGAATAAACAAGGCGGCCATTTTGCTACGGGGAAGGGTGTGACTGACGCACCTTTGTGCACTTAGATAAATATGGAACAAATGACCCACTTTATTTTGCTTTGATTTAGTCCATTTGTGGAGGTTTGTTGTTACTGTTGCACTTTGTTTGACACATTTGTGAAATATTTTTGCTGTTCTAACATTTGTCACTTTGGAGAGGTTTGTGCACAATGCTAATAACATATAGCACCAACACATTGAAACGTTTACAAATCCAACATACTTGGACCTAGACTTCTGAAATGTTGCACACATTCTGAGCACCAGTGAGGTCACAACTGTACTCAGTTTGGAGTGTGTGCTATGAAGTATATTTTCAGGAAAGACATTTCAGTTTATGTGTAATTTTCGATATATAAAAAGCTATATTTTATTCATTTTAGAACTGCAGAACCTTTTTACATGTTTTTGTCACAATGTCCTTCTACATTTACATAGAAGCTATTTTTTGTTCTGATTCCAATGATGGTTCACATAAGTAATTTGGACAAAGTATGTTGTTTTAATAGTAATTTTAACATGGAGAGGTTACAGTTTAATTTAGCCAGGCGAGAGTACATCAGGTGGTTTAAGGTTTAAGACGTCCCATGTATTTGGAAAAGTAAAGGACAAAAACAATAGTGCAAATATATACAGTGAACCAATAGTATAGATTCACTTAAAAAGTGTTATTGAAAGTATCTCTAAGCCGTTAACATACATCTGTAACCTGTCTCTGCAAACTGGACAATTTCCTGAAAGTATGAAAGTAGCAAAAGTGATTCCTCTGTTCAAGGCAGGAGATAAACATCTCTTCACAAACTACAGGCCTGTTTCCCTTTTACCGCAATTCTCAAAATCTTAGAGAAGGTTTATAACTCTAGACTTGACAGCTTTATGAAAGGTGTAATTTACTCTCGGACAATCAGTTTGGTTTTAGGAATAATCACTCATCCTCACACGCGCTCTTTGATATAATTGAAGAAATAACTAATGCTGTAGATAACAAGAAATATGCAATAGGGTTATTTATTGACCTGAGTAAAGCGTTTGATACAATAAACTATGATATACTAATTAATAAACTAGAACATTATGGGATTAGGGGGTAGCTCTACAGTGGGTTACCAGTTATTTAAAAAATAGAAAACAATGTGTGAAAATAGGTGATTATCAGTCGAGTTGTCGACAAATTGTGTGTGGTTTACCTCAAGGTTCCATTCTGGGCCCAAAATTGTTTAACATGTACATTAACGACATTTGTAAAACGTCTCAAGTACTTAAATTTATCTTGTTGCTGACGATACAAATATTTTTGCATCAGGTGACGACTTACAGCAACTGTGTCGGATTGTTAACTTGGAACTCAAAAGTGTCAATAAGTGGTTCAAACAAAATAAACTATCTCTAAATCTGAGTAAAAGCAAAATGATGATATTTGGCAACCGTAATTCCAATGCTCAGGAAGCAATTCAGATAGAGGGTGTTGTCATAGAGCGAGTGCATGAAATCAAATTCCTTGGTGTTATTATAGATGACAGAATTACTTGGAAAGCTCATATTAAATATATATCTACGAAAATTTCTAGAAGCATTTCAGTAATAGCAAAAGCAAAGCACATTTTAAACATCAAAGCTCTACATATCTTATACTGTTCTCTGATTTTGCCATATTTATATTATTGTACTGTAGTTTGGGGTAGTACTTATAAAAACACATTAAAACCAATAGTATTGTTGCAAAAAAGAGCTATCCGAGTAATTCATAAAGTTGGGTTTTTGGACCACACAAACTCATTATTTTTAAATCAAAGATCATGAAGTTTTGTGACATTGTTGAGTTCCAAACTGTACAGATGTTATACAAAGCAAGATACAAACTGTTACCAGGCCAAATACAAAGAAGGTTCCAAGAACGTACTGGTTGTTATGAATTACGTGACGAATTAAACTTTAGGACTCAGAAACATAGCTCAACTTTGAAAGTTTTAGCCCAACAGTTAATGGTGTACAATTGTGGAATAAACTGGAAATGGAGTTGAAACGATGTTCAAACATCAACCTGTTCAAATATAAATACAAACAAAAGACTTTTGAAACATACAGAGAACAAGAAATGTGTTGCCACTAGGAGGCGCAGTAGGATCAATTATGTGTGTTTCCTCTATAATCAAGGAAGAGTGTTGCTGCTTGGAACGGTTGTCATTCTATTGCTCAATTTACAAATTGAGAATTAGGGTAAGCAAGTTATGAATCTGTTGAGAGGGACCCTCCCAACGGGCTCAAAACCTTGTCTTTTAATGCACCACTCAGCATAGGAACATCATCTACAAATCAGCTGTTAGGGCAGCTGGGTGGGGGTTTGTTGAGGGGAGTTACTGCCCTCTTCAACTGGCTCTACACCCTGGCTTTTTAATGCACCACACTATGCAGGGCTTACATCACACTTCACATATAACTCAATTAAACAAATATAATAATAATGATAATTAAACCCTAATTAAATTATATTAAGAATGGTAATGACAACTGAGAAGTAGCAAGATCTCAGAGTATAATATGTATTAATGAACCTTTATAACATAAAAGTAGCACATTCTTTTGTTCTTTATTTTGCTGTTGTTTTTGTTTTATTCTTCATTTATTGTTACTTTGCCCTATGTTCCTTTGTTTATGATTTGCTACCTGTAAATATTAAATGTAATGTTATTATTTTATTTTGGGGTGGGCGCTTATAAGCCTTTGGCTTCAGCCCACTCCCTTTGAGCAGGTTAACTGCTCAAACAAATAAATAAACTAAACTAAACTAAATGGCCTTTATAAAACAAGCTTCAGTTCAAGTCAACAGCAACAACAAAACATAAATGCACAATTGAAAAGTACATTTAGAATCACAGTCACGATCGAGAGTCCACAACCCCACGTTGGGAAGAACCCAAAAGTCAGGAACCCCCCAAAAGTGTGGGCAGTGACAAGTGAGTGGGGAGAGTTCATGGACTACGAGGAGCCCCTACTGGCCCAGCAGGAGAGGTGCGATTCGATTCTTCAGCAGTATCATCAATCATGTGAAAGAGTGATTTTTGTTTCTGATAACAATGATGGAGCATTAAATCTACTAAGATTCCCTGGAGGAGATCCTGTCCTGGCCCGAGTGCTGAGTGTAGCACCGTGTGTCTCTCTCCTCCGAGAGGAGTCAGCTCCTCCTCTAACGGGTTAAGGTCTGGCTTTATTTTCACCATGGCTCAATAACTTTGCACATTTCTTCAGTTAGCTCCTTCCCTCGCTCCTTTCTCTGCTTCACTTGTAGCTGACGCTCATTGTGGAACAATGACATGAACAGAAGTTTAAACTTGTCCCAAATGTTTTTCAGAAATGGCGTCTTCAACACAGAGCAGCTCTGAGGAGCAGTTCCTGTGCTCCATCTGTCTGGAGGTGTTCTCTGAGCCCGTCTCCACTCCATGTGGACACAACTTCTGCAAACGCTGCATCTCTCAGACCTGGGACACTAATGAGAGCTGCTTCTGCCCCCTGTGTAAAGAGGTCTTCTCCATCAGACCACAGCTCAAGACCAACACCTTCATCTCTGAGATGGTCTCTCAGTGGAAACTAGAAGCAGAACGTCGGTCAAAGCGAGTGTCCAAACCTGGAGACGTCCAGTGTGACGTCTGCTCTGAGCCCAAACTGAAGGCAGTGAAGTCCTGCCTGGTCTGTCTGTCCTCGTTCTGTGAGAGCCACCTCCAGCCTCATCTGAGCGCGCCCAGACTGAAGAGACACCAGCTGATGGAGCCTGTGGACGACCTGGAGACAGGATGTGTCCCACACACGACCAGCCCTTTAATCTCTACTGCAGCACTGATCAGAGCTGCGTCTGTACCATGTGTGCCTTTCGGGAGCACAAGAACCATGAGGTATTGTCTCTGGAGGAGGCGTTTGAGCAGGAGAAGTCTCTCTGCAGCAGACTGTGGCTGAGAACCAGCGTCTGGTGGAGCAGAGGAGGCTGAAGGTCCAGGAGATCACAGCTGCCCTGGAGCTCAGTGAGAGAGAGGCTCAGAGAGAGACACAGCAGATGGTGAAGGTCTTCAGTGACATCATGGAGTCTGTGCAGAGATGTTTGGACCATCACACCAAAGTCATGGAACAAAGTCTTTCTAAACATAAGGAGCGCGCTCAGGCCTTGATCCAACAGCTGCAGCAGGAGATGTGTGAGCTGGAGAAGAGCAGCACTGAGGCCCAGCAGCTCTCACTCTCTACAGACCCCCTCCACTTTCTACAGCGCTGCCCTGCACTGCCCCCTGCTGGCCTGAAGGACTGGAGCAGCGTGAGCTTTGAGCCGCAGACGTGTGAGGGCAGTGCGGCCCGCGCTCTGTCTGAGCTGGAGACAAGTCTCTCACAGAAGTTCAACAAGTTCAGACTGAGGAGAGTTCAGCAGTTTGCTGTGGACGTCACTCTGGACCCAGACACTGCTCATCCTCGTCTGGTTCTGTCTAAAGATCTCAAACAGGTTCATGACACTGATGTTTGGAAGCAGCTCCCAGACTCTCCTCAGAGGTTTACTAATCATGTTATAGTTTTAGGAAAACAGAGTTTCTCTTCAGGCAGGTTCTACTTTGAGGTTCAGGTCAAAGGGAAAACTATGTGGACTTTAGGAGTGGCCCGAGAGTCCGTCAACAGGAACGGACAGATCAGTGGTTGTCCAAAGGACGGATACTGGACCATTAGGTTGATAAACAGAGATGAGTACAAAGCTTGTGATGACCCTTCTGTCCCCCTGTCTCCACAGAGGCCTCCTCAGAAGGTCGGGGTGTTTGTGGACTATGGAGCAGGTCTGGTCTCCTTTTATGACGTAGATTCTGCAGATCTCCTCTACTCCTTCACTAACTGCAGCTTCAGGGGGAATCTCTTTCCTTTGTTCTTTCCTGAACTCAATAAAGGAGGAACAAACTCAGCTCCTCTGATCATCTCAGCTGTGGAGACAAAGTAATCGA
Source organism: Neogobius melanostomus (assembly GCA_007210695.1). NCBI lineage: Eukaryota > Metazoa > Chordata > Actinopteri > Gobiiformes > Gobiidae > Neogobius > Neogobius melanostomus. Next base: position 198,750 of record VHKM01000477.1, on the reverse strand, counting down.
CACCAAACTCTTCCTGATCACTGTGTCCAAACTGCACTCACTGCTGATGGTTTCTGGGTCACGACAGCGATTGTTTTGAGCCTTATTTTGTTTTTTTGTGCTTTTACCTTTGATTTTTCTCTATTTTATGTTTTCAAATATGAAATATTAAAACTAGGGTGAACAAAAGTGTTGGACAAAGACGTGAGAAACATCTGTGATATTTGTTTTGTGTCAAATGTCTTTTTAAGTGGTGTCTCTGAGACAGACCATAAGGATCTTCTCTGTAAAAAGTCGGTGTTTCCTGAGTTCATCTGAGACGTTAGAATAAAGAGATTTGCCCAAGTGTTTTTGCTCCGAGGCTTTGAGAGCGACTCACTTTACATTCTCTGCTTTTGCTTCACGTGTGACAGAACTGACCCTAAAGCCGATGGGACTGAAGATGTTTCCAAGAGGATTTGGGATTTTTTTAAATATAAAAACTATAAAAAATGAACTTGTTATTAATGGAACAATCTGTAAAAATATAAATGATGTGTTTGGAAGATAAAGGTCAATAAACTCTTCAAAGTATTAAGTTCATGACATTATTTTATCTTTATGCTGATGAGAAATGAGTCAAACTAACTTCACTGATGTTCTTTTCACACAAAGTTCCATCTCATTGAAATGTGAAAAACCACCAGGACAAAACAAAGATCAACCTGGGTCTAAAAGCCTAAAGTATAAAGCACATTGTGGTCTCTGTTTATCATATCGGGTGATGCTTTAAGGCCAGTCACACAGCTGTAATCAGGAGCTTCATACGTGTTAAATGCAGTGAACTTGGTTTGGCGACGTCATGAGGACGTGAAAACAGGCAGCAGCCTCCCTCTCTCTTTATAAATCCTCCAGGTACCAACAGACACAAGTGGCTTTCTCTACCGATGAGTTTATTCACTCCATCTTAATAAACACAGCGTGAAAACTATCAAACACAGACAAGACAAGAATTAGCTTAAAGAAAATAAAGACAATTGGCAAATACAAATAAAACAGACAAATACCTCGTTGGCTGAGGACCGAGAGATTAGCTTCAGGGTTCTTCTTCTTCTTCTTTGGTTAGGTTTTAGTGTCTTTTCTTTAAGCATGCTTCTTTTTTCTGTCTCTTGTGAGATCGCTTCTTCCTCAGATAATTGAGTCTGTGCATAACTTCAAATCATAACAGCGCCACCCACGAAGTGACTTCCTGTTTCGATCCAGCTCACCAAAGTAAAAGCACACAGCTCGTCTCATTAGTTCAGCAGGTACTTGCAACATTACAAGAATATAATTAAATACACACATTTTAAGTGTTTTGTCTGTTTATAGTTAGGCAGAAAGAAAGTTGAACTAATGAATAGAATCGTGCTTTTATTTTGGTGCGCTGGATCGAAACAGGAAGTAACTTCCTGGGCGGTGTTGTTATGATTTGAAGTTATGCACAGGAGCAGGCAGTGGATCCGCGGTGCAGATGCGTAAAGACAAATATATAAAAACTGAATCTTCAGGTACTGAGACAATTTATGACTTAGAGTTATACATCGACACGTTCTACGAGATGACACAACCAGATACTAAACGTGGAAGGCAAGAGCTAGGCTCGAGCGACACCAAAACAGATATCTCCTCTGATATCCGCCAAATGCGCGAGACTATGGAAGCAATGCAGCAACAGCTAACAAAACTGGACATACTGCAAAGGCTGAAAGAGTAAAATGGTAAATGGTCTCAACTTATATAGCGCTTTTCCACCTACGTTAGGCAACCAAAGCGCTTTACAGCAAGGATCCACTCACCCATTCACACGCTCATTCACACACCAATGTACGCATCACTGGAGGCAAGCTGGGTGAAGTGTCTTGCCCAAGGACACAACGACAGTGTGCACCTTCAGGAGGCAGGATTTGAACCCCTGACCTTCCGATCATGAGACAACCCACTCTACTATCTGCGCCACCGTCGCAGATAGTAGAGGATGTCGAGGATCTAAAACAATCCTTGGACTTTCACGTCGCTTTGGTGGATGTCCTGAAAAAGGACAACGTGACGCTGCGCCTGGAAGTAAACGATCTCAAACTTTGACGGGTAAGCTACATTACGAGTCAATAAAAGCTCAAAATCACATCCTCGACTTGCAATGTAGGAGTATGCGGGACAACTTTATCATACACGGTCTACCAGAGAAACCAAAGGAAACCTACCAGACAACGGAACAACTAGTGAAGTCCTTTCTCAAAACTCACCTAAAGATGGGAGACTCCGAGGTCCGAGGAATCCAGCTGGCGCGGTCACATCGCCTAGGCCAATATCATGAAGGAGAATCCCAGAATCGTCCTATTGTGGCCAAGCTTCTCGATCCCAGGCACAAGTCTACCATCATGGAGAAGCCAAGGAGCTCAAAGGGTCTGGGTTCTCCCTGAGTGATCAGTTTCCCCCGAGATCATACGGAGACGCAGGCTGCTCCAGCCGGTGTTGGCCGAGGCAAGAGCCGCGGGAAGGAAAACTAAACTATTCATCGATAAGCTCTATGTTGACGGTGAACTTTATCGCAACTATAAAATGACTTACTGGCTTACCGGAGGAGGCGCCGAACATGCTGCTGCACTGACTGAAGTAAACACGGTCGCAACTGAGGACGTCATCAGAGCGACCTCACATCCCAAACCTTAAGGCACTTCCCACCAGGTAATCACTGTCACATAGAGATGACGTCATCAGAGACAAGTCAATCTCATTTTCATTCTGACACACACAGTACTATTGGAAACTTAGATTTAGATCTCTCAAGAAGGACAATTACGGAAACAATCAACCTGGATTTTAAATTTGCTCAATATGATTTACAGAACACCGAGAACGACATCGACCCTGAACATAACTTCTTTACAACATCTGTCAATGACTGTCAGTATTACACAGAGGACCTTTATAATTGCAAATTCAAGAACGTTAATGCTTTTCGGTAATCCACTTCAACAGTCGAAGCTTATACGCTAACATTGACCACATCAAGAGCTATTTAAAACAGTTTTCAAAGCCTTTTAATGTAATTTTAATAACAGAAACATGGCTTCATAATAACAGAGAAATGAACTTTAGTATCGAAGGTTATGAGTTTACAAATATGAACAGACGAAACAAGCATGGTGGGGGCGGAGCTATGTCTGAGCTGGAGACAAGTCTCTCACAGAAGTTCAACAAAGTCTTTACACAACTGCCTCCAAAGGACCAACTGAGGAGAGTTCAGCAGTTTGCTGTGGACGTCACTCTGGACCCAGACACTGCTCATCCTGCTCTGGTTCTGTCTGAAGATCTCAAACAGGTTCATTGTGGTGATGTGGTGAAGAAGCTCCCAGACTCTCCTCAGAGATTTACTAATCATGTTATAGTTTTAGGAAAACAGAGTTTCTCTTCAGGCAGGTTCTACTTTGAGGTTCAGGTCAAAGGGAAAACAAAGTGGACTTTAGGAGTGGCCCGAGAGTCCGTCAACAGGAAGGGACAGATCACTGCGAGCCCAAAGAACGGATTCTGGACCATTTGGTTGAGAGACGGAGATGAGTACAAATCTGCTGATGACCCTTCTGTCCCCTTGTCTCCACAGAGGCCTCCTCAGAAGGTCGGGGTGTTTGTGGACTATGGAGCAGGTCTGGTCTCCTTTTATGATGTAGATTCTGCAGATCTCCTCTACTCCTTCACTAACTGCAGCTTCAGGGAGAAACTCTTTCCATTTTTCAGTCCTGAACCCAATGAAGGAGGAACAAACTCAGCTCCTCTGATCATCTCAGCTGTGTAGAAGGATCTGGAGGAGACTGAGCTCAGTGACCTGTGACGCCTTCAGTGACTCTGGAAGAACTCGTTTCCTGTCGTCATTGAGGACGATCACCTGATCATTTTTGTACGTTTTTGTTGTGAACGTCTTTTCCACCATTGAACGATCTTGTTTCTCTGGACTGGAGTCTGTTTGACATTTGGACTTTTGTGTTTTCACCAGATGCCCTCCCTGATGTGACTCACTGGTGTCTGCAACAATGATTGAACCTTTTAGTTTTTAGCTTAGAGTTTATTGTGAGACTTTGTATAAAAATGACGGTGTTTCAGAGGAATCACGTGTGGATCAAATGTACAGAAACCAAATGAGTCCTAAAGTGAGATCAGTGACACATTTATTACAGAAGAATCATCTGTTGATCAAAATATAACGTGACTGTTTGCATCGCTGTTCTGTGTGTAATAAAACTGACAAAGACCATCTGGATTTGGACATTTATTCAGAAATATCTTTGGCCAAACGACTGGATAATGTCGTCATATAACAGGCTTTGAGATTCTCAGAGGTCGTTAAACTCACTATGAACTTTAGGAAAGAGCTCGATGTAACTACTTATATGGCCGATTCACTCAGGATCAAACCGTGTTACATTCTATAACAGAAACGCTTCACACTTATTGTTTCATTCACTTATGATCTTTTTGTTTTCTCTCTCATCCATTTCTCACACCTCCTCATCACACACACCACACATCCAAACACCACGCACAACCCAACAATCAAATGTGCATCAGTTTAATAAAAAAACAGCTTTATTTCTATTTATTCCTGTAAACATGTGCAGCTCCAACACTGAATCAATGACTGAAAGATTGTCTAACGCTTCCTTTTCTACAGGAGAACTCTCTCAGAAGAAAGTGCAAACTACAGGATGAGTTGCATGAGATACTGAGCCTCTCAGTGAAGCACATTGACAAAACTTAGGTCCAAAACAACCTTTCCCGCTCTGCTGTCTAAATAATAGTAATACATTTGATTTAAAAGTGCCTTTGAAAACACCCAAGGACACTGTACAATGGACACATTAAAAACAGGTAGAACTAAATAAAACAGTACAACACTGGAGAGAGACGGGCCAATATTAGGCTATAGTAAAACCCGACTGGACTGGCATGTGGTGAGGCTGGCGTGTATTGGCAGTAGTGTAATTGGGCTATAAAACCAGGACTGGACTTGGACTGGACTCAAACTCTCTGAGACCAGCTAAAACCAGGACTGGACTTAGACTGGACTCAAACCCTCTGAGACCAGCTAAAACCAGGACTGGACTTGAACTGGACTCAAACTCTCTGAGACCAGCTAAAACCAGGACTGGACTTAGACTGGACTCAAACCCTCTGAGACCAGCTAAAACCAGGACTGGACTTGGACTGGACTCAAACCCTCTGAGACCAGCTAAAACCAGGACTGGACTTGGACTGGACTCAACCCTCTGAGACCAGCTAAAACCAGGACTGGACTTATGCTGTGTTCACACCAAACGCCTCCGGCGCCTCCAAAGCGTCAGGTTTACATTGAAAATACATGGGGGACGCGCCTCCGGGAGCGTCGAGAGGCCCCGCGGCGCGTGACGCGCCTCCTGTGCGGCGCGTTTTGAAGATTTTCGCGCCTCGGACGCGGCACGGACGCGTTGGAGGCGCGTAACGCGCCTCGGACGCGGCCGACGCTAGAGTTGGGATTGTTGAACTTTTTCGAGAAATTCGCGAGCGTCGACCAATCAGGAGCTTTCTCCAACAGTGACGTACGCTGTAGCTGTGCCACCGTCGGTCTGGGGCAGATCCTCTGCCGGCCCGCAGATGTAAACAAGTCACGGAGGATTATCCTGTTGTGAACCGGAGCTACAGCAGCTCTGGGACTTTTACAAAGACACACATCAGTGTTTCATTTACCTAAACACCCAGGATTAAAAGCGGCAACAAGAAAACGTATTTGAGTGGCTGGATCTGCGCTGGGAATGTGTTTGGGTCTTGATGATGCACAGAGCATTCCCAAAGCTGCTACAAGCCAATCGATGTGAAAACGAGAAATATGCACAAATAAAGTCTATTAAGCCCCATCTACATAAAGCAACCGTGTAACAATGAACACACACTGAGCCAGGCTTGTTGATTTTTAAGTTTATTGCTCACATTTTATCTACAACGGGCCGTAGTTTTCTCCCCGAGTTAGCTACGCATAGAAATAAATTATTTCTATGCTAGCCGCTTAGCAGCAGATAGCTCGCATTGACCCCCTTGAAAACAAGTATTATGCACTAATCACGTCAATAAAGCCCTTAACTACACAGAACAGCCTTTATGATGGTCACACACTGAGATGGGCTTGACGCATTTGTGGTTTACTGCACACATTTTTTTTTTTTAATCAACAATGAGCTGTGCGCGATCGCAAAAAGCTAACCGGGCTAACCTACTGTAGCCTATAGCCACTTGCCACCAATGTCCCTTCAACCGTATGGGCTGGATATGAGCTTAAATACTGGGGATATCCTGCGTAGACCATGGGGGTATAGTTAACCCTATAACGCCAAACGTATCATATATGATACACAAGTTTTTGAGCCCTCTACATGAGCATTGTGACATTTTTTTCCTTGAAAAACCCGATGTATACAATTATATACATGCATTACAACGATAATCCACCAGAGGGCAGTAATCTGCTCACTAGAGGCCTTTCCCACCGTTCTAAAAGACTGCTATTAATCAGGAAGTGGACAGGTGTGATTTTTCAAGAAGAACTTTGCCAATTTGGAAAAGTTAAGATATGAAAAAAAAATTTTTTTGGGTGGAACATCAATAGGAACAGTTACTGGGTTGGTGCAATGTGAAATTACTTAATATTTCATAATCTATGTTTTAGTAAAACCGTGTTAAAAATTACGTATCAAATTTGATACAGCGGGTGTATAAGGTCATGTAACTCTAAATCAGTCAATTGTAATTTTATTGTATTTCATGCATTATAAATAATATCAAGCAAAATACTGTGTTTTTATTTTTCAAGTAAACTAATTAAATGTTTAAATTACATTATTTGGTACATTCAGAGCAAAAAATCAGATATGCAACTTGTTGTATCATGATGATTGATGACTATTTGGTGTTGCAATGGTATGATTGATAGCAACTTTGTTTTGCTTACTGATTTTCACTAAAAACTGACCAATTCAAAGAAAAAATACACAATAATCTCATAATGCAGATTGCATCTTTGTCTGAACAAGGACAGAAACTGTTTTCAAGCCTAACATTACTCAAAATAAAAAGGTTGTGAACTGCAAAATGAGTAAAAATAACTGAAATGTTATGTCTTCCAGACTTCCACCCTGCCAGTTCCATTGCTGCATTGTTTTTGTTGGATTTGTTTGTGTATTTTTTTGAGCATTGTGACCCGTTGTATCAAATATGATACAAATTAAAACTCCTATATGGAAATTGATATTTAATTTTTTTTTTTTATTTGTTCAGAAGGACCAATAAAGGCTCCAGTTTCAAAGAATTGGAATTTTCTGTCAATTATTTAATGGTTTGGGCTTTACAGGGTTAAAGATCCATAGGACATGGCAGGAGCAAAGAGGGAGACTACAGTAGTTAGCCTCCGAACAACTGTAGTTTACAGGCACGAGCTGTTTCCAAGATGGCTACGAACGCACCCTGAGCTGACACGCGGCCAGGGCGTCTTGACGCACTGTGACATTTGTGACAAGCGTCTGACTTCAGTAAGCACAAGCGTCCAACTACGGCCTTGAGGCGCGTTTTTGACGCCCAGGAGGCGTTCGGTCTGAACACGGCATTAGACTAGACTCAAACTCTCTGAGACCAGCTAAAACCAGGACTGGACTTGGACCGGACTCAAACCCTCTGAGACCAGCTAAAACCAGGACTGGACTTGGACTGGACTCAAACCCTCTGAGACCAGCTAAAACCAGGACTGGACTTGGACCGGACTCAAACCCTCTGAGACCAGCTAAAACCAGGACTGGACTTTGACTGGACTCAAACCCTCTGAGACCAGCTAAAACCAGGACTGGATCTGGACCGGACTCAAACACTCAGGGCCAGATCTTGTGCCTGGTGCACGGGGGCTGGGTTTATACAGGTTTATACAGGTTTATACAGGTTTATAAAGGTTTACTGTATAAACCTGTGTCTGTGTGAAATATAAATAGGTATTTTTAAATAAATGAAGTTTGTATTTGTCATGTTTATTTGAATACTGACCCTCACCCTGACACCTCTGCATTTCACTCATTATTTTTCTAAACGTCTTATTTCCTCCTCATTAATAATTACCCGTGAGCGTCGTTATCACGGCCGTCTGACTGTAAAAACGTGGACTTGGGTCGGATCACGCCTCCTCTAACGGGGTTAAGGTCTGGGTTTATTTTCACCATGGCTCAATAACTTTGCACATTTCTTCAGTTAGCTCCTTCCCTCGCTCCTTTCTCTGCTTCACTTGTAGCTGACGCTCATTGTGGAACAATGACATGAACAGAAGTTTAAACTTGTCCCAAATGTTTTTCAGAAATGGCGTCTTCGACACAGAGCAGCTCTGAGGAGCAGTTCCTGTGCTCCATCTGTCTGGAGGTGTTCTCTGAGCCCGTCTCCACTCCATGTGGACACAACTTCTGCAAACGCTGCATCTCTCAGACCTGGGACACTAATGAGAGCTGCTTCTGCCCCCTGTGTAAAGAGGTCTTCTCCATCAGACCACAGCTCAAGACCAACACCTTCATCTCTGAGATGGTCTCACAGTGGAAACTAGAAGAAGAACGTCGGTCAAAGCGAGTGTCCAAACCTGTAGAAGTCCAGTGTGACGTCTGCTCTGAGCCCAAACTGAAGGCAGTGAAGTCCTGCCTGGTCTGTCTGTCCTCGTTCTGTGAGAGCCACCTCCAGCCTCATCTGAGCGCGCCCAGACTGAAGAGACACCAGCTGATGGAGCCTGTGGACGACCTGGAGGACAGGATGTGTCCCACACACGACCAGCCCTTCAATCTCTACTGCAGCACTGATCAGAAGACCATCTGTGTGGTATGTTCTGTCCTGGAGCACAAGAACCACACGTTGGTTCCTCTGAAGGAGGCGTTTGAGCAGGAGAAGGTCTCTCTGCAGCAGGTTTACTAGATGTGATATAGTTTTAGGAAAACAGAGTTTCTCTTCAGGCAGGTTCTACTTTGAGGTTCAGGTCAAAGGGAAAACTATGTGGACTTTAGGAGTGGCCCGAGAGTCCGTCAACAGGAAGGGAGAGATCACTGCGAGCCCAAAGAACGGACTCTGGACCACTGATTTGAGAAACAGAGATCAGTACAGAGCTCGTACTGACTCTCCTGTCCCCCTGTCTCCACAGAGGCCTCCTCAGAAGGTCGGGGTGTTTGTGGACTATGGAGCAGGTCTGGTCTCCTTTTATGACGTAGATTCTGCAGATCTCCTCTACTCCTTCACTAACTGCAGCTTCAGGGAGAAACTCTTTCCTTTTTTGAACCCTGTCCCAATGACAGAGGAACAAACTCTACTCCTCTGATCATCTCAGCTGTGGAGAAGGATCTGGAGGAGACTGAGCTCAGTGACCAGTGACGCCTTCAGTGACTCAGGAAGAACTCGTTTCCTGTCGTCATTGAGGACGATCACCTGATCATTTTTGTACGTTTTTGTTGTGAACGTCTTTTCCACCATTGAACGATCTTGTTTCTCTGGACTGGAGTCTGTTTGACATTTGGACTTTGTGTTTTCACCAGATGCCCTCCCTGATGTGACTCACTGGTGTCTGCAACAATGAGTGAACCTTTTAGTTTTTCTTGTAGAGTCAAATCCTTTTGCTGCTTAGAGTTTATTGTGAGACTTTGTATAAAAATGACGGTGTTTCAGAGGAATCACGTGTGGATCAAATGTACAGAAACCAAATGAGTCCTAAAGTGAGATCAGTGACACATTTATTACAGAAGAATCATCTGTTGATCAAAATATAACGTGACTGTTTGCATCGCTGTTCTGTGTGTAATAAAACTGACAAAGACCATCTGGATTTGGACATTTATTCAGAAATATCTTTGGCCAAACGACTCGATAATGTCGTCATATAACAGGCTGTGAGATTCTCAGAGGTCGTTAAACTCACTATGAACTCACTATGAACAAACAGCCACTATGTGTGGCTGTTTGCAAATATAACATTCTTTCCACAGGCAACCTGAGAGACGGGTTGGATCTGACAAAAAGACAATCACACATCCATTGGAGTTTGAATAGTATTGGTGGTTAAACTTTTGAAAGTGGACTAAAATGTAGAGGTTGTTTAAGAAGACATAATGTATCGGTGTATTTCATACAAATATGAGCAAGATAATTGGTTCTACATTTGCATTTAAAAAGGTTTACATTGGTTTAGTGTTAAAGTGTAATTTGAATTTAGCCAGAAGAAACTGTACGATATGATTTTGAAAGCAGGTGTTTGAAGGAGATTGTTATCTGGAGAGAAATGGACAGGTTCACCTTACACACTCCTTTTTGTTTTTACATTTACTTCATTTTGCATTATCATTTTCATTTATACATTCAGAAGTGCTTTCATTTTACATTTACATCTAATTTATATTTAGCTATATTTACTTATTTCATAGTTGTGTGTATTCATATTTACTTTATATTTATATTTATTATTTAACATTTTATTACTCTTTTATAGTTGATAAGTTTTCATATATTTTTAATGTTATAGCATGTATTAAGATATGATTGTTCATATATTCAGCATTTATTATTCTAGTTATTGTTATTTATGCATTTAATATTTTATTGTTCAATTATTTTTTACATTTTATATAACCTTTTTTTTTATGGCCATATCACTGAAGTCCGACATCAGTGGCCAACACCGAGTGAGCGTTAAAGTCAGGATTTGTTCCCGTGGCTCAAACCACTGATGGTTGGCATTTTGTTTCCATAAGCGCGACAAATGCATAGAGATTGATTAGGACTTAGTGGGAGGCTATTTTAAAATACTTTTATTTCTATATTTACCTAGTATTTTAACATTTCATATTTCATGTTTTTATATTTTTATTCTTTCTATTTATTATATTATTATATTATTCATTTTTGGTCCAGTCAGTTTCAGCCTCTATTTTGATTTTGCATTTATATTTAATCCGTAGTGCTTATTTTTTATGGCTTAGTTATTAAATGTACCAATTTCGCACCATTTTGCAGGTACAGATTCACAAGATGAAAAGAGCAGAAAAGAGCAAAATTCATTGTGCTCGAGGGTATGAGCTTGCACCCTTCTCCTTGGACGCCGTTAATTCTCCACACCATTCTATTCCAACATGGAGGTTCATAGGGAACTCTTGGTGTGTGTGGGCAGATAATCCTGTAGGCACACCAAGAGGTGTTACGGCACGATGGTCCACTCATGATCCGTATAGATCCAATGCACCTGGAGGTGTTTCGATGTCTTGAGTGTGAAGATTGTTCTATTTTTTGCTAATGAGCATTTCTCTTAATAGGTGAATGTGATTTTCATGAGAATTGAAATACTTAATGTTTTTGAATGTTTTTGTTGTGTTTGTATTTTGTTGTGTGTAAATTTCTGACTTGGACCAATAATATATAATTTGCAGGAGAAATTGATTGGCGGCCACGATCTTTTACTTTTCCCTGATAATTGGCAATTAAAGTCTGGGATTTGAGGTTTGGTCATGGTACCCCCTCTCACACGCCTTTAGTCCTGATGCATGTGTTTTTATTGGTAGCAGTATTTGCCCCGATTGGGTGATTAGTGAAGCTAATGATGCACATGTCTCAGTACTTTGGGGTCACTGGGAGGGGGGTCATTTAATTCAATCACAATGACCTGTATACTGTGTACTGTGGTACTGTACATGAAGTGTGTTGAATGTTGTTTGAAATGTAAATTCTGTGTGTGCTTCCACATAGGACATAGTTAAACCTTTTGAATTTTGATTTCATTCTGAAATCTTAATTGTGGCTTATGTTGAGGCTTATGTACTTGATTCACTTTTAGATATTATTGTAAATTCATAGACAAAAGACAGTTTTAATTTTATGCTTACTTTGGACACCCAGTAAAACTTCACATGCTACAAAAACGTAGCTTACCAGTAGCCTATATGATATTCAGCGAATTTTATGTCGTGTTTTTGTTGCCTTTTCATCGCTTTTTAGTCACTCTTTGATGTTTCCTTTTGCTCGGTTCAGGTGAGGGTTAAGAGGTTAAGCTCCCTTGCCAAAATCACATTTTCATAAAATGTCCTAAAGAATAAAGGGAAGAGCAAGCGTCTCCGGGTGTGGATTCTACATTCTCACCGAACCAAGCCCATACGCCAGCAGCATTACGCATAAACCTCGATTAGTAATTCCAACATCAATCATGTACTTATGGCATCTAAAACATAACATTCATGGCTCGGTACTAATGAACTAATACAGGTCATATGTAGATAATATAGAAAATATTTTCAATTGACCATTTCATATTTTTCAGGGTTTAGTTAGCATCAGCACATTTCGGGTTACAATTACTAAGAGAAAATTATTTGATTAAAAAAAACAATTAAATACTTTACCGGAACAAACTGATGCCACATTTTTTGTAGGCTTTATTGGTACATCCAACAGCACAGCAAAAAGGCATTTTCCATGAAAATTATTCTCCAAAGTTGAAATCAGCCAAGGTCGACGACGGCACGTTGAACTCAGGCCCAGATAGCCTCTGCTAGCACCATGCGGCTGCGCAGTGAGCTATTAGCCTAGCCGATGGGCCAGGCAGGTTACTAAAATAGGCACACTCCTATGATCTTATAGTAAATATAAAAATAAAAATGCAATCATGGCATTAGTATGGTTAGTATGAAACAATAATATCCTTACACACTTCCTATTTTGGAACAACTGGGTTTTATTTACACTACGTCAAGGTATTTCTGACGCTTTCCCTGTGTTTAATGATCAGGTTTTAGACTTGAAAGTCAACTACATACTGTAACTTTTGTTTTCTCATTATTTGTTTATTTAGATCAAAAGAGTCACAATTATTTCTACAGAGATCAAATCGACTCCTTCTTGGTCCCTCCTTTTTTCAACAGTTACACGAGCTCGGTGTGCACCCGGAGTCGTGGTTTAATGTGGAAAATTGGGCAATATACTTTTGAGGTCATAAGTGTGACCTTTGGGTGACTCTTAAGATACCGGATTTACAGTGATTATTACTTTTGCTTATTTTGAAATAAAACAGGTTTGCCAGCACAAATTTCAGATTTGAAGACACCGTTCCACTACGCTGCATGCAAACCTCTTCATCGGACTGCGCGCAACGCAAAACCACAGCCTCAGATCTAAAGTCTAAGAACACGCTATGAGTTCAAATCTGGATTCAGCCTCCGCTGACAAGTCCTGGCAAACGACACTATATTTCAACTTAAGCATCCAAGGGTTTTCCAGTGTAAGTGCAAATGATCACTTTTATCACAACGCTCCAAATGAAAATACACCAGTATCTTCCGCTGATCAAAATATAGGACTTGTTCTTTTGCCTAAAAACGAAGCCAACAATATTTCCAGTGGCACTTACTGCTTAAGTCTACCTACCGGTCGTCTTTGCTCTGGCGTTTTTTCCTCTGTAAAGGAGAAAATAGTAGGCACAGAGGTCAAGAGGGTCCTCCCCTATGGAAAAAGTAACAATAATACAAAAATTATTAAAATATATTCCATAAAATGTACGTTATAATACACACTTAAGTTTAAGTTACAGAGTACGGCTGCAACAATTTATTGATTATATCGATTAAGTTGATGATTTGGTATGGCTCAAGTATGGCATGGCTCAAGCAAGAAGAAACTCAGCAACGAGAGGTGATTATCAGATAAGGGCACTGCACTTTATTATTTAATATCCATTTATAATCATTTGTACTAATTGTTGTTTTTGTCCATCTCTGTCCTACATGTCAGCGGCATCTGCACTATGTACCCAAAACAAATTTCTATCCACCACGGTATCATCTCATGTTTGTTCTAAATGTCTATATACTGTAACTACCAAATAAACTAAAGAGGCTACATGTCTAAATATGGTGACATACAAGTACAAGTAAAATATTTATATCAGATTATTTCATTAATAGATGTAAATAACCAAATGATTAATCGATTACTAAAAAATCAAAAGTTGCAGCCCAGGTTCAGAGAAATATTTTCAGTTATATTAGTCTGATCATTTTAGTCCAATGAATAAAAGGAAACATGTATTCATAAGGCTTGTGTGTAGTCTGGGTACCCCCAAGTCTTTGGAGAAACAGTCGCTCTCGAAGTGTTCACTGCACAGACGACTAAAGGAGTTAGGCGTCCAATTCAGTCTCCTCATCTTCAGCACCCATTGGTCCAGCTGGTCTGGATCACCTAAAGGAAAACTGCACTTTTTTGTTTTTTTTAGATATTATTGTAAATTCATAGACAAAAGACAGTTTTAATTTTATGCTTACTTTGGACACCCAGTAAAACTTCACATGCTACAAAAACGTAGCTTACCAGTAGCCTATATGATATTCAGCGAATTTTATGTCGTGTTTTTGTTGCCTTTTCATCGCTTTTTAGTCACTCTTTTGATGTTTCCTTTTGCTCGGTTCAGGTGAGGGTTAAGAGGTTAAGCTCCCTTGCCAAAATCACATTTCATAAAATGTCCTAAAGAATAAAGGGAAGAGCAGAGCGTCTCCGGGTGTGGATTCTACATTCTCACCGAACCAAGCCCATACGCCAGCAGCATTACGCATAAACCTCGATTAGTAATTCCAACATCAATCATGTACTTATGGCATCTAAAACATAACATTCATGGCTCGGTACTAATGAACTAATACAGGTCATATGTAGATAATATAGAAAATATTTTCAATTGACCATTTCATATTTTTCAGGGTTTAGTTAGCATCAGCACATTTCGGGTTACAATTACTAAGAGAAAATTATTTGATAAAAAAAACAATTCAATACTTTACCGGAACAAACTGATGACACATTTTTTGTAGGCTTTATTGGTACAGTAGGCCCCATTTTGTTTTGTCGCCTTTCACGCGTGAATAACACGAGACCCACGTGTGAAACACGCGTCTTTTATTTTTTTTTCCCCAGTGATGCTGCAATGACCCAAACAACCACCAGGTGGCACTTGTGAGCAGGGTTAGGAACATTGGCTTCTCACCGCTCTTTCTTCTCTCTTCACCGGACAACTTTTCTGTGGCTTTATAGCTCAATGATAAGGAGCTAGACTGTGGTGCGAGAGGACCCGGGTTCAAGTACAGGCTATGACAGTTTTGATTTTGTTGACGTTTAAATTTTTTCTAAAAAATAATTAGTAATTAGGCCAACACATTTAAAATAGTTGCTAGACTGTAGTAAACTTGTAAAACGCGCTGGGTATCACACATGGCTGGGGGCATTAACGCACGGGTTGCCACGATTCATTCTATAAAAAGTCCACTCTCACAATATAGTTCCCCGGGGCTTTGCCATCCCGGGAGCGCGTCAGCTTTTAATATAACCTACCCTGCTCCAAACATAGTCTATTGTAAAAACGTGAAACTATCACGCAGGAGCGTGCTGGGACCTCATTTTAGACCGTCAATTTAGAAAAGACCGACCAACTTTTCTGTGGGTTTATAGCTCAGTCATAACGCACTAGTATTTGGGGCAGGAGGACCCGGGTTCAAATACAGGCTATGACACTTTTGACACAACTCCACGATCAGCACCAAGTTATGAAGATAAAATATTTATTAGTCCACTTTTGTACTGGCGTTTTAACTTTGCTGTCTCTGGTATTCTATTACTAGAAATAGCATTCAATAGCAACACGTTTACACATAAAATACATTCTCACGATATTGCTAATAAAAATTGAACAGTAGTTGGCCTGACCAGGACTCGTACCCTGCTTGTTTAAGTGAAAGCCATTCACAACCCGCGTGCGCCACACGGATTCTTCTGCTAAACCGGCCCCAGTCATTTGGTAGTGCTAAACCACTGCCCTCCTTGCAATTACACGTTTGGCCTGCTGCGTCGCTGTTTCGGCGGCTCCGTTTTTGCTACTATTTCCAGTTCTGGCATTGGTGTCCCGTTCTTCGGAGAAAACAACACAGTAAGCAACTTTTCTTCCCAGATTGGGTAATCTTTTCACTGTTTTAGTCATTTAAGTTTGCAAACACTGATAGATTGTCTTTTAGAACAGACATTTGAGTAGTTTTTATGGTTAAGTTACTGTCATGCTGTTTCAACGTAGCTTTGTTTTGTATTATGTTTTCAGTATAGTACGCTTTTTTATCACTACTATTTCATTATTACTCCTTTTCACTACTTTACACGTAAGTTGAGTGTGTTTAAAGGAGACATCTACGCTCCCCCCGCCGCCCTGATTTCTCAGGCCTATTTACAAATGAATAGACCCTGCTCCAGGACTTCTTAGGCAATCCCTGCGTTTTCACACCTCTGGGTGACATGACATAAATTAACCTCTTAACCCCCACCTTAACTGAGGGCATTTTCTCCAGTTCAGCTTCACCCAAATCTAAAAGCTTGTCGACTGGAGAGCAACAGTGTAATACCCAATTTGAAAGCTCAGATCTACAACAGTGATCGTAACTTTTTTGTCACATTTTTGAAGCCTTTTTGTCATGCTTTTGTCTCGTTTTAGAGGCTTTTTTCATTTCTTTTTTTCTCATGTTTTTGTCACTTTTAGGCGTATGTTTTGTTGCTTTTCCGGCATGTTTTTGACGCTTTTTTGTTGCATTTTTAGCCCAGTTTTGTTGCTTTTTTTGGTCACAATTTTGTTGCGTTTTCATCCTCATTTTCCTCGCTATTTTTAAGCTTTTAGATTTGGGTAATGCAAAACTGGAGAAAATGTGCTTGGTTAAAGCGGGAGTTAAGAGAAACTACATTTGCACGTTGTATTTCTCATGAATAGATGTGTCAATCCCTGCGTTTTCACACCTCTGGGGGGAGGGGGTCATGCAGTAGGTATAATGCAGTGCTTAATTTGATCCCCCGTTTGGGGAACGCATTCCCCCAATTCTCAGTTTTTCAGGGTAAAGGATCCGGGAAATATTTATGAGGATATAATGGTGTTTAATGAGAGTGTTCCGGCAAATGTTTTAGCCTGTTCCCCGAATCCATAACATCAGACCAAAAGTGGTCCTGAAAATACAAATTTACAAATTAAGCACTGGTCTAATGCCAAACTCTAAATGTAGTGCTAACATCTGAAGTTTATTGTATGATAAATGATTGAAGGCCAGCGGACTACATATGTTTTTTGAAGGAAATGCGATTCAAAATATAGCTTACTCTGTAAGAATTTTTTATTAGAAATGAACAATGTTGTTACATTTTGTGTAAATATGTATAACTATGTTTCCAGTTACCAAACCGGATCAGGGGCTACAACATCTACTCCTATATATAAAAAAACAACTATTTCCTGCTGTGCCAACAATCGAGCATCCACTGAGAGGTAAGAATAAAATAAAAGAAAAAATAGATTAGCACTCAACACCACAGTAAAGGGCAGACAACATTTTTTATTATTAATCTAAGCTCTGAATTCTCAGTTTCTGTCCTTTTGGCTCCTAAGATTACTTTGATTCTTGACTGTGTACTTTTTGTTAAAGACTTAAAATGTGTTTTGTCTGTATTTTTACAGTGGGAGAACCTGCCATCTGTGGCTACATACAAGATCTTCTGTGCTTGTCTAGAGGATTTTGGACAACAGAAGAGCTGAGATGAGCACTCTTCTAAGATCATCAATAAAACTGCAGTCGTCAGAGGCCTCAGATTGCAGGTAAATTTATGAATTTGTAAAGCCATTTGTGGCGATTAAGTTACTATGTTAAGATGACTTGGGGGGTCAGTTTGTCAGTGCAGGGCTTAATAACCTATATTTATTGGTACAGTAGCTACGTTATCTGAAAAGAAAGTATAAACATCACCAGTGAAGTAACTTAAATGATTTACCTTTTGTTTTTGTTTTGTTTTTTCTTTACAGAGATGTTTGTGGTGGATGACCGCGTTTCCTAAGACAGGACTGAGGCAGACCTGCTCAGGGGAATAGTTCAGAGATGGTCCTTCATACACATCCAAGGTAAGTTGTTGTAAAATATCTACACCTTAAGCTCATGCCAAAGAGTTTGGTATATTTGAAAACAAATTTTCCCTCGGGGACAATAAACCAAACTAAATTCTTCTGATATGTGCATGTCCTTTGTGTCTCTGCAGGACGACTGACCACAACCATCAGTTTCTGCACAGGAGGAGCTGCCCAGCCACATGCTCCACCTCACTCTGAAGGAGTTGTCTTGTCATCTCTGTGCAGTGCACTCTGGGTGTAAAAGGCTCTACAGCTCTGGGACTGGTGTCTCAGGCTCGTGGTGGTTCCATCTGAGGCACTTCAGACAGGCCTCGGGTCATTACAAGATTTGCTCAATGATTTTAAATTGCACATGTTTAGCTAAGGCTTTCTAATAATTATATTCTCATAATGTTAACTCAATATTTATTTGGGGAAAAGTCCAGCCTATTAGCAAAGAAAAAGGAAAATGTTCTGTACAACTTGAAATGTATTGGAATTAAAGGTATAATTTTTATATTTTTTTTATAGTCCAATAGTATTCAATTTCTAGTGTTGGTTAAGTAAAATAGTTACAGCCCTTTAAAAGTATGTAAACATTTTAACAAGTCTATGGAGGAATGTGCAGTTAAATGTCCAGTAACTGAATGAGCTGTTGCTGTTTTAGACTGTGATGTTTCTGATCAGAACAACTTCACTACAGCTGTTTATTCACCCACTGTATTTGTCAAAATAAGACTCAATATATATATATACACAAGCAGTAGAAAGACAAATGTAATGCTTTTTAATGCGCATATACTGTATTTGAATGCAAAAACGCAGGGAGAAAAAAAAGCATATTTCATTTCTTTGGATTTGCAAACATTTAATCAAACAGGAAAGATAATTGGACAAAACATGACACGTTTAAGCAAAACAAAAACAATTCAGCCAAAACTGCAGCTGCACATGTTTTAGACCATAAGCACAAGAAAGGCTCCCGGAAGTACCAACTGGGACAGGAAAGATGGTCGGGATGCCGGCTCTGTCTGGGCCTCTGGTTTGACTCTGGAAAACATTGAGCAGGACATGTTGTTAACCAATAGATTTGGACATTTATAGCCAGACAAATGAGTGCAACCATTTTGGCAAATGCCATTTAAAGCTCTCACTTATGGTCCCATTTTAAGTAATACTATGTTATTTTAATTAAGTTGCCATTAAATAAATTAATCACTGTTCACTGTGATTGATAAACTGACAGCATTAGTGGTTCAGACTAAATGTTCTTCTTTAAAAGCATATTTACAAATGTACCAAATATAAAGCAAATGTATGCAAGTAGCTATTGTTCATAAGTAAAAGTGTATCACAACATTTATACACAATTGAGTTACAAGTGCGTTTTTCAACATGAACAATTGAAAAACGTCAGCTTTGTATATTGTGCTGTTTCTGTTTCTGATCCAACTTAACAAAAGGTTATGAAGAGGATCACCTTGCGAAAAAAATAAATAAATGCGCCTAAAAAACGATTTATTTTGTACTTTTTATTTTTGCTTCCCACTACTGAAAGCATTACATTATCGAACCGAAAAGCTATTTTCAAAGCCGTGCAGCCTAATCAGAAAAACAATCACGTCTTCATTAGTTTAAACTGTTGTTGTTCATGTTAGCTAATAGGCCTACTTTTTAACATTTAAACACGCAATACCTACAGTATTGCCTACTGTAGGTTCGCAATACATTTTAGTACTGAGTAAGAAAAACCTTACTTTAGGTGCCTGTTAGCGTTTATCCTAGTCCAGTCCCGTTCATTACAGTATTGTTGTCTGTTTGGCTCTCAGACCGCTTAACGGGGAAGACCTCTGCTCGTTCATGAGTCTTCACGCACACGCTCGCGCACGTCCACAGCACTGGTGACGTCACGTCATTGGAATACTTTTTAAAACTGTTTTTGATACTTTGCAATTTTTTTACGAAGAAAAAAAGTCCATGTCCTAAAAATAGTAATTTTAAAGAAATATATTTGCCTTAGTCTGAAACTCCAGATGCCCCGTGGACCATTTTACAGGCTGCTCCTTTTACATTGTTGTCTATGGCGAAAAAGGCTTTTGAGCCGTAAGCTGCAATATCACGGCCTGCCACTAGCACAACTCATTTCAGAGCAAGGGGGCGGACCCCCCACTGCTCTAAACATGTAAACTTAAAAAAAAGAGAAAAAAAATAACCGCTCACGGGTGAGACTCGGCTCTCATCGTTCACTTAAAAGAGCCGGCTCTTTGTACCGACTCGTTCGCAGCGGCCCATGTAAAAAGAGAAAGCGTTACAAAGGTGTCTAAGCCGTACTCGAACAGGGGACCTTTTGTATACAGCCACAGAGAAGTCATGGTTTGCAGGCAGATTTATAGATTGCCCTGAGCGGTCAAGTCGTCAAATTTATTTTAGTTTATAAATTGGTGTTCACTGAACAAAGATTATGAAACTATCACCTGGATAAAGTTGGTACAGTCCAATCCAGCGGAGATAGATAGGAAGAATGTAGTTTTAGATGAATAAAAGCTGATAACGTTACGTAATTGCACACCAGCGCACGGAGCCAAAATCAGACTGGAATCGAACCCTGGTCTCCTGGGTGCCAACCTGTAACGCTAACCATTCGGCCAGCACAATCTGACTAGGCAGAGAAAGTTTGCACGCAGTGTTATACCTAAGCGTTTAATTCGCCGGTAGAGCTACAGTGGACTTAACCTGCCACCTTGTGGCGATAAGATGTAATATGTTTCACGCAGCTGCGTGATTCATGAAAAGCGTGAGTGAAGACGACAAAACAAAATGGGGCCTACTGTACATCCAACAGCACAGCAAAAAGGCATTTTCCATGAAAATTATTCTCCAAAGTTGAAATCAGCCAAGGTCGACGACGGCACGTTGAACTCAGGCCCAGATAGCCTCTGCTAGCACCATGCGGCTGCGCAGTGAGCTATTAGCCTAGCCGATGGGCCAGGCAGCGACGTAAACGGCCTGTCAATCAAAGTCATGCCCTCATTAATTATGCAAGATTTCTAAAATGTATCCTATGATAACCAGCCCCGTGCCTCTGATTGTGTCTAACCAGCGTAATCACAGGAGGAATATCGAGCTGTAGACAGTTTCAGAAAATTAGGCACCGGGCATTAACGTTGTTTTTAATGTGTCTAAAGTGCAATGCTTTCCAATGGGGGACTAGCGGCTATATGGCGGTACTACAGCAATGGCGGAGCAATGGCGGCCTCCAGTGTCGTCGTCGCAAAGCAGAGCAGCCAGCGGCCATTGATTGAGACAGTTTATCAGTAAAAAAAACTTGATTTGGTGTTCAGTTGCTGTTTAATAAATCCTCTCCGTAGTCCCTCTGGGGGTGATACAAGTGTTAATGGGATGATTGGAGGGTCTTTCATCGCCCCCTGGTGTCTCTGGACAGAAACCACAATTCCAATTCACTGCCTCAGGGTCGAAGGCGCAAAACACACAAATGGAATCAAGAAGAAGAAGCAGGTTTTGTCCTGGTTCAGTTCTTTTCTAAATGTCTTATTTCCTCCTCATTAATAATTAACCGTGAGCGTCGTTATCACGGCCGTCTGACTGTAAAAACGTGGACTTGGGTCGGATCACGCCTTTATGACCGGGACATAAACTTATATTGTTACTGCGTTTCTCTGACTCGATTAAAGCTTTTAATCTCCAGCTTCATCCAGATAAGTCACATCGTCTGCGGAGACTTGGAGCTGACAGATCGTTCTTAGAAAAGTCCAAACTCCACATCAGGTGAGACAAAGTGTTTCTGTTTCTTCATCCACTGTTACAGACTCTGTTCTACATGTGTTTAGCTTTAAGTAAAGTATGGACGTAGTTAGTGTCTTTGTGTTTCTTTAATGTGTTTATGTGTTTATGATGAGCTGCTGTGGACGGTGAGTGGATCACTGCTTCTTTGGGATAAAGTGCTTTTGAAAAGTTGATGTTAATATGAAAATTAAAGTCAGTAAAATGTGCAGATCACATGAGTGTTTAGTGCTGGGCCAGTCCAGGGTAAATCATTCACTTGTGTCCAGATAATGTTATAAACTCATGTTTGTGCTCGTGATGGGCAGAGACGCCATCAGGTGGTGAAGAAGCATTTACAGCAGAAAATGTGACTGAATCGTCCCGAGAAAGTGTTTAAAGGCTGAGAGATCATTCAGTGAGAGGATGATGAGACTATAACACGAAATCTATCTATCTATCTATCTATCTAAACTCTTCCTCACCCTCCGCTGTGCGCTTTTTGCACGCACAGAAGGGGGATATAACCTGAGGGGGTGTGATAACTTTAAGACTCAAGCAGTGTCTTCCACTAGGAAAAGTATGTGTGTGTCTGTATGTGGAGTTAAACTCTGGAACAAATTGGGGGCAGAATATAAACAATGTCCAAATATTCATCATTTCAAATCAAGATATAAAAAAATGGTATGGTCAAAGTACCAGAAGGAGGAAATGGGTACTTGATTTACTAATGGGTGTCACAAAGTGCTGTATACTTTAAAGGTCAGATCTAACTAATAATGAAGTATATTGTGGTTGTTACTAATATACTATTGCAGTTGTTATTGCCATTGTTATTGTTGTTGCTGTTGTGTTGTTATCATCACTATTTTAACTTTAAACTTTAAATGTAACAGTCTAGGATTAATACCTAACAATCTGTGGATTATTCTTAGAATCCAACTCAATCGATTCAGACAGCAGTATTGCTATTGATGCTGATGGTAATATAAAGGAAATAAACTCTTAGAAGTAAAACATGCACATATCTATGTACTCCGCATTCAACATAACCCATAGTATAGGGCAGACATGTGGGGGCCGGCAGCTCGAGGAAACCCTCTTCTGGCAGCAGACTCCTAAACATTTGTCTCTTTTAATGCATAGTATAGGACACTCAACAAATGATGGTCCGGTTGCTCGGGGGCTGCTCCCCTCTGGCAGCTGGTCCAGTCACAGAAAAGAAGAAAAAGAAAGAAAAGCCCCGAATCCCTTTAACACATATCATTAAGACTATTCTTGTTATCATGAACATCAATCAGTCTGCGATTACTGTACCTTTCATGAATAAATGTGGAGTATTTTATGTATCATTCAAACACTTTGATACAGAGTAATGTTATATGGGTTGTAATGGTGATGATGAACAACGATAATGCCAACATGGTAATGAATTCTGTATGGGAGACAGAAATAATACACTGGTTGTAGCGTGTGAGATACTGTGAATGTTGACCTGGTATAATGCAGTGTCGCAGTTGTTAATATGTAACCAACTCGGTTGATAGTTGTTTTGTAAGATGGTAAGAAATATGCAGTGTTGTTAGTTATTGTTATTTAAGTTTATGAACAGGGGTGGGAGTCAATAAGCTTGTCTTCTTCCCACTCCTTTTCGAGCTGTAATGTAAATTATTTTTTCTTTTTTCTTTTATTATGTATATATATATTTCTGTTTTTTCTTTTCTTCTTTAGCTCGAAATAAAATATTCAATCAATTCAAATCAAAATCCGCGGGCGGTCTCTCTTTTTCCTCCAAGCTCGGGTCCTCTACCAGAGGCCTGGGAGCTTGAGGGTTCTGCGCAGTATCTTTGCAGTTCCTAGAACTGCACTTTTCTGGACCGAGATGTCTGATGTATTTCCTGGGATCTGCTGGAGCCACTCCTCCAGTTTGGGGGTCACTGCCCCGAGTGCCCCAACGACCACGGGCACCACTGATGCCTTCACTCTCCAGGCCTTCTCTAGCTCTTCTCTGAGCCCCTGGTATTTCTCTAGTTTCTCGTGTTCCTTTTTCCTGATGTTGAAGTCGCTTGGTATTGCTATGTCAACCACCACGGCTTTCCTCTGCTCTTTGTCCGGTTGGTTCATTACCATTCTGTCCGTCTGTATCTGGAAGTCCCACAGGATCTTGGCTCGGTCATTCTCTACCACCTTTGGAGGTGTTTCCCACTTTGACCTTGGGGTTTCCAGCCCATACTCTGCACAGATGTTCCTGTACACTATGCCAGCCACTTGGTTATGGCGCTCCATGTAAGCTTTCCCTGCCAGCATCTTACACCCTGCAGTTATGTGCTGGATTGTCTCATTGGCCTCTTTGCACAGTCTACACCTGGGGTCTTGTCTGGTGTGATAGATCTGGGCCTCTATTGCTCTGGTGCTCAAGGCCTGCTCCTGTGCAGCCATGATGAGCCTCTGTGCTGTCCTTCAGGCCAGCTCTGTCCAGCCATTGGTAGGATTTCTTCAGTTATGTTTCAGTGGTACATCCCGTGTAGGGGCTTGTCCTCCCATGACCGGCCGGGACCTATATATATACAGTATATATATATATATATATATATATATATATATATATATATACAAACAGGTGAAACTCGGAAAATTAGAATATTGTGAAAAGGGACTATTATTAGTCTATTGATTTGGTGTTTAATAAATCCTCTCCGTAGTCCCTCTGGGGGTAAGACAAGTGTTAATGGGATGATTGGAGGGTCTTTCATCTCCCCCTGGTGTCTCTGGACAGAAAACCACAATTCCAATTCACTGCCTCAGGGTCGAAGGCGCAAAACACACTAATGGAATCAAGAAGAAGAAGCAGGTTTTGTCCTGGTTCAGTTCTTTTCTAAATGTCTTATTTCCTCCTCATTAATAATTACCCGTGAGCGTCGTTATCACGGCCGTCTGACTGTAAAAACGTGGACTTGGGTGGGATCACGCCTTTATGAACCGGGACATAAACTTATATTGTTACTGCGTTTCTCTGACTCGATTAAAGCTTTTAATCTCCAGCTTCATCCAGATAAAGTCACATCTGGGCCAGTCCAGGGTAAATCATTCACTTTTACTGATGACTCTCAGAGTCCTAGTGTTGGGCAGACCACACAGGGCTTGAAGGACACATTGTAATAGCGCCACCTGGTGGTGAAGCAGTATTACAGCAGTGAGCCTGTATAAAGTGAACTGACTGAGCTCATTTCTTCTCTTCAGAAATGTGACTGAATCATTTCTGGTGTAAAATACACCAGATTGGACTAAATTTGTTCAGTTCAAAGTTTCCCGAGGGAGGGGCCCCACCCCCCATAAAAGATTTATATGAACCTTTGTAAAATCCTGGTACGGCCCTGGCCATAGACAGGATTTATCATTTCCACGTGATTAAAACCTCATGAAGTAACGTGTTATTGTCAGACAGAGCTGCATTAAGGTTCCAGGCCTAAATAAACCAGTGACTCTCCTGGTCTAAAGTATCAGTGATCCAGCGATCACAGGATGTAGACATTTATCAAGAAACAAATCAATACTTCAGCCTGACAGTAAAAGAGCTCCTATCATATATGTTTTACCCAGTGGGTCCCAGTCCAACAGCTGAACCACAATAATAATAAACCAGCACCATGTCACAATATATGTGACACAATGAGAGATACAGTGATGAGACTGAGGAACCAGGGCCTATGAGTGAGTGTTGGTCCAGTCGCTCACATGTGAGCAGCTTCTGTCAGTCTGCCCAGGGCGACTGTGGCTACAAACGTAACTTACCATCACTGACTGTGGAGCCAGTGAAAATCCCCTCCCTTTGTGTCAAACACTTTGGGCGACTGTTTTGTACAAACCTTACCCTTTAATTATTAGGAATAATTGATGATTGATCTGTGACATCATGACACAAAATGTTAAGACTTTATTGATCTTAAAATGGAGACGTTCCCGTTTTCACTCAGAGAAAGTCTCTTGGTATCAGTTCAAATCTTCTATCAGCAGATACTCAAACCCCAGTATCGGTATTGGAAGCAAACACAGCTGGATTTATAGAGCTATATTATATAGAGCTGATATTGTTACGGCTCAACAATGGAGGGACCAACAAATGGAACCAGACGAAGGGAAAAGGTCATGTTTATTGTCCAGGTACGTAGGGGGCCGGGGGGAGGGGCAGCTGGGCTTGGTTGAGGAGGCAGATATTCTCAGGTAAGTAATTCCAGGTAGGAAACGGCAGTGAAGAGCTGAGGAGCACAGGAGAAAGGTAAGTTTAAAAAACTCAGTAAACTAAGTGTGTGGGATGTAACAATCTGGCAGAGTCTGGCAGGTGAGCTGGAGCCTTGAATGAGGTGAGACTCCGCCCAAGCATACACAGGAAAAGAGGAGGCGGAGTCACACAGAGGGGTGTGACAGATATAGCTTATATAGGTCTTTACTACCGTCATTAGGCACTTAAAGATTCACATCAACAAGATCCTTAAATTTAAGTTTATTTTCAATAAATAAAGGATTATTGTGCTCTCTATAACCTTTCTTACTGATGATCCTAATTGTTCTTTTTGCAGCAGCAACAAGGGCTTAGTGGTACAAGTACACGTGTTACCCCAGACTTCAGCACAATAACTGAAATATGGGAGAACTATTGTCAATGTCAATTCAAGATTCAAGATTTTTTATTTGTCAAACCATTCACATGGTTTGAAATTATATTTCTCTCATCCTTGATTGTGGAGCGGGGGCGGGGGAAGAGGGGTGGGAGGAGGGTAGGGAGTTCAGCTTCCCAATGGCCCTGTGCACGAAACTGTTCCTCAGCCGACTGGAGCTGCCCCTTAGATTCCGCAGTCTCCTCCCTGAAGGCATCACCTTGAAGAGCCTGTGTGATGGGTGCGTAGGGTCCCTGGTGACTCCGACGGCTTTGCGGGTGAGACGGGTGGAATACATGTCCTTAATGGAGGGGAGAGGGGCTCCACAGATCTTCTCCGCTGCTCTCACGATGTGCTGGAGGCTCATTCGGCAGGAGGCAGTGCTGGCGCCGTGCCACACAGTGATGGAGCTGGTCAGGATGCTCTCTATAGTCCCTCTGTAGAAGAGCCACACAGTGATGGAGCTGGTCAGGATGCTCTCTATAGTCCCTCTGTAGAAGAGCCACACAGTGATGGAGCTGGTCAGGATGCTCTCTATAGTCCCTCTGTAGAAGAGCCACACAGTGATGGAGCTGGTCAGGATGCTCTCTATAGTCCCTCTGTAGAAGAACCTCACAGTGATGGAGCTGGTCAGGATGCTCTCTATAGTCCCTCTGTAGAAGAGCCACACAGTGATGGAGCTGGTCAGGACGCTCTCTATAGTCCCTCTGTAGAAGAGCCACACAGTGATGGAGCCGGTCAGGATGCTCTCTATAGTCCCTCTGTAGAAGAGCCACACAGTGATGGAGCTGGTCAGGATGCTCTCTATAGTCCCTCTGTAGAAGAACCTCACAGTGATGGAGCTGGTCAGGATGCTCTCTATAGTCCCTCTGTAGAAGAGCCACACAGTGATGGAGCTGGTCAGGACGCTCTCTATAGTCCCTCTGTAGAAGAGCCACACAGTGATGGAGCGGTCAGGATGCTCTCTATAGTCCCTCTGTAGAAGAGCCACACAGTGATGGAGCTGGTCAGGACGCTCTCTATAGTCCCTCTGTAGAAGAGCCACACAGTGATGGAGCTGGTCAGGACGCTCTCTATAGTCCCTCTGTAGAAGAGCCACACAGTGATGGAGCCGGTCAGGATGCTCTCTATAGTCCCTCTGTAGAAGAGCCACACAGTGATGGAGCCGGTCAGGATGCTCTCTATAGTCCCTCTGTAGTAGAACCACACAGTGATGGAGCTGGTCAGGATGCTCTCTATAGTCCCTCTGTAGAAGAACCTCACAGTGATGGAGCTGGTCAGGATGCTCTCTATAGTCCCTCTGTAGAAGTTGCACATAACAGAGGCTGGGACTCTGGCTCTTCTTAACTTGCGAATAAAGTAGAGACGCTGATTACTTTTCTTGACCAGTGATGTAGTGTGCATGGTCCAGGAAAGGTTCTCTGTGATGTGCACACCCAGGAACTTAGTGCTGGTCACCCTCTCCACTGCAGCACTGTTGATTGTTAGAGGAGCATGCTGGAAAGTCCACAACAATCTCTTTTGTCTTCTCTACATTTAGAGAGAGATTGTTCTGTGTGCACCACATGGCCAGACTGCTCACCTCACTCCTGTAGTTTGACTCATCTCTGTTGTTGATGAGACCCACCACTGTTGTGTCGTCTGCAAACTTGATGAAGAGGTTTGAGTCGTACTTTGGAGCGCAGTCATGGGTCAGCAGAGTGAACAGGAGGGGGCTCAGCACACAGCCTTGGGGAGCCCCCGTGTTCAGTGTGATGGTTCTGGAGAATTTTCCGCCAACACGTACAGCCTGTGGTCTCCCCGTCAGAAAGTCCAGCAGCCAGTTACACAGTGATGTGTTGATCCCCAGGTGGAGCAGTTTGTGTATTAGCTGCTGTGGGATTATAGTGTTGAATGCTGAGCTAAAGTCTAAAAACAGCATTCTAACGTAAGAGTCCTTTGTTTCAAGGTGATTGAGGGCTGAAGGGCGCAGTGGAGTAAGGGTGCAGTGGAGATGGCATCTTCAGTTGAGCGATTGGACCGATATGCAAACTGGTATGGGTCCAGGGTGGGAGGGAGAACAGACTTGATGTGTTCCATGACGAGCCGCTCGAAGCACTTCATAAGAATTGGAGTGAGTGCTACTGGGCGGTAGTCATTAAAGCAGGATGGTGGTGACTTCTTTGGCACCGGAATGATGGTGGTTGCTTTGAGGCACGTTGGGACCACAGCCTGCTGCAGAGATGTGTTAAAAATGTCTGTGAAGACTTCAGTGAGTTCATCAGCGCAACCTTTCAGTACACGACCAGGTATGTTGTCTGGACCCGGTGTTTTGCGTACGTTGATCCTGCTCAGAGATCTTCTCACACTCTCTGGAGATAGCTTCAGCACTTGGTCTTCAGGAGGGGGTGTTGACTTTTGTGCCGGGGTTCTGTTGAGTGCCTCGAAGCGAGCAAAGAATTCATTTAGAGCGTTCAACAGAGAGGTGTCACTGTCACAGGTTTGTCGAGGAGGTTAACAGTCTCTGATGGTCTTTATCCCCTCCCACAGACTCCGAGTGTCTCTGCTGTCTCTGAAGTGATCAGTTATCTTTTTGGAGTACTGCTTCTTGGCTTTTTTGATGCCGCGGGACAGGTTAGCCCTAGCTGTCCGCAGTTTCTCCTTGTCACCAGATTTGAAGGCAGCATTCCGGACCCTCATGAGCCTGAGGACTTCACTTGTAATCCAAGGTTTCTGGTTGGACCTGATAATGATGGTCTTAGAGTCTGTAACATCCTCAGTGCACTTGGTGATGTAGGCAGTGACAGTCTCTGTATACTCCTGGAGATCAGTGGTATTGTTGTGAATGGCAGCCTGC
The DNA here is from genome assembly GCA_007210695.1 of Neogobius melanostomus. NCBI lineage: Eukaryota > Metazoa > Chordata > Actinopteri > Gobiiformes > Gobiidae > Neogobius > Neogobius melanostomus. The sequence goes on along the minus strand of VHKM01000477.1, from coordinate 169,520 downwards.
TTGAACATATTCCAATCCGTTGTGTGAAAGCAGTCCTTGAGTTTCTCTAAAGAGTCTTCACTCCACACTTGAATCTGTTTCCGAACCGGTTTAGTGACTCTAACCAGTGGCCTGTATGCTGGCAGTAACAGAATAGTTATGTGGTCCGAGGCACCAAGATGGGGCAGGGGGTATGCCTTGTACGCTCCTTTTTTGGTGGTGTAAACCAGATCCAGGATGTTGTTTCCCCTTGTTGGAAAGTCAATGTGTTGATAGACTTTGGGGAAAACGCTCTTTGGGTCTGCGTGGTTAAAATCCCCAGCTAAGATGAGAAAGGCATCTGGGTGGGCTGTCTGTTGGTCACTGACACTCTGGAACAGTTCATTCAGTGCTTCTTTCCTGTTTTTGATGTTGGAGGTGGGTGGGATGTAGACAGCCACAACAAGTACAACAGTAAATTCCCTGGGCAGGTAGAAAGGTCGACACTTAATGATCATAAACTCCACGAGGGGTGAGCAGTGTCTGCAGACCACGGCGACGTCACGGCACCAGGCGTCATTGGTGTAGACACAGAGACCACCTCCGCGTGTCTTACCTCCCTCGGAGATCACTCTGTCCGCTCTGCAGCAGGAAAGCCCCTCAAGCTGGATTCCACTGTCCGGTATATTACCATTGAGCCAAGTCTCAGTGAATATATATAAAAACACAATGTCAACTTTATTTATATAGCACTTTTAAAAACCGCTACATCTTCCCAAAGTGCTGTACAATAAACATTATAAAGTGCAATTATCAATCATTGAGGAAAAGCAAACTCAACAAATAACAATCAAACAAATCTCTAACTTTATATAAAACGCCAATACTTTTGCTGACCGTACTTTTAACATAATCAATATGAGTTTCCAATTACATTTTTTGTCTAAAACAACACCTAGAAACGTATGTAACACCTGACTCAAGTTAAGTAGGTAAGGAGAAATTATTTACATCGATTAATCAGGTAAGTATTTTATTTATATTGAAAAACTAAATTCCATGACTTTAGAGCAGATTATAAAAGGAGAAAAAAAACGTGTTAATCAAAGGATTTTTCTGCTCGAAATAACATCATTTATTCTTCATTTCTTATCAGTTTGTCCCAAAAGCAGCAACATTTGACTCTCATAAAGAGACACCTGTCCTTATGTCCATGATGATGAAGAGCAGCTTCATAGAGTCTTTTATATCAGTACTTTTACTCTTATTCAAGTGAAGTAGGTCCTGACTCGAGACATAATCCTCAAATGTTCTGCTGAAGCTCAGGTGATTCATTTCTTTCCCAGGATCTCAACCAGAGGGGTTTCCTAAAGAGGGAAAACATTTGAATTATTTGTGTCATAGTATTGCCATTGAGCAGGGGATAATGTGTCACTGCGCCTCATGCCCACCCCCCTCGCCCCCACCCTCCAGTGATTCATGCGTAACCACTGTTGATTGACAGGTGCACATTTAATAATAAAATAAGATTCTGCACAAGCCAAACTTTATAAAAGTGACTTCATACATGTTGTCGTCCCCACAGCTCAGTCACATGGTTTTAAAGAGCCTCCTCAGTAAATGGCCTAAATGAAGGTAGTTTGTTATTTCTCCTGCATGGCCTCCCGTCTCCTGCTCGTCTCATGTTTTCTCTGCTCGGAGTCGAGGCGGCATCGGCCACACACTCATTTAAACTCTTCTAGTCTCTAGCAGAGGATCAGGACAGTCGTTTGCTGAGTTGAAGAGAGATAAAAACGTTATACGTACCGTCTGTATTTGCTTCAAAGGAGAGTTGAATCCACACAGTTCTCATGAGTGCAGTTACTTTAAGTAACTCCAGTTCTCTGAATGTGCTTGGTGTAAAACTAATTACTGTCAGGCTTATTCTCAGTGGTAAGACAGAAATAACCATCAGGAGCAGGTGTAAGTTAGTTTTAAATCAGGGGTTCCCAAACTGTGGGTCAGGGACCAGAAGTGAAACAACATGACCATTTTAAAAAGTGGGGAAATAGTCTAGTGTCCTAAATCCCAGTCTGACAGTGGCTTAGTGGTTAGTGGTTCTCACACAGTGGTTCCCCTTCTGCCCTGCACTGCTGCGTGTCACAGTTTTTGACCGTAAATGGGTTCACTCTTCGTCCAATAGCTTTGGGATGTGAACTGTAGGGCCCCTGAGTGGATTTTTGCTCAGGGCCTCATTTCCATTTTTCCATTTAAAAAAAGGAAATCCTGTAGTTTTACAATATTATGTTTCATTCTAGACTTAACTAAGCAAATACTTTGAGGAAGTTGGTGAAAGGCTGATTTTTTTGTAAAACATTATGGAGCATTAATTGTTCACAGATTCCCTGGAGGAGATCCTGTCCTGGCCCGAGTGCTGAGTGTAGCACCGTGTGTCTCTCTCCTCCGAGAGGAGTCAGCTCCTCCTCTAACGGGGTTAAGGTCTGGGTTTATTTTCACCATGGCTCAATAACTTTGCACATTTCTTCAGTTAGCTCCTTCCCTCGCTCCTTTCTCTGCTTCACTTGTAGCTGACGCTCATTGTGGAACAATGACATGAACAGAAGTTTAAACTTGTCCCAAATGTTTTTCAGAAATGGCGTCTTGGACACAGAGCAGCTCTGAGGAGCAGTTCCTGTGCTCCATCTGTCTGGAGGTGTTCTCTGAGCCCGTCTCCACTCCATGTGGACACAACTTCTGCAAACGCTGCATCTCTCAGACCTGGGACACTAAAGCCGTCTGTAAATGTCCACTGTGTAACAGGAGCTTCTCCATCAGACCTGAGCTCTGCGTCAACACCTTACTCTCTGAGATGGTCTCACAGCTCAAACTGGAGAAGAGCAGCAGATCTATGGATGAACTAATTCATCTAAAAGAAGTCCAGTGTGACGTCTGCTCTGAGCCCAAACTGAAGGCAGTGAAGTCCTGCCTGGTCTGTCTGTCCTCGTTCTGTGAGAGCCACCTCCAGCCTCATCTGAGCGCGCCCAGACTGAAGAGACACCAGCTGATGGAGCCTGTGGACGACCTGGAGGACAGGATGTGTCCCACACACCAGCGCCCCCTAGAGCTGTTCTGTGGCACTGATAAGAGCTGCGTCTGTACCATGTGTGTTCCTCTAGAGCACAAGAAGCACGAGCTGTTGTCTCTGGAGGAGGCGTTTGAGCAGGAGAAGGTCTCTCTGCAGCAGACTGTGGCTGAGAACCAGCGTCTGGTGGAGCAGAGGAGGCTGAAGGTCCAGGAGATCACAGCTGCCCTGGAGCTCAGTGAGAGAGAGGCTCAGAGAGAGACACAGCAGATGGTGAAGGTCTTCAGTGACATCATGGAGTCTGTGCAGAGATGTTTGGACCATCACACCAAAGTCATGGAACAAAGTCTTTCTAAACATAAGGAGCGCGCTCAGGCCTTGATCCAACAGCTGCAGCAGGAGATGTGTGAGCTGGAGAAGAGCAGCACTGAGGCCCAGCAGCTCTCACTCTCTACAGACCCCCTCCACTTTCTACAGCGCTGCCCTGCACTGCCCCTGCTGGCCTGAAGGACTGGAGCAGCGTGAGCTTTGAGCCGCAGACGTGTGAGGGCAGTGTGGCCCACGCTCTGTCTGAGCTGGAGACAAGTCTCTCACAGAAGTTCAACAAAGTCTTTACACAACTGCCTCCAAAGGACCAACTGAGGAGAGTTCAGCAGTTTGCTGTGGACGTCACTCTGGACCCAGACACTGCTCATCCTCAACTGGTTCTGTCTAAAGATCTCAAACAGGTTCATCACACTGATGTTTGGGAGAAGCTCCCAGACTCTCCCCAGAGGTTTGATACATGTGCTATAGTTTTAGGAAAACAGAGTTTCTCTTCAGGCAGGTTCTACTTTGAGGTTCAGGTCAAAGGGAAAACTGACTGGGATTTAGGAGTGGCCCGAGAGTCCGTCAACAGGAAGGGAAAGATCAGTCTGAGCCCAGAGGATGGATTCTGGACCATTATGTTAAGAAACAAAATTGAGTACAAAGCTTGTACTGGCCCTCTTGTCCCCCTGTCTCCACAGAGGCCTCCTCAGAAGGTCGGGGTGTTTGTGGACTATGGAGCAGGTCTGGTCTCGTTTTATGATGTAGATTCTGCAGATCTCCTCTACTCCTTCACTAACTGCAGCTTCAGGGAGAAACTCTTTCCTTATTTTGAACCCTGTCTCAATAAAGGAGGAACAAACTCAGCTCCTCTGATCATCTCAGCTGTGGAGACAAAGTAATCGACACCAAACTCTTTCTGATCACTGTGTCCAAACTGCACTCACTGCTGACGGTTTCTGGGTCACGACAGCGATTGTTTTGAGCCTCATTTTGTTGCTTATTACCTTTACTTTTTTACTATTTTAGGTTTTCAAATATGAAAAACTAAAACTAGGGTGAACAAAAGTGTTGGACAAAGACGTGAGAAACATCTGGGATATATTTTTGTGTCAAATTTCCTTTTCAGTGGCGTCTCTGGAGTCTTTGTGTCCTGAGTTCATGTGAGACGTTAGAATAAATGTCTCTGTACATCGTGTTAAACATTGTCTTTTTGCTCCGAGGCTTTGAGAGCGACTCACTTTACATTCTCTGCTTTTGCTTCACGTGTGACAGAACTGACCCTAAAGCCGATGGGACTGAAGATGTTTTCAAGAGGATTTGGGATTTCTGGAACAATCTGTGTAAATGTAAATGTATTTGGGAGATAAAGATCAATAAACTCTTAAGTTCATCATTATGTCTGAGAAATTTTTATTATTTTATTTATTTGATCGGACAACACACATTAATGAACAATCATATACAAGTTGTACACAAATTGTAAATGTGTCAGATTATAGCAAAACTGCTAATTTACATCTGTAGTCCCGAGGCAGGTCACACAAGTAAAACAATGTATGAACAAAACACAATATAAAAACTTTACAAATTACATTTTAGTTAAAATTAGTGCATGACTGATTTACTTTGATGTGATGTTTAAGTTGTTTCTTAAAAGAGCCGTAAGTCGGGCGTTCTCTTATGTCTGTAGGAGCTGTTCCAAGACTGGCCTCCTCTGACGGACACAGTTTGTCCAGATGTTGTTTTTCTGTGAGGGATCTCCACATCTCCTCTGGAGGAGGCTCTGGTGCAGAGACCCCTCATTGCTTTAGGTTTAATGTAGTTACATAGTGGGGGCGGGGCAAGACCATGAAGTGCTTTGTAAACAAGGCAACCGTTTTTGAATATTTAGCATTTTATATTTTTCCAGGATATTGCAGAGATGATATGACCAAGGCTTTTGATCCAGAATTTTTATGGACTTTCTGAAGAGGATTTCTATGGGTTTGATATTTGTTTCTCCAGTAAGTGACCAGGTTGTAGTACAGTACTCTATGTGTGAAAATATCATTGAGTGTAGAAACATCTTTGCTGAATCTGTTGTCATAAAGGGCCTGATTTGTTTGAAGTTCTGTAAATTTAACGTTATTGTATTCGCAGTGAGCTTAAAGGGACTATACATAAGTTTAACCACAAATAAATGTATACAAATTTAAAATTTCTTTCTCATACATGCTCCAGCAATGCCCTGGTGAGTAGAATGAGCCCTGGCCTTTTCACCGCAATTGCCTCTATATGTCTGTAAAGTCACTTAAATAGTTTATGCTCGGGTCGAACAAGCAAACAGCGTAATGCGCGTTCACGCTCAGCTGTAGCGTTAGCTGCATCTCCTCTATACTGACGCTGCAGCGCGAGTGGTAACTTCAGAAGGATGGATTTAGCGGAGAATAAGAGGAGACCGGCTTCAAGCACCATCGAAACTCCAGCCCAGACCCCAAATAACGAAAAGAAACAAAGAGTTTATTCGAGTGTGACAAAAAAGGCGAAAGTCGAGTCTGATCAGCGTAGGCAAAGAACCAGAGTAAACATCGGAAAAGAGAATCTCTCAAGAGACCCGCAGCTTATTTTTGCTTGAAAGGTAAGAAATTATGACTAAATACGTGGGGAAAAGTGTTGATGCTTCAAAACAACGGTGTCTGACTGTCCGTGCATGTTGTACAAACTTCACTGAAACAAGCCATAAAATAATCATATTTGGAAGTTACCAAAATAGTTGATCTAATAGTTTTATACCTACAGAGAAGTTGTGTAGTATTAGTAGCAGACTAGTAGTGTCAGTAATAACAGTAATTGTGCTGTACCTACAAAACATTTGAGTAGTAACAGTGGTTATGGTGCTGTATTTACAATGGCAAAAGTAATGTTGCTAATGTTAGCTTTTCTTGGCCGCAAAATATGCATGACTGTTCAGGGATTTATAAGTAGTGAAACGACTACAAAAAGTGAACATGTGCCGTTTACAATATAGTTTACGAGTTAGCTACGCTAACTTTGGCACAGGGAATTGAAGAGACGGTTTTGGCGTTTCCTAGTAGCATTTCTACCGGTGGAAATATTTTATTATTTCAATTAGGTCTGCGTTTATGCATACAAAGTATATGAGTTTTTTTTTTTCCTCCTTCAAACGTCAATTATTCGTTTATATGTATTATTTGGCTTCTTCACTCGATTCACTTTGCTGCATTTGCTCAAGTATTTTATCTAGGAAAATATTCACTCAAACTTATTTGGTCTAAATATCTTACAAAACAGTAACGTTTCTTACCTCAGTTAAAGTCACGCCTGCAAATCTGTAAATTGACCAGGACGGGACTGTTATTTCTGGTGCTCGTAAAGCCTGAGCGCCTCATGCATGAGCTTATCATGGAGGCTGCAGTTACGCGTTTGGCCTGAGGGGGCAATTGCGAGTACAAAACTGCCAAACTCCACAGAGCCCCTTTAATGTGTTTTTTAAAGGAGAGTGTTGAATCCAGTGTGAGCCCGAGATACTTGAACTCCTCAACAAAGTCAAGCTCAGTGTCTCCGAGGAACACATTGGACCGATCAAGTTTAATAGATTTTTTTGTGAATATCATTGACACGGTTTTCTTTTTATTTAATAGTAAGGATGAGTTGTTGAGCCACTGCTGTATGTCTGTCAGGGCTGCAGTGAGGGTACATGATGCCTCCTTAGTTGTTTTAGCAGGAGTAAAAATTACAGCATCATCTGCATACATTTGAAAGTGGACATTTTGACAAACATTTGGCAGGTCATTGATATACACAGAAAAAAGTATAGGTCCTAATACAGAACCTTGTGGAACCCCTGCAGGGCATTCTAGAAATGATGACACGGTGCCACCCAAACTCACACACTGTCTTCTATCAGACAAATAAGATGTAAACCAAGCACACTCTTGCTTGGTTTACATCTTATTTGTCTGAGATGTCAAGTTAAAGTGAGTCAATTTAGAAATAAGGGCTTCATGGTCTACTGCAGGGGTCGGCAAGTTGGCTTGGCTTCGGGCCAATATTTTTTTATGCCGATAGGTGGCGTGCCAGCCGGTCCATTGATAAAAATAGATGTATTCATGCATGGATATTCCCCAAACTATACATAATTTTTTTAATGTAAAACTAAAATTACGAAACATTACTATCCCCGAGTCAGCACTAGCAAAAAATAAAGTTAGCATCACAAACATGTCGCTTTCCAAAGGACAAAAAAGAAACGTGGACAGTGAAAACAGGAGTTTCAGGGAGGAATGGCGACAAACATATGGTTTCATCCTACCTGGATATGTGAATGCCAAACCTCTGTGCCTCATCTGCAACCAGGTCATCTCTGTTTGCAAAGAGGACGATATTCGGCGACATCACTGTTAAGCCGAAAACTGCATGACCGCCGAAAAATGCCCCCCTCTTACCGCGCACAGATGAAACAACGACAGGAAGGTTTGTAGGACGGTCTCTTAACAGTTATATGAGCAGTGTGGCGTGAGAGTGTGTGAAAGCACTCACATGTGTCTCACGGTGAAAGCGTGAGAGTTAGCAGCCCTGAAGAGGGGGTGCATTTTTAGGCGGTCATGCAGTTTTCGGCGTAACACCGGCACGCCACAGTTGTGTGAGCAGCACTGTAGCGCCAGGATGAGGTAAAGTATGAGGATCGGGACAAACCACAATTTAACCTAGAAGTTAGGCTTAGATATAAATGCAGCAGTGGAATGGTGTTGTGCCAAACACAAGCAAAGATCAGGGGCAACACATTTGCGGATACAATTAAGTCTCTGTTAGGCTTTTTTTTTTGTTAATCCTCTGGCGGGCCAAAAAATATTGGCAACGGGCCAAAGTTGTCCCCCGGGCCGGACGTTGCCGACCACTGGTCTACTGTGTCAAATGCCTTCTTCAAATCTAAAAAGACTGCACCAACACAGGTCAAATGAGTCAAATAAAATCGCCCATCCCTAATTTAAAGCAGAATGTGATATATTTATCTTTTAAATGGAGTAAAAGGAAGAAGTTCTCGTTCCATGTTTATTTGAAAAAGGCCTGAGTTTATTCAGTCCACAGTCATCACACTTTCATACAGAGTATTACGCCCTCTAGTGTTTCAGATTTACATCCTGTACATTCAGGAAAGAGAAGCTTCTGCTGTGGATTACTGACATAAATATGAGGAAAAATGTTTTCATAGAAAAATATAAAATTAGCCAAAATTGGCCAAAATTGGTTTAAACAGGTTTAAAGCCGCCCTAAGGTCTGTCTCATGGAACTTTAATCATCAGTAGTGACAGCTTAGGGGGGAGTAGAGCGGGAGATAAAGAGCTCGTCTCTGCTTCTGCAGGACAAACTTAGCCACCAGAGGACGGGCTTATGTTTCTAGAAATGCATTATGGGAATTCAACATTTCCAGCCCTGCAAAATGGAGGAGCTGAGGGCAGCTTTAATGTGTGGTTATCACTAAGACGTTCAGGACTAAACTCGACAGGAGTGTCAATGAGGTCACTTCCTGGTGAAGGGTGAGGCCTCTCGCTGCAGTCAGTGATGTCACTTCCTGGTGAAGGGTGAGGCCTCTCGCTGCAGTCAGTGATGTCACTTCCTGGTGAAGGGTGAGGCCTCTCGCTGCAGTCAGTGATGTCACTTCCTGGTCAGTGATGTCACTTCCTGGTGAGGCGTGAGGCCTCTCGCTGCAGTCAGTGATGTCACTTCCTGGTCAGTGATGTCACTTCCTGGTGAGGCGTGAGGCCTCTCGCTGCAGTCAGTGATGTCACTTCCTGGTCAGTGATGTCACTTCCTGGTGAAGTGTGAGGCCTCTTGCTGCAGTCAGTGATGTCACTTCCTGGTGAAGCGTGAGGCCTCTCGCTGCAGTCAGTGATGTCACTTCCTGGTCAGTGATGTCACTTCCTGGTGAAGTGTGAGGCCTCTTGCTGCAGTCAGTGATGTCACTTCCTGGTCAGTGATGTCACTTCCTGGTGAAGTGTGAGGCCTCTTGCTGCAGTCAGTGATGTCACTTCCTGGTGAAGCGTGAGGCCTCTCGCTGCAGTCAGTGATGTCACTTCCTGGTGAAGCGGAGGCCTCTCGCTGCAGTCAGTGATGTCACTTCCTGGTGAAGCGTGAGGCCTCTCGCTGCAGTCAGTGATGTCACTTCCTGGTCAGTGATGTCACTTCCTGGTGAAGCGTGAGGCCTCTCGCTGCAGTCAGTGATGTCACTTCCTGGTGAAGCGGGAGGCCTCTCGCTGCAGTCAGTGATGTCACTTCCTGGTGAAGCGGGAGGCCTCTCGCTGCAGCTGGCTCAGGTCCTCAGATTCGCTGGAGCTGCGCTGAGCAGGCGGTTCATAGTCGGACTCTGAGTCGATGAAGCTGCTCTCGTACTCGTCGTCCTCGTCGTCCTCGTCAGCGCGGCGTTTGGGGGCGGGGCCGCGGGTTTTACGAGCTGCAGAGGAAACGCAGACGTTAGGACTGAACCGGAGACACAGCCGTTAAAGAACAGAGTCTGACCTGGTCTCTTTGAGTGTTTGAACTCCTTACGATGCAGAGGGTTCTTCCTGAAACAATAAAGAATCAATAACAAACTGAACCGTCGTCTACGAGATGGAAACGGCCTCACCTGTAGCAGTCGGTGCCGTACGGACACTCAGGTCGATCCGAGGCCTCGTCCGAGTCCTCGTCTGGACCGGGCTCTTCGTAGTCGCTGTCCCCAGGGTGAGACTGCTCCTGGAAGTGCAGCGGGTTCTTCCTGAGGAGACGACATCAGTTCAGGAGCTGAGCGGTTCAATTATCACAGTCAGAATTTTAAAACGATTCATGGAGCTGGAGGCGGAGCTCATGGAGCTGCAGGCGGAGCTCATGGAGCTGCAGGCGGAGCTCATGGAGCTGGAGGCGGAGCTCATGGAGCTGCAGGCGGAGCTCATGGAGTTGAAGGCGGAGCTCATGGAGCTGCAGGCGGAGCTCATGGAGCTGGAGGCGGAGCTCATGGAGTTGAAGGCGGAGCTCATGGAGCTGAAGGCGGAGCTCATGGAGCTCATGGAGTTGAAGGCAGAGCTCATGGAGCTGAAGGCGGAGCTCATGGAGCTGGAGGCGGAGTTCATGGAGTTGAAGGCAAAGCTCCATGAAAGAACCTATTCTTAGATTCTTTCGTTCTGTAATTTTGTGCTAAATGAAGTTTAAAAGCAGCTCTTTTATAGAGAAACTAAGACCCGCTGATACTTTTAGCTCGATGGAACCCTGGCCCTGGGCATAGGCGACTGAGGCGGCCGCCTGGAGGGGCTGATGCACAACACGCTCGAAAAAAGGTCATAGAGATTTGTCTTTTGTTTAAATGAATAAATGAACACATTAAAATGAATAATAATAATAAATAAATATGGAGAGTCTTTTGAGTGAGGACAGAAAATGCACCAAACGAGTTTCACCTGTAGCAGCCTCTGCCGTAGGGACAGGGGTCTCTCCTGGAGGTCAGTGAAGGAGCCGTCAGTGAAGGAGCCGCCGCTAAAGTAGCCGTTGCTGAAGGAGCCGTCGCTGAAGGAGCCGTCGCTGAAGGAGCCGTCGCTGAAGGAGCCGTCGGGTCTGGACTGGAGTCTGGACTGACTGCAGATGGAACCTGTAGAAACAGACATTAGAGCTGAGCTACAGGATCGTCTACAGGATCATATGGAAACAGCTGTTTGGAACATCAGCAAATATTCAATCAAGTTTATTTCCAATGTCCAAAAACTGAGGGTAAAAATGTCCCTCTTGTCGTCTGTTCAGGACAGTTATTTCTAAAGGATCACGAGGCTCAGTGACTCACGGCTGAGGCGCGCTCCGAGCCGTTCATCTTCCTCCTCCTCTTCTTAGGACGCTGCTCCTCCTCCTCCTCACTGCCCTCCGACACAGGGGGAGGGGCTTTAGGGGTCGATGCTGTCACAGGGGGAGGGGCTTTAGGGGTCGATGCTGTCATAGGAGGAGGGGCTTTAGGGGTCGATGCTGTCACAGGAGGAGGGGCTTTAGGGGTCGATGCTGTCACAGGAGGAGGGGCTTTAGGGGTCGATGCTGTCACAGGAGGAGGGCTCTCCGGGAGGGCGTGGTCTGTTTACGGCCTGATGACGTCGCCTTCTCTCTCTTCGCTGCTAAAACAGAAAACGTCAGAGTTTAAGAGTTTAAGTGTATCATATTCTCGCGCCGCCGTTTCCCTCATAAGCTCCTCCCATAGTCACAGAACACAAACCTTAAGACACAATGAACACAGGAACAACCGGGGGGAGAGATCACATTCCCTTTGCTGTCGTCTCATATGGGTAAGATTTAAATGGGACGGTTTTCTCTGGGTGCATTTTAGAGCTCACAGTGGATTCAGGAAGTAAAGCATCAGTTTAATGTTGCTGATTTTTAATAATCTAAACACTGTAATGTTTTGTTTCGTGGGCATTGAATATAATTAATCAAATGTTCACAAGTTTATAATTGAAGGGACATGACTGTAGTTTGTCCCAATAGAAAATACATGTGTAACTAAATGTGAAATTAAAGTATTTTAGTATCAGGCTGCTGTAGTATCCGAGTCCTTTAGGTGGAGACAGTTACATGGACAGGTTTGTCACATGAAACTTATCCAGCCCACAGTGTTACTGAAGGACGTCTCATTAGTTCTTTGCTTCGTGAAGTGACAGTAGCCAAACTCAATGGCAAGGCAACTCTATTTATACCGCGCATTTCGTACACAAGGCAACTCAATGCGCCTCACAAAAGAAGATAATGCGAAATTACAATCAGGTTAAGTTAAAAGAACAGGCCAGCATTTTTACATACTGAGATCTTACCTGAGCCTAGACGAGTTCATCTGTACCTGTCTGGTCTTCACGTGTGTCTTCAGTCACGTAAACACAGCACAGACGGCGTTAGCATTTAGCCTCTCTCTTCTTCTCTATAGCTCCAAACGAGGTGAAGATAGAAGCTACCAAGCTCTTTCACGTTTCCCTATTTAAATATGGTTACGTGAAGTGTTACACTATAAAGTATAATTACACAAAATTACAAAAATTACAAAATTACAAAATTAAACAATGTGGATTTTCTAAGCGGATAAAAAGGGGAACTATATTGTAAGGCGTAATAATACCAGGAGTAATTCGGCATCCGCGCAGTGATATCTTCACTTTACTGGGAGGAGAGGCTAAATGCTAACGCCGCCTGTGCTGTGTTTACGTGACTGGAGGCACACGTGAAGACCAGACAGGTACAGATGAACTCGTCTAAGCTCAGGTAAGAACAGATCTCAGTGTGGAAAAACACTGGCCTGTTCCTTTAAGGCAAGGCACATATATAGAAACATCAGACATGGGAAATACACGATGACCGGCCATTGACCAGGGGCGGGGCTGAAGTGTTGAGGCAGACACAGAGCGACGGGGGCGTGGTTAGTATGTGCGGTTATTTACAGGCTGAAAGTCAGTGTTATGTGAAATATGACCCAGAGAGCTCAGTCCTTATCAGGTTTAGCTCTGTGGCTTGGCCTTGAAGGGAAGTGTTAACGGCATTGGAGCGATAAGAGGAAGAGACGTTTATAATGAATTACCTTTTTTTTCTTTCTTGGTCTCAGCTTTAGTTCAGGTAGCTCCCTTAATAATCAATAATAAACTAATAACATGAGCGCTCAAAGACGAAGAATTTTACTCATTTATTTCTGACAGATTCTAAGTTTGGTGAAAGAGTTGAGTCGCTTCATCTGCAGCTCCAGGGTTTATCCAGGCAGCGGCCGGTCAGAATGAAAGACTTTTAAAGACACTTTCAGGCTCAAAGACGAGAAAACAAGAAGAATGATTCATGATAAGTTGGACATTCACTGGTAACTTAAAGGCCACATTATTCATGTCCAAAATGTCTGACATAATGAACAGATCCAGGTTTAAATGTGAGGTTTTATTTTGTGCCACATCAGCTCTAAACATTTGCTCAGAGGGATTTTGGACCTGGTTTAGTTTTGGAATAAACTAGTTATAAATGAAACCTGTCTCCCACAAAGGAAATGCCCATATTTGGATTACAGCGTCATCTCCGTCACAGCCTTTCCTGCTACACGTGGATACCAAACAGTATTGGTGAAAGTTACCTCCGGGGCTGTAGCTGCTGCTGGAGGCCGGAGCCGCCGACATCATCCAGGCCGGCAGCACTCGGGCCGGATCGGAGTCTGGACCTGGTCTGGACTCAAGTCTGGACTCTGGAAGAACAGACACAAATAGATCCAGGTTTGGATAAATAACTTTAACATAAATAACTTTCTGTTGCTTAAAACTAAAATGTAAAACTGATGTTATTTTGCTCATTAAATATTTACCACTGGTTTATTCTGCCCTTAGTAAACGATTAATCATTTTAAACATAAACAAACAGAGACATGCTGAGGTCAAACCTTTCTGAGAGTTTCCTCCTCGGAGTGTGATTGGAGGGTTTTCCGAGAGGGCGGGGTCCGTGTCTGCTGTAGACCAATGGGAGCAGAGATCTCTAGTCCTGGCTCCTCCTTCTCAAACATCTGGCTGTTCCTGGAGACGAGACGAGGATTTTACTAAAGCATAAAGTGCTTATGTTCAGTTTGTGACGGAGCAACAGTCGGCAAATAATGTTCTACAAAGAAACATTTTACGATTTGAGAAAAGATTCAAGTGTTGCGAGACGCTGTAGGGGAAAATGTAAATGTAAATATAAAAGTGCTGCTATTTAAGCGACTAAATCTAAATAATGGACAGAGCCGTGTTTCTTCAGCATGTGTGGGTTTATCTGGGTGAAATGTTAGTTTGGATATTTGCTGTTCTAACTCTTCTATATTATTTTGGACCAAAAGTCATATCCCGATATATTTAGGTTCAATATCGATATACGATAAATATCCCAATATTTTTTCCGCAAAGTGAGAGCTGTGAAATTAAATGTTAAGTCAAAGCCCAAGCCAAATGCGAGTAGTTTTATTGAAAATGTAAACTGTATAACAAAGCTCTGTAAGGTGCACATTTGAATAAAAAAACATCTTAAATAAAAATAGCTTATGAAATAAAACAGGGCCATCTTTTGTGAGGGCAGCATTTATATATAAAGAGATAACAAATAAAGTGCTCAGTTTAAGATAAACGTTTTTTTTTTTTTTTTTAATCAGCTTGAGATTACCTGTTTCTTTTTGTTAACTTAATCGCTTATCTGAATTTGAAATATCCCGATATTTGGTCTAATTCCATATCTCATTTAAAAATATATCGATATATCTTAAATATCGATATATCAGCCCTAACGTGACGTCATTGTTTCAGGTGGTTTGTGTCATGAGGAAAGTGGGGATTATGACGTCATCAAATAAAAACGTCTTTTATCTCTCATCAGCGCTGAGCTCAACTAAACAGTAGTTTGTGAGTTTAAAAAATATCTCGTAAAAGTGTTTCTTTTGGCAGCATTGATGTCGGGCATTTCACTCACGATTTAGTTTCTCCGAGGACGACGACCGCTCAGACTAAAGTCAAGTCTTAAAGCTCCACATTAGACGATAAAGAACAGATCAGCTGATTTCAATAATCAGGTGCTGAAGTCGGGAAGATTCTCAGTGGTTTGTCCCAGGTGAGCAATAAAGCAGGTGTTACCGTGGAGTTCCCGCCGGCTCCTGGTCTCTCTCTGGTTCTTCCTGGTCCTGGTCCAGCCCCTGGTCCGGCTCCTGGTCCAGCTCCTGGTCCGGCCCCTGGTCCGGCTCCTCTCCCCCCGTGAGCCTGTAGCAGAACTGTCCCGGCAGCAGAGACAGCGTGTCCCCCGGCTGAAGCTCCGCCCACTGGTCTCGGGTCAGAGGACGAGGAGCGGAGTCTGAGCCGGACTGGAGGAAGACCGGGTTCACGTGGGTCTGAGGGGCAGAGACACTGATGAGGACAGCGAGGACAGAACCGTCGAGCTCTCGGTGTGGGACACTCACAGATTTGAGGCGCAGGCGTCCATCTTTGTTCTGCAGCAGAGCGTGATTCCTGGACACGCGTTTATCGCTGATCTGAAACATTCAAACATTCAAACATTCTCAACATTCTCATTCAATTTAATCCACAAATACAGCTTCAACACATTTGCAAAATAAAAAGATATATAACGTCGATCCATCCCATTATTTTAAGAGAAACATAGATTTAATGTCACTGGAATGAAGTTAGATGTTTTTTAATGCCCAAGAACTATATCTTTAATATTGGCCAACCGATAAATCGAGCCGATATTTGGGTGTTTTACATTATTAGCCATCGGCCGATCTAATGAAATAAAAGGCCGATATCTCCGGAACCAACAGTGATAGAGACTTCCTGTTTTTGCTTTGGAAAGACCTCAGTCAGTCATATTTTAGTTTAGCTTTTATTCAGGTAATGACATTTGTAGAGACTTCATTTACTAAACAAAGGACTTGTGTGGTTCCCACCCCGAGCAGCGGCCCGCGGCCCAGGACGGTCTCTCCCGGAGGAACAGGGACCGCGGCTCCTCCGGACACGGGCAGCAGCTCCAAGCCCGACATCAGGCTCCGAGGCTGGGGTCGGTCTGAGCGAGAGGCCCCTGGAGAGAGAGAGAACCAGGACTGAACCAGGACTGAACCAGGACTAAACCAGGACTGAACCAGGACTGAACCAGGACTAATGCTGCGTTTACACATAACGACGACGAGTCACGAATGCCACGAATCCATATTCGTGGCCGAGGATCACGAATGTGATGATTCGGGGTAGAGGTTTCACGCACCGCCACAAATTGTTGCGACCTGTTACTACGCGTTACGATTAATGGCACGAATTATTACGCACGGTCACGAACATGCGTCCCGCAATGCTGCGGGCTGTGACGCTCTGTTGCGTGGTGTTGCGTGGTATTGCGAGGTGTTGCGGTCTGTTACGGGTCATTGGGAATTGTCGAGTTCTGTCAGAAATCTGTCAAGAATCGGGCGAATGTGGACAAACCGCCTGCCGCACACACCGGGTTGGAGGCGGAGCAGAGGCGTCTTGGTCCGCCGTGCTCTCACCTGACTCATTGGGCTCTTGCCAAATCGGGTTAAGCAAAAGCAAAGACCAGCTGAGCGTCGGGACTGTCCATATACTGTAGAATAGCAAACGTTTTTCACAGTCTATGAAAAACTGAACTTAGATCAAACCCAAACTAAGTCATATGCTCCTGTCAAACACTGAATCTATCAAGACAAACTATAGCAATAAACACACGCGCTTTATGTCAAATGAGTCTGTGCAACAGCGGCACATTCAGCCTGACTTTACTCCACAGAATAAGCATAAAAACACTACACTCACTGCGCACTCGATCTTCTGGGGATCTGTCGTAGAACTCTTTACCTCTTTATCCATGACTCTCACTCATCTGGTTGATCATTAGCTCCATTTGGCAAAACTTCTTTTGCATAATCCAGAACAACAGGCCTGTCTCCACCTGCCCTACGCCCATCACCGCTTGTTTTACATGTCTAAAGTTGTAAATAAGTCTTAACACTTATCCATGTTATAGCTGCTGTAACCACGCGTTGTTGTTTGGGTCAGTGCGTATGGGAGCGTGGGAGATGCATTCAGGGACAGTAAACAGTGCGGGAAAGGCGCACTTCTTACTGTCCCTTTTCTTATTTCCACAAACGCGCGGAAAATCGGGACAAATATATAACAGTCGGGTTCTCCAGCGGGGCGGCAATAGGGGGTGGCAGGGATTGGCTCCCAAACATTAGGAGGAACGACTACAGGAAGAAAAGCCCGCGTAACAACTTCAGCACCTGAGGAGCGGCAGGAGCAGGTGCTGTCCCGGGCCTGGAGCACGGACTGGCCGACTTTGTGGGACTTTTCTTTGGCATAGTGCAGGTACGAACATTAACTTTTCGGCGTAGCGTGTGTTTCTATCAATTCTGAGCGTGAAAACAGTGATTCTGCACTACGAATGCTGTACGAATGCTCTCACGCTGAATTACGAAGCGCCACTACGCATCACGAAAGGACACGCTCTGTTGCGAACTCCACGAACAGAGGGTGAATCGTGACATTCGTGGAAGATTTTTTGACAGCCAAAAACTTTCTCCACGAACATCACGAATGTCACGAGCTGATGCGTTCTATTAAGAATCCCATCAAGATGCCAAGTCACGAACGTCACGAATGACGGAAAAATGCCATTCGTAACGCATCGTGCTTATGTGTAAACGCAGCATAAACCAGGACTGAACCAGAGGGCTGTGTCATAAACCAGGCTCACTCTGAGTCTGGCTCAGTTACTATGGAAATATAGTCAGAGAACTTAGCCTGGGCCGGACCAGGCTAAGAGCAGACTGAGCACAAGCTATGTTTCTTCTTAGTGGAATCCAACACCAATGGGCAATGTAAATGACACAAGCAGGGTATTAGCGCCATCATCTGGCCAAATGTATGTTGGCCTCAAAAATGTGAAAAAGAAAACATGACATCACAAAATCAATTACGTTATGCAATAAATTATAAATATACACCAACATTGTCTTTGTCTCTCATCTGTGAAATACAAAGTTGTGTGACACATTAATGGCATTATGTGTCATCAAAAAGCTTGTCCAATAAAAGGAACCTTATCCCACAGGCCCCGCCCTCATGACCTGCGTCCTGTGTCAACAGAGTTTTCTTTTTTTTCTATCATGTGTTTAAATTCGTGGGGAAGAATGAAAAGTGTTTAAATTCATAGGCGCCAATTTATGTTCTTCCCAGTGGGGGCCCAGTCCAAAAAAAAACCAGTCAAGGCTGAGATCGATGTCGCAACTCGTGGTTGGGAGCCCTGCGCTCTACCTATGGAGCTAACGTAGCAGCACATAGTTGGCGGCCTGTGAAGTATGCTGCGTGTTCACACTCAGCCATGATTTCTCAGTGAACTCTGTGATCGTTAGTGTGGTCTGCTTATGTACGCGGCAAGTGCTAATTAGTTGAACTTGAATTAGTGAGATTAGCCAAGCTCGGTGTCCCTTTGGTGAAACCCAGTAATCGCAGCTTGACTTGTGAAGCTGGACTGAACTAGGACTAAACCAGGACTGAAGCTGCAGGTGACTAAAATGTCCAGATATTTTCGTCGACCAAAATACGACTCAATAAAAATGAAAAAAGAGACTAAAATCTTCCAGACATCAATGACAGTTTGAAAAGCCTCAGATCATTGAAGGCCAAAGGAACCGCTCTGAGCTTTGTTCATGTGGAGAAGCTCCATGAAGCTCCATGAAGCAGAGGAGCTGATTAAATATGACTAGAATAAATATTATTAATGCAAAGTCGACTGAATTTGTCTTAAATATAGTCGACTAGTCAAAATGTTCGTCAAAAGACTAAAACTAAATAATCATCTCTAAACCCACATGTTTTCCAGTTTGTCTTTGCCCAAATCTAAAAGCTTCCTGAAAAAAAGTGTCAAAATAGCAGCAAAAATGAGACGAAAAAGTGACAACATGGCAACAATCCGAGGAAAAAGGTCCTTCTAGATCAGATATGTAGGTCTTAGCTTTCAAATGAGGTGTTACTCTGGCCTATAGGCTGTAACATTGTAGATTTGGTTAAAGCTGAGCCGGGAAAAATGCACTTAAGGCGGGAGTTAAGAGGTTAAGTCACTTTCTGAAGTAACTGCAGTAGTTTTATGACAAAGTACCTTTGACGTCCACGAGAGAATGATTAACTTGAATTCAGCAGTAAAACACTGAGCTACTTCTCCCACTCTGGGAACTTGTTCAAACTTCAATAATTATTTGTGTTTCCTTTAACCTCTTAACCCCCACCTGAACTGAGCACATTTCATCCACTTTGACTTTACCCAAATCTAAAAGGTTAAAAAAAAAAAAAAAAGCATCAAAATATCGACAACGAAAAAAGTTCTTATCACTTTTGTTGGCCTTAGCTTTCAATTGGGGCGTTACGCTGTTGCGCCCCAGTCAAGAAGCTTTTAGATTTGAGTAAAGCGGAACTGGAGAAAATGCGCTCGGGTAAGGCGGGGGGTAAGAGGTTAACTCCACTGTCCCTGGACTTGTTGGGGCTAGTTCTGAGTGGATAGAGATATAGCATATTATTATAGATCAATGAGTGGCACCTGCAGAACGCACTGACTTTAAATGACTATAAACATTTTAATATCTCACTAAATGTAAAAAAAATAATAATAATAAAAATAAAAAGTACAAACCTTGAATCCAGTCTGCGAGTTCCTCACTTTATGAATGGGAGCGAGGAAACAGGCGACAAGTTTAAATTTATAAATAAAACAGCCGTGGAATTCAACTAAACTCTCCTTACCTCCTGTAGTTGAAGATTAAAGTTAAAATTAGGGGATTATGTTCATTAAAACGACCTTACTCTGCAGAATATGGTTAAAATCGTTCAGAAACATCACGCTGCTGCAGAGCTGTTCAAAACATCCGGGTTGGCGGCACACACGGAGCACGCGCAGGATACGCCCAGTTCAATTTTAATTTTCTCTAATTAATTACACAATATTTATTTATAAGTTATTGTTCATTAAGAGTCTTTTGTGTGTAGGAAAATCACAATTACGTAACTATTTATTTTATTTCGATTTGTGATTTCGTTGTTTTGTTTTGAGTCCGCGGCGCATGCGCAGACAGCACCACGCCAGGAAACTTTTAATATCCTCTAATAAATCACACAATATTCATTTATTTATAGGTTATTGTTCATTAAGAGTCTTTGGTGTGAAGGAAAATAATAACCAGGTAACTTTTTATTTTATTTGATTTAATTTTGTGATTTCTTGTTTTGTTTTGACTCGGCGGCGCATGCGCAGTGAGTGTAAACAAAGAGCCGTTTAAAGGGCAGCTGTCAGACGGTAAGACTCGCTTAATAACGCCTTTATTACGGTTTATTCCTCTTGTTTGTGCTAAATACACATGTACACCGCGGGATTAGACGCGTTTAAGACAGAAAACCATAAATATTGTTGTAAAAATGTGATTAGATTGAGTGTTTTTTGAGCGCGTTGTTTCGGGGCGGAGACACGGAGCTTTACGATTATTCATGCATGTTTTTTTTTACCGTCAATGATTAACTTACAGTTTTCATGGTGTGATTAAAATGGACTTTATTCCACGAATCTATCTGTGGTGATAATATTCAACGTGATTAACGTTAGTTGGTTAGTTTATATGCCACACTTTTCCTCATTAGGTGACTGAGATTGGTAAATGTTTTGCCAACGTGACTTAAACCCAGACAGTACATTCCATTAATTAGAAAAATAATAGTAAGTAATTAGTTTTTTTCATCAGATAGTATCAAAACAAGAGTTAAAAAGACAAACTCAGGCCCAAAACACGGCTCAAATGTAACCAAATCAGGAAAATCATTTGTAAAATTGACCTACAACAGTGATCGTAACTGTGTTGTCACTTTTTTGAAAGGTTGTTTTCGTCTCTTTTTTGTCCTAATTTTGTCATAAAGCCGAACTGGAGAAAATGCGCTCGGTTCAAGAGGTTAAATCCGTTTTCAGTGTTGTGACTTGAACCTATCCTGTAAAACTTCTCCTTTGTGTGACTTTACAGGTGTCTCTGTGGAGCCATGATGCAGCAGCACATCCAGGGCCCCCTCAGCTCTTCAGACGGGCCAAACACAGGGGCCCCCAGTGACCCGCCCTGTGACTGTGACACCGAGGGCCGCTGGGATTGGAACCCCTGGGACTCCTGGGACTCCTCGGGCCCCTCAGACTTCTCTCGGAGCCTTCCCGCTGAGATGAGTGAGCAGATCTTCCTCCAGCTGGACCCTCAGAGCCTGTGCTGTGCGGCTCAGACCTGCAGACGCTGGCACCGCCTCATCCACAGCAGCGAGGCCGTGTGGAGGGGCCAGTGTCTCCTCCTGAGGGCCCACTGCCAACGCGAGCTGGAGCAGGACCGGGGCCACGGCTTCTCCTGGAAGGTACGGCCGTCACAAACCATCATGAAGGATCAGAAACAGCCACCAATACACACTAATGGAATCACGAAGAAGAAGCTAACAGGCTAACGGTTAAAGCTAACTGCGGGCTAGCACCACTTAAACAGTATTTACAGCCAAGTTTGAGTGAAACAAATGATCTCCATTGTGTAATTGGATGAACAATATCCCTCTGTCCCTTTGTCTTTTCTGTCAGCGTAGTATTTACTCTCACGGACAATTAATGAGTAAAAAAACACAACATG
Source organism: Neogobius melanostomus (assembly GCA_007210695.1). Classification (NCBI taxonomy): domain Eukaryota; kingdom Metazoa; phylum Chordata; class Actinopteri; order Gobiiformes; family Gobiidae; genus Neogobius; species Neogobius melanostomus. The sequence continues at coordinate 148,014 of VHKM01000477.1, read as the reverse complement.
CTACGACACCTGCAGTGGCGCTTATGGCCTCTAGGGGCAGGAGTTACTTAGTACTGCTTTAAATGTGTGGTTTATTTTGTGACATATTATTAAAAAGATTTGCTTTTAGAATTTTTGGAATAAAATAGTAGTTATTAGTGAAAAAAAAGAAGCATTTTCCCCTCTGACTTTAAAACTAATATGCGAAGGAGAAAACCGGTTAATTTCAGCATTAAAGGGATATTTCAGGATTTTTGACATTGGGCCTCATTTCCTAGTTATCCAGAGTGTTGTTGATGTCTAGAGATATTTTTTTCTTAAATTCATGCAGTTCTTATATTTGAAGAGTTTAGTGGCGCTAGGCTAGGGCAAGGCTAAAGCATTTCTATGGTATCAGTTAGCCTGCATTAAAAACAGTGTGACCCACTCCACAGTGCACCTGAGGTAAATCACTTATAACACCAGACTAACCATATAAATGTCTGTGTTAATAGAATAATGTTTGAAATATAACTGACCTTGTATCACATGAATTACCGTCCAACTTTAGATACATACGGGGGTCTCTTACCACGGAGGCTTCCCATTTGTACCTGAACTCTATGATCTTGTCACATTTTCTGTATTGCATATCGAGTTGGTCACAGGGCTGTAAAACAGTTCTGGGGCCTCTTGAATCATTATATAAATATGCACTCAAGATCCATGATAAGAAACCCAGGCGCTATCACTATTGTCAAATACTAAATAAGTATGGAATTCTGAATTTTAAAAACCTTATAATCTACACAAATGTTTGCTTACTTTTTAAAATCATTCATGGAGTCACTGCACTTCCTCTGAGAAAATTTATAACTTTATGTACTGATAAAATGACTCGAACAACTCGATCTACTTCTAGAGGAGAATGCAGCTTCCCAAAATGTAAAACTGCCTTCGCTAAATCTGCCTTCTCTGTAATCGCACTGGGTCAGTGGAACACACGGCCAACAGAGATTATTGCATAAACTACATTCAAAAGATTTGCGCATTTAACTAAAAAATGGCTTCAAGAAAATCAAACTTGCTCATGACCTGTAACGACGTCATGAGCGACCGTTCACCTAGAAAAAGGATTGGTAGGAAAAGTTATAATGTTTTAAACGTATTTAAATTAAATGTATGTTCTGATGATGTTAAAATGTATAAATCCATGGTCACGTATTCATCTACATTTAAAATCAGTTTTTGTAACATCAACCTGCCCAGGGACTACAGGTGGAAATTAGCATTTTTGCTATAACCTGGTACAATGCATCTTTCCTTTTGGTCAATGTTAAATTGTGCTCTGTCCCTGTCTAAATAAAATCATACCATACCATACCGCATTTTGAGGGACTATTTTCTCGCAGATCACTCCGCCGCTGCGTTAGCTTACAGCCACGAAGCTGATGCTGCTCAAATATAAGTTATTTTAAATGATTCTATTAACACAGACATTTATGTGGTTAGTCTGGTGTTATAAGTGATTTACCTCAGGTGCACTGTGGAGTGGGTCACACTGTTTTTAATGCAGGCTAACTGATACCATAGACATGCTTTAGCCTTGCCCTAGCCTAGCGCCACTAAGCTCTTCAAATATAAGAACTGCATGAATTTAAGAGAAAAATATCTCCAGACATCAACAACACTCTGGATAACTAGGAAATGAGGCCCAATGTCAAAAATCCTGAAATATCTCTTTAACATTGAACAATCTATGTTTTCATCTCCAGCATCTCAACATTAATAAGTAAAAGAAAACAGCCCAAACTTTCTCTTTATGATGTTTATTATCCAGGAAGTGACTCCAACATGTCTGTGTGGCTCCCTGGTCGTTCCCACACTTATTCATTCACACTGACATGTTTGGTATCCAGGTGTAGCAGGAAAGGCTGTGACCGAGATGACGCTGTAATGGAGCACACTGTACAGACTCAGACACATTTGGAAGGGTTTGTACAGATGTGATTCCTGACAGATTTACGCCGCTGTGTTTTCCAGGTGACTCTGGTGAGGAACTACACGCGCAGTCGTCTCAAACGTGATTGGCTGAGAGGGCGCTTCAGCTGCGTGCGGTCGGCCAATGAGCTGCGAGACGTGCGGATGGTGCCGCTGGACGCCGAGTCGTGGGGGGAGATCCTACAGGCCGAGCTGGAGCGCTGACTCTAAACTCTTTAGATCTAATATATTCAACAAACCGCTGTAAATAAGGAATCGTTTTATATCAGTTTATATCAACTATAACAGGGGTAGGCAAGTTTGCATCGCAGGGGGCCGATTTTCATCATTGCCAAAACACCAAGGGCCAAACCTCACCATTGTAGCCTAAAGTAAAAAAAAAAAAAAAACATTTTCTGCAAATGCCAATGTTTTACATCAGTTGTTCTCAAGTGGTTTGGCTTCGGGACCCGCCTTTAGCTTAATGACAAGCCGCGACCCAAATAAAACTGTAATGTGTCATATATCGTATGCAATATTGTATTTTCCACACAAGTTGTTATTGAAGAAATTATTGAACTAAACAACCCAATGACATTGAACAGACTCCAGGAGCAGTTTCAGATGGAAAATATTGAAAAACAGTTCCCTGAAGGCTCGCGACCCACTCTTGTGTCCCGACCCACTACATGAGAATCACTGTTTTACATTATATATGACCAAGTGGGCTGTTCTGCAAGGACATTTTTTAAAATACTGACACTAATTCTCAAAATTTTAGAGTACTTAAACAGGTATTTTATCTCTTATTTGCATAATAATAATTCTCAAATTCATCTTGAGGGCCAGAGGTTCTGTGCTGGAGGGCCGGTTCTGGCCCCGGGCCTGACGTTGCCTACCCCTGAACTATAATGTAATGTACAAATGTATTATTCATGTTATCGACTGGTGAGATCACACCTGACTGTTGTTATTAATGATGACACAATAATAATGTATGTGAATTATAAATGTTCCTGTGTTATTGGGCTGAATCAGAGCTGGCTGTGATGTCATCAGAACATCGAGTACAATCATATTCTTTTGTTCTTCTTCAGTTGTCCCTCGATCGGTCACGGTCATATTATGGACTTGGTTTCAGTCGGAGCCGATACGACTCTACGGGACAGAAACTGATTCTGAAAGAAATGTCCAAATGTTTCTCTGATCCTTATTTGACAGTGATCGGATTCACATTATTCTTATTATTACTGACCAACATCGCGCTCATGTTTGTGAACATCGTCTCCACTTCATGAGGAAATAAATAGACCGTAGTTCACATGAGCTGAAGAGACGACTTTGAACTTTGGGACAGTTTTTGTTTCATGTGAATCGACTGAAGAATTACTGAGCAACAAACTAAGACTAGGAATCTGCATAAAGACGGTTACCATGGTTACGCCATAACGTTCGTTAAGTGTGACGTCACGACTTCCGGGTCCTGGCAGACGGGCAAATATGCGAGAAAAAACATTAAAAAAACTCTTAAAAACAACCGTCAATATTTGTGAAACTCAACAGAGAGTTACTGAAGCTACTTATTTCTCAGACTCATTAGCCAAAAATGCTGCACCTACTGCTAAAAAAGTAATGCAAGGCAAGTTTATTTGTAGAGCACAATTCATACACAAGGCAATTCAAAGTGCTTCACAGTTGCAGAAAATTACAAGAAAACAGATCAAATCAATAAAACATCAACATAAAGTTAATCAATGACAGTAAAAGGCAAGAGTGCAGATAAAATAAAATAAGTAATCTTCACTAAAGTCGCTACTTCCGGGGTTAGCATAGCTGCTGCACCGTTAGCATTTTTCCCGCTAACCCGGATGTAGCGATTTGGTAAATATGACTTTTATAGCAGTAGGTGCAGCATGTTTGGCTAATGGGACTGATAAATAAGTCTGTTCAGTAACTCTCTGTTGAGTTTCAGAAATATTGATTGTGGTATTAAAGAGTTTTTGTAGTTTCTCGCACATCTGCGGACCCGGAAGTAGAGCTGAGACGTCACCACTTAAACTCTTTAGAAGTTTGTGACGTCACGTGAACTATTTGACATTCTAACTTGTGTTATTATTTGATTTTAATTTGAGGTTCGATTTCGATTCAAACAGAATTTACAAAACCTCTATTTGTGCTGGAACAGAAACTCTTTGTTTTGTATCATGTGCATTATGTGAAAGTGTTGGTGTAAAACTAGATTTATACTTTTGTTAAGATAAAGAGAAAAACAATCTGTCACATACTTCTGAGTAATTATATTTCTAAACATATATTTCTAATACATTTTTTTTCTGTTTTGTGATGTGTTCTTCTGTCATTTATTCACGACCTCCACTCGAACTGGAACTAAACTCTGACATATTTACATCATTTAAAGGTTCATTAATATTTATTGTACATCAGAGAGTGAAATCTAAATAAATATATCTGCTGAAACGTATGCAGACAGTTAGCGACCATTTCAGCTTTACCCAAATCTAAAATCTTCTCGAAAAAAGCTACGATAACAAGACATAAACAAGGATGAAAACACAATAAAAAGGTATCATCACTTGAAAAAGCATCAAAATCGAGACAAAAAAGTAACAAAAATCCAACAAAAATTGCCACAACGCGGCAACAACAACATAGATCACTTTGTAGGTCTTAGCTTTCAAATGAGACATTAGATTTGGTGCCGAACTGGAGAAAATGTGTTTGGTCATGGTGGGGGGTAAGAGTTAATCCATAGGAACACAGCATAAAGTATTAGAACGTTGTTTAACCTCGTATGAACCGAGTGCATTTTCTCCAGTTCGGCTTTACCCAAATATAAAAGCTTCTGGACTGGAGGGCAACAGTGTCATTTGAAAGCTAAGGCCTACAATACTGATCCTAACTTTTGTGTCGCGTTGTTGCCACGTTTCTGTTGTTATATTGACGCTTATAGAAGCTTATAGATTTGGGTAAAGCTGGAGAAAATGTGCTCGGTTCACGCGGGGGTTAAGAGGTTGAAATTAAAACAAACATCTTCAAAATTCTCTCTTCCAGTTTGCGGTTTGTGAGTGACTTCCTGTTTTATTTGAAACCCGGAAGTGTGTCTAATCTACGCAAACTTCACACTTTCCTCCGCAGCCTCCTCCATCAGCCCGGACCAGAGCGGGACCAAAGCCCGAGGAAAGCGCCCTCCTCCCGGAACACAGACCCCGCTCCTGAACCCCCACAGCGGGACCGAACCGAGCCTAGACCGGGACTAGACCGGGACTAAACCGGGCCTAACGGGATGGAAGGCGACGGCGTGCCCCCGCTCCTGGACATCTCCATCGCGCTGAGGCTGCAGCCGAACGACGGGCCCGTGTTCTTCAAGGTGGACGGACGAGGTTCGGTCAAGGCCGGACCATCAAGCTCCTGACCGGGTCCAAGTACCGGGTGGAGGTGGTGATGAAGCCGGGCTGCGTGGAGGCGACGTGAGTAACGAGAGAACCGATAAAAAAGACCGATTTACTCCCGGACAGCAGCAGCGGGCCGGGGCTGGGCCACACGACAAACATCTGAACATTTGTGGGGATTTACTCCGTAACCAGGATGAAGCCGTGTCATCAGAATATGCAAACATGTGCTGCAAACATCTGCATCTGCATCGCTTTGTTCAGAGAATGTGTTCTGAACAGACTAGAAATAAAACCTCTTTCCACATTTATTTCCCCCTTTTGTTTTTCTTTTTTTTTTGCAGTTTTTCCAACATTATGTCCCAACTGTTTAGCCATTTTATCTATATTTCCCAGACATTTTTTCCCATGTGTTCCCCAAATGTTCTTCAATTTTTCCAAATTTTTCTCAAATTTTCCTACATATTTTTCCCACTTTTCTCTATTTTTTCTTGATTTTTTCTAAAAAATTCCCCATTGCTTCCCAACTTTCCCCCTATTTGGCCCAGTGTTTAGCCATTTTATCTATATTTTCCCCAATTTATTTCCCATTTTTTCCCCTGTTTTCTATCCTCCAAACAGCAGTTTCCTCATGATCTTGTAAACATTCACACGGTGCTGGTCAGTCATGCAGCATTTACTCAGTTTTAATATAAAGTTTAGTCTGTGCAGCTGCTCAGCTGCTCCAGCTGTGGGGTTACTGTGAACATGTCCTTTTGACGCTTTTAAAGAAGGGAACTGTTATTCTTCTCTCCTCGTCTTGCCTGTCGGTGACTCAGGGGAAGCTGATGCTTCTGCTCCGGTTACAGGGGGGAGGGGCCAGAGCACAGACAGCAGGATCGGTGCCGGCACATGTTTTAGCACATGTTTTACTACATGTTTTTAGTTTTAGTACATGTTTTACTACATGTTTTAGTTTTAGTACATGTTTTACTACATGTTTTAGTTTTACTACATGTTTTTACTACATGTTTTAGTTTTAGTACATGTTTTACTACATGTTTTAGTTTTACTACATGTTTTACTACATGTTTTAGTTTTAGTACATGTTTTAGTACATGTTTACTACATGTTTTAGTTTAGTACATGTTTCCGGTATTTGTGATATGTTTGGTTTCAGTGTGTTTACATGCACTGGAGTAACCTGGTTATTAGGAATATCCTGGTTATGACAATATGATGTTTACACCAGGACACTGTTATGCCTGTTTACATTTAGGCTCCAGAGAGGGGCGAGCTAAGGACTAATATGATCAAGAGCTAAACACTTTAGCGATGTTGCTAATGGCTTTTTCTGACATTTCTCTAGCACAGGACAAGAACTATCTAAGGAAGCTCTTAAAGGAACAGGACAGTGTTTTTCCAGACTGAGATCAGTTCTTACCTGAGCTTAGACGAGTTGATACGTACCTGTGTAGTCTTTGTGTCCGTGGCAGAGCTCGGTCGCTTCTAGCTTCACCTCCATTTGGAGCCATAGGAATATACTGGGAGAGGCTAAATGCTAACAACATCTTTGGTCTTTGTGCGTGACTGAGTGCATGCGTAAAGATCAGACAGGAAAAACACTGGCCTGTTCCTTTAAGGCGAGACGTAGGTGTGGGGGGAAACTTTTTCAGAGAGTTTTGTTTTGCTGAACATACTAATATAAATATAAGAAAAATGTATTGCAAGTTTTCTGTCATTGTATGTTTCATATAAAAATGAGGCATTTTGTGCATGAAAATGGCCGAAAGTGCCGATATTGTCAACGACAAAATCTAAATAATGCATAGACCCAGATTTAAATGTATAGTTTTATTTGAATCAATCAATCCATGGTTTTGTGAAGCCCAATAATATCACACAGTTTCCTCACAGCTGCACCAAACAGGCAATGAAACAGGACAGAAAATAAGACCATGTAAAGTAAACGATGCTTCTCTGACTGTGCAGGAACATGAACATCGGGGAGTGGTGTTCCTCTGGAGGAACAGTCCCGAGACGAGGCCAGCGTGGTTTACCAGGGAAAATACGACACCGAGGGGGTTCCCCACACCAAGAGCGGAGACCGGCAGCCCGTGCAAGTCAGTCAGGTAAAGAGCTCTATCCTGGTATTAAAGACATAAAGTAGTAATGGAGGTAAGACCTCTACATCCTGGTATTAAAGATCAGTAAAGTCATATGGAAGTAAGACCTCTACATCCTGGTATTAAGATCAGTAAGTCAGTATGGAGGTAAAGAACTCTACATCCTGGTATAAAGATAATAAAGTCAGTATGGAGGAAAGAGCGTTACATCCTGGTATTAAGATCAATAAGTCAGTATGGAGGTAAGAGCCTCTACATCCTGTATTAAGATCAGTAATCAAGATAGGTAAGAGTAAAAGGATTAAAATCGGTAAAGCATTCGTGGTAAGGCCTTATCCTTATTAAAATTGTAAGATCAGTTCGAGGTAAAGAGCCTTCTCTGGTATTAAAGTCTATCCAGGAGAAGGCTCTACATCTGGATTAAGATCAGTAAAGTCAGTTAGGGAGGTAAAGAACCTCTACATCCTGGTATTAAAGATCAGTAAAGTCAGTAGAGGTAAAGACCTCTACATCCTGGTATTAAAGATCAGAAGTCAGTATGGAAGTAAAGACCTCTACATCCTGGTATTAAAGACAGTAAAGTCATAGGAGTAAAGAGCCCTACATCCGTATAAAGATCATAAAGTCAGTAGGAGGTAAAGAGCCTCTACATCCTGGTAAAATCAGTAAATCAGTAGGAGGTAAAGAGCCTACATCTGGTATTAAAATCATAAAGTCCAGTATGGAGGTAAAGAGCCTACCTATACATCTCGGGGGTAACTCTACATCCTGGTATTAAAGATCAGTAAAGTCAGTATGGAGGTAAAGAGCCTCTACATCCTGGTATTAAAGATCAATAAAGTCAGTATGGAGGTAAAGAGCCTCTACATCCTGGTATTAAAGATCAGTAAAGTCAGTATGGAGGTAAAGAGCCTCTACATCCTGGTATTAAAGATCAGTAAAGTCAGTATGGAGGTAAGAGCCTCTACATCCTGGTATTAAAGATCAGTAAAGTCAGTATGGAGGTAAAGAGCCTTACATCCTGGTATTAAAGATCATAAAGTCAGTATGGAGGTAAAGAGCTCTACATCCTGGTATTAAAGATCAGTAAAGTCAGTATGGAGGTAAAGAGCCTTTACATCCTGGTATTAAAGATCATAAAGTCAGTATGGAGGTAAAGAGCCTCTACATCCTGGTATTAACAGATCAGTAAAGTCAGTATGGAAGTAAAGACCTCTACATCCTGGTATTAAAGATCAGTAAAGTCAGTATGGAGGTAAAGACCCTCTACATCCTGGTATTAAAGATCAGTAAAGTCAGTATGGAGGTAAAGAGCCTCTACATCCTGGTATTAAAGATCAGTAAAGTCAGTATGGAAGTAAAGAGCCTCTACATCCTGGTATTAAAGATCAGTAAAGTCAGTATGAGGTAGAGCTCTACTCCTGGTATTAAAGACAGTAAAGTCAGTATGGAGTAAAGAGCCTCTACATCCTGGTATTAAGATCAGTAAAGTCAGTATGGAGGTAAAGAGCCTCTACATCCTGGTATTAAAGATCAGTAAAGTCAGTATGGAGGTAAAGAGCGTCTACATCCTGGTATTAAAGATCAGTAAAGTCAGTATGGAGGTAAAGAGCGTCTACATCCTGGTATTAAAGATCAGTAAAGTCAGTATGGAGGTAAAGAGCGTCTACATCCTGGTATTACAGATCAGTAAAGTCAGTATGGAGGTAAAGAGCCTCTACATCCTGGTATTAAAGATCAGTAAAGTCAGTATGGAGGTAAAGAGCCTCTACATCCTGGTATTAAAGATCAGTAAAGTCAGTATGGAGGTAAAGAGCCTCTACATCCTGGTATTAAAGATCAGTAAAGTCAGTATGGAGTAAAGAGCGTCTACATCCTGGTATTAAAGATCAGTAAAGTCAGTATGGAGGTAAAGAGCCTCTACATCCTGGTATTAACGATCAGTAAAGTCAGTATGGAGGTAAAGAGCGTCTACATCCTGGTATTAAAGATCAGTAAAGTCAGTATGGGGAGGCTACATCTAAAGAGCGTGGTTCTACATCCTGGTATTAAGATCAGTAAAGTCAGTATGGAGGTAAAGAGCCTTACATCCTGGTATTAAGATCAGTAAAGTCAGTATGGAGGTAAAGAGCTCTACATCCTGGTATTAAAGATCAGTAAAGTCAGTATGGAGGTAAAGAGCCTCTACATCCTGGTATTAAAGATCAGTAAAGTCAGTATGGAGGTAAAGAGCCCTCTACATCCTGGTATTAAAGATCAGTAAAGTCAGTATGGGAGGTAAAGAGCGTCTACATCCTGGTATTAAAGATCAGTAAAGTCAGTAATAAAGCTCTCAGTATGGAGTGTTAAAGAGCGTCTACATCCTGGTATTAAAGATCAGTAAAGTCAGTATGGAGGTAAAGAGCCTCTACATCCTGGTATTAAAGATCAGTAAAGTCAGTATGGAGGTAAAGAGCCGTCTACATCCTGGTATTAAAGATCAGTAAGTCAGTATGGAGGTAAAGAGCTCTACATCCTGGTATTAAAGATCAGTAAAGTCAGTATGGAGGTAAAGAGCGTCTACATCCTGGTATTAAAGATCAGTAAAGTCAGTATGGAGGTAAAGAGCCTCTACATCCTGGTATTAAAGATCAGTAAAGTCAGTATGGAGGTAAAGAGCCTCTACATCCTGGTATTAAAGATCAGTAAAGTCAGTATGGAGGTAAAGAGCGTCTACATCCTGGTATTAAGATCAGTAAAGTCAGTTATGGAGGTAAAGAGCTCTACATCCTGGTATTAAGATCAGTAAAGTCAGTATGGAGGTAAAGAGCCTCTACATCCTGGTATTAAAGATCAGTAAAGTCAGTATGGAGGTAAAGAGCCTCTACATCCTGGTATTAAAGATCAGTAAGTCAATAAAGAGTCCAGGTATAAGTCAGTAAAGTCATGGAGGTAAAGAGCGTCTACATCCTGGTATTAAAGATCAGTAAAGTCAGTATGGAGGTAAAGAGCTCTACATCCTGGTATTAAAGATCAGTTAAAGTCAGTATGGAGGTAAAGAGCATCTACATCCTGGTATTAAGATCAGTAAAGTCAGTATGGAGGTAAAGAGCTCTACATCCTGGTATTAAGATCAGTAAAGTCAGTATGGAGGTAAAGAGCTCTACATCCTGGTATTAAAGATCAGTAAAGTCAGTATGGAGGTAAAGAGCATCTACATCCTGGTATTAAAAGATCAGTAAAGTCAGTATGGAGGTAAAGAGCATCTACATCCTGGTATTAAAGATCAGTAAAGTCATATGGAGGTAAAGAGCCTTACATCCTGGTATTAAAGATCAGTAAAGTCAGTATGGAGGTAAGAGCTCTACATCCTGGTATAAAGATCAGTAAAGTCAGTATGGAGGTAAAGAGCTCTACATCCTGGTATTAAAGATCAGTAAAGTCAGTTTGGAGGTAAAGAGCTCTACATCCTGGTATTAATCAGTTAAGTTATATTAAAGAGTCTACATCCTGTATTAAGATCAGTAATCAGTTTGGAGGTAAAGAGCCTCTACATCCTGGCATTAAAGATCAGTAAAGTCAGTATGGAGGTAAAGAGCCTCTACATCCTGGCATTAAAGATCAGTAAAGTCAGTATGGAGGTAAAGAGCCTCTACATCCTGGCATTAAAGATCAGTAAAGTCAGTATGGAGGTAAAGAGCCTCTACATCCTGGTATTAAGATCAGTAAAGTCAGTATGGAGGTAAAGAGCCTCTACATCCTGGTATTAAAGATCAGTAAAGTCAGTATGGAGGTAAAGAGCCTCTACATCCTGGTATTAAAGATCAGTAAAGTCAGTATGGAGGTAAAGAGCCTCTACATCCTGGTATTAAAGATCAGTAAAGTCAGTATGGAGGTAAAGAGCCTCTACATCCTGGTATTAAAGATCAGTAAGTCAGTTGGAGGTAAAGAGCCTCTACATCCTGGTATTAAAGATCAGTTAAAGTCAGTATGGAGGTAAAGAGCCTCTACATCCTGGTATTAAAGATCAGTAAAGTCAGTATGGAGGTAAAGAGCCTCTACATCCTGGCATTAAGATCAGTAAAGTCAGTATGGAGGTAAAGAGCCTCTACATCCTGGTATTAAAGATCAGTAAAGTCAGTATGGAGGTAAAGAGCCTCGTTTTAGAGATTAATTAAGAAGCACAATGTAGAGAAAAGGCGATGAAGCAGCATGTATGTAATGTACATGCGTGTGGCGTGTGTTGCAGTTCCAGAAGGCCGGGACCTTCGAGACCGTGTGGCAGGCCAGTTCTACAACTACTACAAGAGAGAGCACTGTCAGTTCGGGAACAAGTTCAGCAGCATCGACTACGAGTGTAAACCCAACGAGACGAGGACGCTCATGTGGGTCAACAAGGAGGCCTTCAACTGACCCCGCCCCTTAAACTGACTCCGCCCCCTTCAGCTGACCCGCCCCTTCAACTGACTCCGCCCCCTTCAGCTGACCCCCGCCTCTTCAACTGACCCCGCCCCTTTAACGGACCCCGCCCCTTCAACTGACCCCGCCCCCTTCAGCTGACCCCGCCCCCTTCAACTGACCACGCCTATTCAACTGACCCCGCCCCTTCAACTGACCCCGCCCCCTTCAGCTGACCCCGCCCCCCTTCAACTGACCCCGCCCCTTCAACTGACTCCGCCCCCTTCAGCTGACCCGCCCTTCAACTGACTCCGCCCCTTCAGCTGACCCCGCCCCTTCAACTGACTCCGCCCCCTTCAGCTGACCCCGCCCCTTCAACTGACTCCGCCCCTTCAGCTGACCCCGCCCTTCAACTGACTCCGCCCCCTTCAGCTGACCCGCCCCTTCAACTGACTCCGCCCCCTTCAGCTGACCCCGCCTCTTCAACTGACCCCGCCCCCTTCAGCTGACCCCGCCCCCTTCAACTGACCCCGCCCCCTTCAGCTGACCCCGCCCCTTCAACTGACCCCGCCTCTTCAACTGACCCCGCCTATTCAACTGACCCTGACCCCGCCCCCTTCAACTGACCCCGCCCCCTTCAACTGACCCCACCTCTTCAACTGACCCCGCCCCCTTCAGCTGACCCCGCCTCCTTCAACTGACCCCGCCCTCTTCAACAGGCCACACCCTCTCAGCTGACCCCGCCCTCTTCAACAGGCCACACCCTCTTCAGCTGACCCCGCCCCCTTCAACTGACCCCGCCCTCTTCAACTGACCCCGCCTCTTTAGCTGACCCCGCCCCCTTCAACTGACCCCGCCTCTTCAGCTGACCCCGCCCCCTTCAACTGACCCCGCCCCTTCAACTGGCCACGCCCTCTTCAACTGGCCCCAACCCGAGAGACCACACCCCCAACCAGAGACTACGCCCCCAAAGCGAGAGATCACGCCCCCATCCCGACAGGCCACGCCCCCAACCCAAGAGACCTCATATTTATGTCGGTGTCCACAGCAGTACTACTACTACTACTACTACTACTACTACTACTACTACTACTACTACTATTACTACTACTATTACTACTACTACTATTACTATTACTACTACTATTACTATTACTATTACTATTACTGCTACTACTATCTCTACATGTAATTATTTTCCCAGTTCCATCTGCGGCGTCTCTCCTTCAGGAGGGCGGGCGTTTGTGAAATGTTTATAAAATGGTGTTGGTGCTATCCTGCGTCCTGATTGGCTGATTGTTAAATGGACAGATGTGTTTATCGTGTCTGGCTCAGTTTGATAAAATGAGCTGCGGTTTTGTTTCTGTGATCGTTGTGAAGAATATTTACACTGAAGCTGGTTTAACATGTGTTTTATTGAAATATTCACACAAAGCTTTCCTTACAGTAAATATGTAACAGTCTCTGCGTGAGTGACCCGTGACTCTGAGGTCGACCTCCAGAGGGCGCTGTTCTTCCTCTCACTGTTTCCCCCAATCAGGATCAGCAGTGTCTCCCTCAGGCTGATTCCAAAACACTTAAATTGGTAAGAGGTAAAACCAGATGTGCGTCAGCATCCGCCATGACAAGAAGCGTCCGAACTGGCTGTCGGTGAGGAAGGAGTTAGGGAAAGGAGCCTCAATGCTAACTATCATAGCCACTTTAGCATAGGGACCTCTGATGCTAACTATCATAGCCACTTTAGCATAGGGACCTCTGATGCTAACTATCATAGCCACTTTAGCATAAGGACCTCTGATGCTAACTATCATAGCCACTTTAGCATAGGGACCTCTGATGTTAACTATCATAGCCACTTTAGCATAGGGACCTCTGATGCTAACTATCATAGCCACTTTAGCATAGGGACCTCTGATGCTAACTATCATAGCCACTTTAGCATAGGGACCTCTGATGCTAACTATCATAGCCACTTTAGCATAGGGACCTCTGATGCTAACTATCATAGCCACTTTAGCATAGGGACCTCTGATGCTAACTCACTGGAGATTAGGAGCTATGTGCCATCCCATAAGCCACTGCCGCCGCATGCCCCGCCCCGCCCCCCCCTCGCCCCCACCCTCAAGTGATTCATGCACAGCCACTGTTGATTGACAGGTGCACAAATATATAAAAGATTCTGCACAAGCCAAACTTTATAAAAGTGACTTCATACATGTTGTCGTCCCCACAGCTAAGTCACATGGTTTTAAAGAGCCTCCTCAGTAAATGAACTAAATGAAGCAGTTTGTGCTTTTGCTTCATTTAGTAGAAACTTAAGCCACATGGCTAATTTGCATACTGTAGCTTTATGAAACAGCTGTTGAGATAAAATAAAGGGAAATGTGAAGGATCATTTGGATGTTTCTCTTTTTTTTCTCCTTAAATGTCTTTATTTGGACACTATGTTGTTGTTGGACAATATACAGTAGGGGGCGGTATGCGCTTTTGTTTGGCCTGCACTGAACTTTAAAGAAGAAGAAGAACAGCTGTTGGTGATGTCACTTCCCCTTCCCCTGGGTAAGGACGGTGGAATTGGGCAAATGCTGCTGAAGCTCTAGTTCACTAACTGCATAGAGATCTAACAGCTGAGCCATGAAAGGTTAAGGATCAGGAGCGAGGGTTAGGACTTAGAGGCTACAGTTTAAGGGTTTCAGAATCAGCCTCAGCAACTCACTGTCTGTAATCTGAGATATTTATTTGGACGAGACGTCGCTACAAACTCACAGGGAAACAACAGGAGGAAGCACGGCTGGGTTTTTAAAATGACACAGAAGACACAACATAAACTCTCAACTAAAAACAGTCTGCAATTAAAAAGGAAACTGACTTTAAAACCCAAATAAAAAGTGTAAAAGTTTAAAAACCACCTGAAAATGGAAGATCGTACAGCGCAGATGGAAAAGAAAAGCAAAAGTTTAAAACCAGTGGAAAAATTGAAAAAAATCCACATTTCTCACGGTTGGATCTTAAGGTTCAAAGTAGAAGAAATGGGAGAGAGACAGAAAGCTCTTATTGAAAACAACAAATAAACTGTTTTCCCTCAGTCAGACTTTGTCCTGTCTGATGTGGGACGCAGTGACCGTCAGATCCTGAGGGTTATGGAAAGCCAAGAGGAACACCCATAATAATGTCCCCAGAGCCGGAGGATCTGATTGGCTGGAGGATCGTCCACTCAAATGGAGGCTGTTCCTGGAGCGACTGCAGCCCAATAGTCTGGAACATCTGCACCTCCTGAAGCTCCATTGTAGGTCATTACGGCGCCCCCTCTCTGTGGGGCGTGGAAAACATCTCAGGTGGATCAGTAACCATGGAAACCTTCAGGACCATCGAGGTCACATGTTTATCATCAGAGAATCAAACTTCCTTCAGTGTCACATGTTTGGTCTGTGGCTCTTTGTTTCTGAAGCTTCAGATGATGAACCTCTGATTGTTTTTGGGGACAGAGGATCCTCCAGACGATCACATCCTCCGGTTCAGAGCTTGGGACATTTTGGGGGGTTTTCCACTTTACTTTTTGTCCCATAACCCTCAGGATCTGTCCCTCAGCAGTGATGGCGAGAGAATCAACATCCAGGATCTAAACCTTTGCATCAAAGTCATGACAGAACAAGACCTTTTAAAGGCATTTGGTCTTAAACGTTTGATCGAATTATTGATTTCAATGAAGTGTTTACAATTATTTTGTGTCATTCCCTTTCCTTGCTGCATATTGACGTTCTACTTGAAACATTGTAAAAGTTTAAAAGGGGATTTTATAATTATTATTTTTTTGCCATGGTATCAAAATCGGTCTTGAGGTTTTTGTTCAGTATCTAAATCATTTTTTTAAGTTTTAGTATCGTGACACTAGTCCAGACTGTTTTCAAACTGTGGGGGAAATTTAAAGGGGCAGTTCCGCCTGTAGTCAGGAAGCAGCTGGTTTCTTACTGCCCCCTACTGTCCGATACATGAAAAGAGTTACAGGCTTTCTCCACTTGTCCATCTCCAGGTGGATTTATATGACAAACACATAATGCATTTTCTGCCCTCAGTTTGACCGCCGCCCCCTGTGGGCGAGAGAAGTCAGTGTCCAAACCACACAGTGATATTAACATAAAGGTAAATCTCCTGCTCCAGTTTCTCATCTCATTTTCCTTTGTTTTGTTTCTGAATGTTGTGTTGGCCAAATGTTATTTATTTATTGATGGTTTTCTTCAGTTTTTATCTGAATAAATCTCCAAATCCAGATGATCTGTGTCAGTTTGATCACAATTGTGTTTCGTATCTGCACAAAAACAAGATAAAAGTAATAATGTTCAGAACTGGTCACTGGTCACTGAGGTCAGTCTCCTCCAGATCCTTCTCCACAGCTGAGATGATCAGAGGAGCCGAGTTTGTTCCTCCTTTATTGGGACAGGGTTCAAAAAAAGGAAAGAGATTCTCTCTGAAGCTGCAGTTAGTGAAGGAGTAGAGGAGATCTGCAGAATCTACGTCATAAAACGAGACCAGACCTGCTCCATAGTCCACAAACACCCCGACCTTCTGAGGAGGCCTCTGTGGAGACAGGGGGACACGAGGGTCAGTACGAGCTTTGTACTGATCTCTGTTTCTCAACGCAATGGTCCAGAATCCGTTCTTTGGGTTCACAGTGATCTCTCCCTTCCTGTTGGCGGACTCTTGGGCCACTCCTAAAGTCCACTCAGTTTTCCCTTTGACCTGAACCTCAAAGTAGAACCTGCCTGAAGAGAAACTCTGTTTTCCTAAAACTATAGTATATTTAGTAAACCTCTGAGGAGAGTCTGGGAGCTTCTTCTCCACATCAGTGTCATGAACCTGTTTGAGATCTTCAGACAGAACCAGCCATGGAGCGGCAGAGTCTGGGTCCAGAGTGACGTCCACAGCAAACTGCTGAACTCTCCTCAGTTGGTCCTTTGGAGGCAGTGGTGTAAAGACTTTGTTGAACTTCTGTGAGAGACTTGTCTCCAGCTCAGACAGAGCGCGGGCCGCACTGCCCTCACACGTCTGCGGCTCAAAGCTCACGCTGCTCCAGTCCTTCAGGCCAGCAGGGGGCAGTGCAGGGCAGCGCTGTAGAAAGTGGAGGGGGTCTGTAGAGAGTGAGAGCTGCTGGGCCTCAGTGCTGCTCTTCTCCAGCTCACACATCTCCTGCTGCAGCTGTTGGATCAAGGCCTGAGCGCGCTCCTTATGTTTAGAAAGACTTTGTTCCATGACTTTGGTGTGATGGTCCAAACATCTCTGCACAGACTCCATGATGTCACTGAAGACCTTCACCATCTGCTGTGTCTCTCTCTGAGCCTCTCTCTCACTGAGCTCCAGGGCAGCTGTGATCTCCTGGACCTTCAGCCTCCTCTGCTCCACCAGACGCTGGTTCTCAGCCACAGTCTGCTGCAGAGAGACCTTCTCCTGCTCAAACGCCTCCTCCAGAGACAACAGCTCGTGCTTCTTGTGCTCTAGAGGAACACACATGGTACATACGCAGCTCTTATCAGTGCCACAGAACAGCTCTAGGGGGCGCTGGTGTGTGGGACACATCCTGTCCTCCAGGTCGTCCACAGGCTCCATCAGCTGGTGTCTCTTCAGTCTGGGCGCGCTCAGATGAGGCTGGAGGTGGCTCTCACAGAACGAGGACAGACAGACCAGGCAGGACTTCACTGCCTTCAGTTTGGGCTCAGAGCAGACGTCACACTGAACTTCACTGAATGAGGGCTTGTGGTCCATGCTCGTCTTCTCCAGCTTGGCCTGAGAGACCATCTCAGAGAGTAAGGTGTTGGTCTTGAGCTGTGGTCTGATGGAGAAGACCTCTTTACACAGGGGGCAGAAGCAGCTCTCATTAGTGTCCCAGGTCTGAGAGATGCAGCGTTTGCAGAAGTTGTGTCCACATGGAGTGGAGACGGGCTCAGAGAACACCTCCAGACAGATGGAGCACAGGAACTGCTCCTCAGAGCTGCTCTGTGTCGAAGACGCCATTTCTGAAAAACATTTGGGACAAGTTTAAACTTCTGTTCATGTCATTGTTCCACAATTACTGAGTCTCAACAAACAAGAAGCTTCAGCTACACCTGGAGCAGAGAAAGGAGAAATTAGCAAAGTTATTGAGTCATCACGAGAATATTTTTTTTTTTCTGCAAACTGCACTTGTAGTTTCTGTTTTACTGGATGCTTCACGTCTTTGCCGTGTTTTTGTGGAGGTTCGGTGGATTATTTTTTCTACTGAAAGACCATAATGTTCCTGAAGAAGCAGCTTTTTAAAAGTAAACAAACAGCAGCTAAAGATATTTGAGGCCGACACATTTCTTCCTCTGAGACACTGAAGCACTGACTTTCTTACTTACTGAAGAGGAGGAGCTGACTCCTCTCAAAGGAGAGAGACTCACGGTGCTGCACTCAGCACTAGGGCCAGGGCAGGATCTCCTCCAGGGAAATATTAGTAGATTTATTGCTCCAAAAATCACAAATTGTTTCAAAGTATGTGCTTAGTTAATAGTAAAACTTTAGAATTTACTTAATAATATTAATAAATCCATAATCATTGAAGTTTAATGCCTAATTTGGCCAAGCACAAGTATGTTTGACCATATGACACAGTGGGCCAGGTCTTGTACCTGGAGCAAAGATTGTGCAAACTCTAACTGACGAAAGGAATGCGGCACATCTTCTGAGTGGCGCTGCTGTTGCATTATGCACCTGTGCCACTTGTGAGAGGGCGTGGCTTATAGGTCGACTGAGGCGTGGTTTACAGGCAGCACTGAGATGCTCTGATGCAGCCTCACATTCATTCACTCGTTTACCTGGCGCTGCATTACAGGCTCTCACAGGTCAAACTAAAAACATTATTAAACCCATCATGAGCTGAACAATGTTCGTGTCGTGAGAGAAAGAGATGTAGCTACAGCCGGTCCTGCTGTGACGCGGGTCGGCTCTCGTTCATCCATAAACAAGATAAAAACAAATGCACATGTTCACCCCCACTCCCTCACATCCCCTCGTCCCACCACGGCCGCAGAGTCTGGTCGTTGAAAAAGGCTGTTGTACATAACACCGCCATTGGTCATGAGTGTGTCTCCTCCCCATGTAACAGAATCAGGCACATTGTGTTAGTCCGTATGACAATTTCATGATTTTTGTTGTTAACTGTCACATGATTTATCAGTTAATAAGAAACACATTGACATGTATTCATTTATAATGTATTATATTAATATATATATATGCTATCACAACTTGAGATTGACGAGGTACAACACCAATGCTCTGACAAGGGTGAAGGACACCAGGTCAGAGGGGAGTTAACATCAACCCCCCCAACGGAGATTGGGTACGAAGCCCCAATAAGTGCAATCACGCTGAACAAGGCAGCAACTGACCTGAAAAATAAGATCATGGCAAAAATGTCCAGCAGGCAACCCCGAAGTCATCTACAGAGGCTAAGTGAAGTACCATCAGAAAGTCTGCTAGAAGATGTGAATGCAACTCTGCGAGCAATTCCTACATCAACCATCACTGAAGCCAATGAGCTGGTATACTGCACAGCAGCAGTGATCCTAGAGACGCTTGGCTATCGTAAGAGCAACCATGAGATGAAATACCCACCATGGAAAAGAAGGCTGGAGGCTAACATCAAGGCAGCGCGGAGAGAAGTGAGTCAATTGACAGAGGCCTTGAAAGGTGCTATGAAAAAGCAAGTACCCAAAAAGTACAGCCAGATGCCCATACCTGAAGCCTTGGAAACTGCCAAACAAAGGCTCCAAGCCTTGGCCAGCCGCCTAAAGAGGTACACGAGAGACAACGAAGCCAGACAAGTAAACCGGTTGTTCGCAACTCAACCGGCGAAAGTGTACGCTCAATGGCAGGGTCACACTAGCAGAGCAGACCCACCAAGGCTGGAAACTGAACAGTACTGGAAAGGCATATGGGAGAAGGAGGCAGCACACAACAGTGATGCACAGTGGCTGGTGGCTCTGAGAGAGGACCACAGCAACCTCCCTGAACAGAATCCAGTTACCATCACAGTGACAGACATCCAAGAAAGAGTCTCAGGTATGAACAACTGGACAGCACCAGGCCCTGACATGATACACGCCTACTGGCTAAAGAAACTCACAGCACTCCATGAGCGCTTGGCAGCACAAATGAACCATATGCTGAGAGATGGGAATCACCCTGAATGGTTAACCGAAGGGCGCACAATCCTGATCCTGAAGGATCCCTCAAAGGGTACAGTCCCATCCAACTATCGGCCAATAACCTGCCTCTCCACAACGTGGAAGCTCATGTCCAGCACCATAGCGGCTAAGATAAGTGGGCATATGAATCAATACATGAGCACAGCTCAGAAGGGAATCAGTAAAGATACCAGAGGTGCCAAACACCAGCTCCTGGTAGACAGAACAGTCGCTCGAGACTGCAGAACCCGACACACTAACCTGAGCACTGCCTGGATTGATTACAAGAAAGCCTACGACTCAATGCCACATACTTGGATCATTGAATGCTTGGCACTATACAACATCAACAGGACTCTAAGAGCCTTCATTGCAAACTCGATGAGGTTGTGGAAAACCACCATTGAAGCGAATGGCAAGCCACTTGCACAAGTCTCCATCAAATGTGGCATATACCAAAGAGACGCCCTGTCCCCACTGCTGTTCTGCATAGGTCTGAACCCCCTCAGCCAAATAATCAACAAGACTGGCTATGGATACCGACTCAGGAACGGGGCCACCATCAGTCACCTCCTCTACATGGATGACATCAAGCTGTACGCTAAGAATGAGCGAGACATCGACTCACTGATCCATACCACCCGGATATACAGTGCAGACATTGGGATGTCATTCGGACTAGAGAAGTGTGGTCGGATGGTGACTAAGAGAGGGAAGGTAGTCCACACAGAAGGGGTCTCACTCCCAGAAGGAACAATAGCAGACATTGAGGACAGTTTCAAATACCTCGGAATCCCACAAGCAAATGGCAACCTCGAAGAGGTGACAAGGAAAGCGGCTACGGCCAAATACCTCCAACGAGTAAGGCAGGTCCTAAGAAGCAGCTCAATGGCAAGAACAAATCCCGGGCAATAAACAGCTACGCCCTGCCAGTAATCAGATACCCTGCAGGAATAATAAGCTGGCCAAAGGATGAGATACAGACCACAGATGTTAAGACACGGAAGCTCCTAACCATGCATGGAGCGTTCCACCCCAAATCCAGCACCCTGAGACTGTTCACTAGCCGTAAGGAAGGAGGCCGAGGACTAGTGAGCGTGAGAGCCACTATCCAGGATGAAACATCCAAGATCCACAAGTACATCAAGGACAAGGCTCCAACAGGTGACGTGCTCAGTGAATGTCTCAGACAATGGGGAACAGAAGATGAGGTGCTGGAGGTCCCGTCATGGGAGGACAAGCCCCTACACGGCATGTACCACCGAAACATAACTGAAGTGGCAGATATCAAGAAATCCTACCAATGGCTGGACAGAGCTGGCCTGAAGGACAGCACAGAGGCTCATCATGTCTGCACAGGAGCAGGCCTTGAGTACCAGAGCAATAGAGGCCCAGATCTATCACACCAGACAAGACCCCAGGTGTAGACTGTGCAAAGAGGCCAATGAGACAATCCAGCACATAACTGCAGGGTGTAAGATGCTGGCAGGGAAAGCTTACATGGAGCGCCATAACCAAGTGGCTGGCATAGTGTACAGGAACATCTGTGCAGAGTATGGGCTGGAAACCCCAAGGTCAAAGTGGGAAACACCTCCAAAGGTGGTAGAGAATGACCGAGCCAAGATCCTGTGGGACTTCCAGATACAGACGGACAGAATGGTAATGAACCAACCGGACATTGTGGTGGTGGACAAAGAGCAGAGGAAAGCCGTGGTGGTTGACATAGCAATACCAAGCGACTTCAACATCAGGAAAAAGGAACAGGAGAAACTAGAGAAATACCAGGGGCTCAGAGAAGAGCTAGAGAAGGCCTGGAGAGTGAAGGCATCAGTGGTGCCCGTGGTCGTTGGGGCACTCGGGGCAGTGACCCCCAAACTGGAGGAGAGGCTCCAGCAGATCCCAGGAAATACATCAGACATCTCGGTCCAGAAAAGTGCAGTTCTAGGAACAGCAAAGATACTGCACAGAACCCTCAAGCTCCCAGGCCTCTGGTAGAGGACCCGAGCTTGGAGGAAAAAGAGAGACCGCCCGCGAAGGGTGAGGAAGAGTTTTTTTTTAAATAATATACAGTATATATATTTTTTTTATGACTGATTGACTCCCATTTTGTGCCATTTCCTTTTCGTGTCAAAGGTGAAACTGGTCAAATTGAAGATCCAAATATTAAACTTGTGTCTAACTTTACTGACCTTCAGGGTCGTCAGTGATGACGTGTCTCTAAATGTTCAGACTCAACACATCCTCTGTTTAGAGAGTTTGAGCTGCTTCCCTCGGGTCGAAGGTACAGGTGCCCCGCCCTGTCTAAAAACAGGACCAGGCAGTCATTTGTGCCACAAGTCGTTTTACAATTTAACAAACATGAGGCGTGGTTTGAGCTCAGGCCTGTTCTCTACATGTTGTCAATGTTTGGATCTGTTTGTTGTCTGTGTATTATTTTGCTCACTACAGATGAATTTCCTCAAGGGGACAATACATTTTCTACCACTACAACTACTATTAAAAGAAAGTCAAAATGGCCCTGGAAGTTTTTTTGACCGAATGACATTAAACTTATGTTCATGTAAAGACCCAGGGGAAAGTAGAGGATTCTATAATGTTACTTGTATCATTTATTGAGGAAATCATCTTTGCTAAAAGTTTGGGTCCGTTAGACCGAATGACATTTTATCACTTTAAACCTGCAATATTTTAACTTCACTAAAGTCACATAAATGTATCTGAACCATCTCAAGCTTTTTTCTTCATAACTAGAGCTGCTGTGGCTTCAGGACGAATAAATGTTATGAACAGGGGTGGGAGTCAATAAGCTTGTCTTCTTCCCACTCCTTTTGGAGCTTGAATGTAATTATTTATTTATTTTTCTTTTATTATGTGTATATATTTTTCTGTTTTTCTTTTCTTGGCTTTTGTGCCTTGTTGTAGCTCGAAATAAAAACTCAAACAAACAATAAATCTCACTGTCACTGATCCGTAAACATTTACAGTGCCTTGTGAAAGTATTCGGCCCCCTTGAACTTTTCGACCTTTTGCCACATTTCAGGCATCAAACATAAAGATATAAAACTGTAATTTTTTGTGAAGAATCAACAACAAGTGGGACACAATCATGAAGTGGAACGAAATTTATTGGATATTTCAAACTTTTTTAACAAATAAAAAACTGAAAAATTGGGCGTGCAAAATTATTCAGCCCCTTTACTTTCAGTGCAGCAAACTCTCTCCAGAAGTTCAGTGAGGATCTCTGAATGATCCAATGTTGACCTAAATGACTAATGATGATAAATAGAATCCACCTGTGTGTAAGCAAGTCTCTGTATAAATGCACCTGCTCTGTGATAGTCTCAGAGGTCAGTTTAAAGCGCAGAGAGCATCATGAAGAACAAGGAACACACCAGGCAGGGCCGAGATACTGTTGTGGAGAAGTTTAAAGCCGGATTTGGATACAAAAAGATTTCCCAAGCTTTAAACATCTCAAGGAGCACTGTGCAACCGATACTATTGAAATAGAAGGAGTATCAGACCACTGCAAATCTACAAAGACCCGGCCGTCCCTCTAAACTTTCAGCTCATACAAGGAGAAAACTGATCAGAGATGCTGCCAAGAGGCCCATGATCACTCTGGATGAACTGCAGAAATGTACAGCTGAGGTGGGAGACTCTGTCCATAGGACAACAATCAGTCGTATACTGCACAACCCTGGCCTTTATGGAAGAGTGGCAAGAAGAAAGCCATTTCTTAAAGATATCCATAAAAAGTGTTGTTTAAAGTTTGCCACAAGCCACCTGGGAGACACACCAAACATGTGGAAGAAGGTGCTCTGGTCAGATGAAACCAAAATCGAACTTTTTGGCAACAATGCAAAACGTTATGTTTGGCGTAAAAGCAACACAGCTCATCACCCTGAACACACCATCCCCACTGTCAAACATGGTGGTGGCAGCATCATGGTTTGGGCTTTTCTTCAGCAGGGACAGGGAAGATGGTTAACATTGATGGGAAGATGGATGGAGCCAAATACAGGACCATTCTGGAAGAAAACCTGATGGAGTCTGCAAAAGACCTGAGACTGGGACGGAGATTTGTCTTCCAACAAGACAATGATCCAAAACATAAAGCAAAATCTACAATGGAGTGGTTCACAAATAAACATATCCAGGTGTTAGAATGGCCAAGTCAAAGTCCAGACCTGAATCCAATCGAGAATCTGTGGAAAGAACTGAAAACTGCTGTTCACAAACGCTGTCCATCCAACTTCACTGAGCTCGAGCTGTTTTGCAAGGAGGAATGGGCAAATATTTCAGTCTCTCAATGTGCAAAACTGATAGAGACATACCCCAAGCCACTTACAGCAGTAATCGCAGCAAAAGGTGGCGCTACAAAGTATTAACTTAAGGGGGATGAATAATTTTGCACGCCCAATTTTTCAGTTTTTTATTTGTTAAAAATGTTTGAAATATCCAATAAATTTCGTTTCACTTCATGATTGTGTCCCACTTGTTGATTCTTCACAAAAAATTACAGTTTTATATCTTTATGTTTGATGCCTGAAATGTGGCAAAAGGTCGAAAAGTTCAAGGGGGCCGAATACTTTCGCAAGGCACTGTATATAATATCAACATTAAAACTACCCAGTGCAGACGACAGAACCTTTTCCTCTGAAGGTCTGTGTCAGAAGCCTCTGTTATTATGGGGTTTGTAATGAACCGTCCACATAAAGCTTTGATAAAACCCTCTCCACAGGCTTTATCCTTCAAACTGAGGAAGAAGAAAAACACAAACCTGTCTGATACTTACAGCAGGTTTAGTCCGGACGACTTACATCTGGAGGATTGGTTTGTCTGCAGCTTTTAAACTGACTTTGACATTATTGAGACACTTCTCTGCAGCTGTTTCTGCTGCTCTCAACATTTGTTTTATTTTCTCTTATTCCAAACAAAGTGGAGTAAGTTTGACTCTCACACAAACACAAACAGCCCGAGTGTAACCAGTAACTAAACCTGACAAAGTCCAACCTCCTCAGATCCATGGAATAAAAGAGTTTCTTTGACTGTTGCAGTGTTACAGGGCCGTGTGCTACAGAGGAACAGACGCACAAACTGGCTGAGACATGTTTGGCTTCAGTCAAGTCTTTAGAAACAAGTTTAAACAGATTAAACCTCAGAAATCAGACCGTGATACAGAGTTTATACAAAGAACTGTAGAAGAGTTCTTACCAGAGAGTCCTGAGACGCAGACGGAGGAAACAGACTGAGGCTCTTCCCTAAATGTAACTTCCTCTTCTTTAGAGACATGTGACTCAGAGAGGAGGACGGACCAGTTCTAAACCAGGAAGTGTCGAGGCTCAGCTGATTTCAACTCACAACAAACAGCTCCATAAAGTCAGGGATGAAAGATAAGACTTCATTCTAAAGACAAGTCAGTGTTTTCCATTTGAAGACTCTCCTTTATATATTTTACTCCTAAAGTTCAACAACAGGTGAAAAAAGCAGTTGGTCTAATCAATGGTTTATACATGTCAATTTTAATGCCACAAACGCAGAAACAAATCGCTGAATATTTAATTTCTTAAGATTTGCAAACATTTCATCAAACAAAGGAAAGAGACTTGGTCAAAACTGAAACTCTTGAGCCAAAAAAATGTGGTTTCAGCCCAAACGGCACTGAATATGTTTTAGACCAGAATGTTTTTCAATGAACTTCCACAGTAAAAAGTGTTGAGCGATGTCATCATTTTCCAAGGAATTTAGATTTAATGCCAGTTTGAATCAAATGAAATGGTTTAATTAGATTTAGGGCAGGGTAGTCAGGCACAAACTGTAAAACGTATAAAACTAGAGTTGACTAAGAGTTAAACTGAGGAAATTGTCGGCGTGTTCTTTATTGGATTGAACAGAAGACGGAGGCTTGTTTTATTCCCTCATAATACAATCTTAAAAACACAAGTTATCTGAGCGCTACATCTCCCTAACAGCATCTTGGTGGTCCAGCAGTAGAGAGAGATGAGATCACTTCCTGTGTTAGAGCAATAGATATAGGAAGTAGTAGGTGTGTCCTTGTCGTCAAACCAATCAGCGCTCTTGGAATGTCGTCACTTCCTCTGCAATCTGACTCCACCTATCGTATTGTATGCATTGTCTTTCAGATCAGCTCCTTGCCCCCCAGTCAATTAGCCAGTACTTTTCCACAGAGAACAATGGGGCTTTAAAATGGAGAATGTCTGCCCAGTTTTAAAGTCAGGCTTCAAACCCCAGTTTCAAATGAACCTTAAAGCACAGATTACATCAACACAGTTTTATATATAATCACTAAAGCCTAGTATGATAAAAATATATAGAAATACTTCCACAATGTATAACAATAGATTTCTACAAAATAACAACACTCCATTAGCTTAGCTCTATGGATTAGCATTTTTACACCTTTTCCTTTGGTCAGATACAACACACGAGGAGCATAAATACATGTCAAAGAAGTAAGAACAAGGATCTATACGTAGTTACATCTTTGATGAAGTTCATAGTGAGTTTAACGACCTCTGAGAATCTCACAGCCTGTTATATGACGACATAATCGAGTCAGCACGTTTGGCCAAAGATATTTCTGAATAAATGTCCAAATCCAGATGGTCTTTGTCTGTTCTATTACACACAGAACAGCGATGCAAAGAGTACAAAAAAATTCCAAAAATGATCATGTTATTGTTTGTTTGTTTGTATACTTTGTTGTCCGCGTAGGGAAATTGTCCCCAATGACGACTGCAGTTGAGTTCTTCTTGAGTCACTGAAGGTGTCACGGATCACTGAGGTCAGTCTCCTCCAGATCCTTCTACACAGCTGAGATGATCAGAGGAGCTGAGTTTGTTCCTTTATTGGGTTCAGGACTGAAAAATTGAAAAAGTTTCTCTCTGAAGCAGCAGCCAGTGAAGGAGTAGAGGAGATCTGCAGAGTCTACGTCATAAAAGGAGACCAGACCTGCTCCATAGTCCACAAACACCCCGACCTTCTGAGGAGGACTCTGTGGAGACAGACAGATACGAGGGTCATCTAGAGCTTTGTACTCATCTCTGTTTCTCAAGCAAATGGTCCAGAATCCGTTCTCTGGGCTCACACTGATCTCTCCCTTCCTGTTGACGGACTCTCGGGCCACTCCTAAAGTCCACTCAGTTTTCCTTTTGACCTGAACCTCAAAGTAGAACCTGCCTGAAGAGAAACTCTTTTTTCCTAAAACTATAGCATAATATGTAAACCTCTGAGGAGAGTCTGGGAGCGTCTTCCAAACATCAGTGTGATGAACCTGTTTGAGATCTTTAGACAGAACCAGCTCAGGATGAGCAGTGTCTGGGTCCAGAGTGACGTCCACAGCAAACTGCTGAACTCTCCTCAGTTGGTCCTTTGGAAGCAGTTGTGTAAAGACTTTGTTGAACTTCTGTGAGAGACTAGTCTCCAGCTCAGACAGAGCGCGGGCCGCACTGCCCTCACACGTCTGCGGCTCAAAGCTCACGCTGCTCCAGTCCTTCAGGCCAGCAGGGGGCAGTGCAGGGCAGCGCTGTAGAAAGTGGAGGGGGTCTGTAGAGAGTGAGAGCTGCTGGGCCTCAGTGCTGCTCTTCTCCAGCTCACACATCTCCTGCTGCAGCTGTTGGATCAAGGCCTGAGCGCGCTCCTTATGTTTAGAAAGACTTTGTTCCATGACTTTGGTGTGATGGTCCAAACATCTCTGCACAGACTCCATGATGTCACTGAAGACCTTCACCATCTGCTGTGTCTCTCTCTGAGCCTCTCTCTCACTGAGCTCCAGGGCAGCTGTGATCTCCTGGACCTTCAGCCTCCTCTGCTCCACCAGACGCTGGTTCTCAGCCACAGTCTGCTGCAGAGAGACCTTCTCCTGCTCAAACGCCTCCTCCAGAGACAACAGCTCGTGCTTCTTGTGCTCTAGAGGAACACACATGGTACAGACGCAGCTCTTATCAGTGCCACAGAACAGCTCTAGGGGGCGCTGGTGTGTGGGACACATCCTGTCCTCCAGGTCGTCCACAGGCTCCATCAGCTGGTGTCTCTTCAGTCTGGGCGCGCTCAGATGAGGCTGGAGGTGGCTCTCACAGAACGAGGACAGACAGACCAGGCAGGACTTCACTGCCTTCAGTTTGGGCTCACAGCAGGCGTCACACTGAACTTCTTTTAGATTGATTAGTTCATCCATAGATCTGCTGCTCTTCTTCAGCTGTGGTCTGATGGAGAAGACCTCTTTACACAGGGGGCAGAAGCAGCTCTCATTAGTGTCCCAGGTCTGAGAGATGCAGCGTTTGCAGAAGTTGTGTCCACATGGAGTGGAGACGGGCTCAGAGAACACCTCCAGACAGATGGAGCACAGGAACTGCTCCTCAGAGCTGCTCTGTGTCCAAGACGCCATTTCTGAAAAACATTTGGGACAAGTTTAAACTTCTGTTCATGTCATTGTTCCACATTTACTGAGTCTCAACAAACAAGAAGCATCAGCTACACCTGGAGCAGAGAAAGGAGAAATTAGCAAAGTTATTGAGTCATCACAAGAATATATATTTTTTCTGCAAACTGCACTTGTAGTTTCTGTTCCACGTTGTTTTACTGGATGCTTCACATCTTTGCTGTGTTTTTGTGGAGGTTCGGTGGATTTTTTTTTCCACTGAAAGACCATAATGTTCCTGAAGAAGCAGCTTTTTAAAAGTAAACAAACAGCAGCTAAAGATATTTGAGGCCGACACATTTCTTCCTCTGAGACACTGAAGCACTGACTTTCTTACTGAAGAGGAGGAGCTGACTCCTCTCGTGATGACGTGTCTCCAAATCTTTGGACTCAACACATCCTCTGTTTAGAGAGTTTGAGCTGCTTCCCTCGGGTCGAAGGTACAGGTGCCCCGCCCTGTCTAAAAACAGAACCAGGCAGTCATTTGTGCCACAAGTCGTTTTACATTTTAACAAACATGAGGCGTGGTTTGAGCTCAGGCCTGTTCTCTACATGTTGTCAATGTTTGGATCTGTTTGTTGTCTGTGTATTTCTTTGCTCACTGCAGATGAATTTCCTCAAGGGGACAATACATTTTCTACACTACAACTACTATTAAAAGAAAGTCAAAATGGCCCTGGAAGTTTGTTTGACCGAATGACATTAAACTTATGTTCATGTAAAGACCCAGGGGAAAGTATAGGATTCTATAATGTTACTTTTTATAGTTTATTGAGGAAATCATCTTTGCTAAAAGTTTGGGTCCGTTAGACCGAATGACATTTTAACACTTTAAACCTGCAATATTTAAACTAACTTCACTAAAGTCACATAAATGTATCAACATTAAAACTACCCAGTCCAGACGACAGAACCTTTTCCTCTGAAGGTCTGTCTCAGAAGCCTCTGTTATTATGGGGTTTGTAATGAACCGTCCACATAAAGCTTTGATAAACAAGTTTAAACAGATTAAACCTCAGAAATCAGACCGTGATACAGAGTTTATACAAAGAACTGTAGAAGAGTTCTTACCAGAGAGTCCTGAGACGCAGACGGAGGAAACAAAGGCTCGAGTAAATGTAACTTCCTCTTCTTTAGAGGCGTGTGACTCAGAGAGGAGGAGGGTCGAGGCTCAGTTGATATCAACTCACAACAAACAGCTCCATAAAGTCTGGGATGAAAGATAAGACTTAATTCTAAAGACAAGTCAGTGTTTTCAATTTGGAGACTCTCCTTTATACAGTGCCTCTCGAAAGTACTAATACACCTTGAACTTTTGCACATTTTGTCATGTTTACAACCCTAAACGTAAAGATTTTATTTTGAATGTTTTACTGAAAGTTCACACACAAGTAACAGACAACTGTGAAGTGAAAGCAAAATGATACATGATTCTGTTATTTTACAAAAATAGAAAAGTGAAAAGTGGGGCGTGCATAAGTATTCATACAGCATGACTTAATACTTTGTGGAACCCCCTTTTGCTGCAATAACAGCAGCAAGTCTTCTGGGGTTTGACTACAAGGTTTGCACATGTAGAGACATTTTAGCCCATTCCTCTTTACAAAACAACTCAAGCTCTGTCACATTAGAAGGAGAGCGTTTGTGAACAGCAGTTTTCAGGTCTTTCCACAGATTTTCAATAGGATTTAGGTCAGGACTTTGACTGGGCCATTCTAACACATTAATATGTTTGTTTTTAAACCATTCCATTGTAGATTTAGCTTTGTGTTTAGGGTCATTGTCCTGCTGGAAGGTGAATCTCCGCCCCAGCCTCAATTCTCTTGCTGACTCCAGCAGGTTTTCCTCCAAAATGTCTCTGTATTTGGCTCCATCCATCTTCCCAACTATTCTTACAATCTTCCCAGTCCCCGCTGAGGAAAAGCAGCCCCATAGCATGACGCTCCCCCACCATATTTGGCACTGGGGATGGTGCACTCAGGACGATGAGCAGTGTTAGGTTTGCTCCATACATAACGTTTTGCATTTGGGCCAAAAGTTCAATTTCTGTCTCCTCTGACTAAAGCACCTTCTTCCACATGGTAGCTGTGTCCTCCATATGACTTCTAGCAAACTTCAAACAGGATTTCTTATGGCCTCCTTTCAATAATGGCTTTCTTCTTCCACTCGTCCATGAAGGCCAGATTTGTGTAGAGTACGACTTATAGTTGTCCATGTACAGATTCCCCCAGCTCAGCGGCAGTACGTCGCAGCTCCTCCAGAGTTATCTTAGGGCACTTGGTTACATTTCTGACCAGTGCTCTCCTTGTTCGGTCTGTTAGTTTAGGTGGACGGCCGTGTCTTGGTAAGTTCACAGTGGTGCTATACTCTTTCCATTTCTGAATGGTGGATTGAACAGTGCTCCGTGAGATGTTCAAATCTTGGGAAATCTTTGTATAACTTAACGCTGCTTTAAACTTCTCCACAGCTTTATCCCTGACCTCTCTGGTGTGCTCCTTGGCCTTCATGATGTTGTTTAGTGACCAATACACTCTGACCATCGCTCTGAGGCCCTCACAGAACAGCTGGAATTATACTGAGAGTAGATTACACACAGGTGGCCTCTATTTAATGGTTAGGGCAAGGTGTGAACATTCTGCAGTCATTAGGAATGTTATAAAGGCAATTTAATGCTCTCAGAAAATGCTGTATGAATACTTATGCACGCCCCACTTTCACTTTTTCTATTTTTTGAAAAATAACAGAATCATGTATCATTTTGCTTTCACTTCACAGTTGTCTGTTACTTGTGTGTGAACTTTCAGTAAAAAATTCAAAATAAAATCTTTACGTTTAGGGTTGAAAACATGACAAAATGTGCAAATTCAAGTACTTTCACAAAGCACTGTATGTGCAATAATCTCTGTAACAGCGCCACTTATTGACAACCTGCACTAGGACTGTAAACTTTGCACCTCGATATCCTACTTTTAGGCCATGAGACGGAGGGTCAATCGGTACCATTTTGAGGGATTAAACCACATGGTGATTTTTGTGTAGATATATGACCCTGTGTTTGGAAAATGTGTGATAGCATTAGATTCAAGGTAGTTTTTGGATATGGTGGATGATTTTCAAATATCACAAGAAAAAGGGTTAAGTGAACTCTGACTTGGTGGCATTTTACAATAATGTCTGTCTAATGCCCGAGATTTGCCATATTTGTTGCTTTATTAAAAGAAGTATTAATGAAACAGAGTTTCTTAAAGGGTTCCAACCCGACATTATGTGCCTTTGGGAACAAGTAAGCGGTAGGGTCCATGCATACATTAAATCATAGCGTTGTCAGAAGATAAATTATTTTTAGTCAGGTCTTGAGAAGGGTTTGGATCATGAGCAAAAGCATTTATTTACAACAAATTTAACAGGAATTAAATGAACCTTTTATGGTAAATGGCAAATGGTCTCAAATTATACAGCACTTTTCTACCTGCCTCAGGCCCAAAGCGCTTTACAGCAAGGAACTAGTCACCCATTCACTCTCTCATTCATACACCAGTGTACACAGACACTGGAGGCAAGGAGGGTGAAGTGTCTTGTCCAAGGACACAATGACAGTGTTCTTCAGGGGCTGGGATTCGAACCCCTGACCTTCCGATCGGAGACGACCCACACTCATAGCTATGCCATTGTTTTACACATAGAATGCAATTCATGCTACTTAACCTATTACAAAAGGTACATTTTCACCCACTGTACTTATTTACTCTTTGATTTGTGGTTATACATCTGTCACATCTATAGGAATGACTCCCCATGTCCACTTCATCATCACTTTCATCAGTTTCTAAAACATGTTTGATTCTCAATATCTGGCTCATATCCGTGCACTTGAGTCCATTTGCATTTGTAGTGGACGAAGTGCTTTGGACAGTTGTAGGCCAATAAATCTAACTGAGCTTCATGTGCTGGTTGGCTATCCATCCACTGAACTACCAGCTGGTCAACTCATCTCACAGACTCGATCTTCAATCCATGACCAACAGGGCTAGGTGCTTGAGGGTCCCTTTCCAAGCCTCTCCTCCATAATACAGCCTGGTAGTTAGCTCTTTGGGCATGCTTCACTAAGCAGTCTCGGCATGGTGGAAGCTGATGGCTTTCTATCTCACCCCTCATAGCACAAAAGTGTTTCTTTTTTGTACAAAGGTGCCCAAATTGTGTCATGGAAAGCAAGGGACATGATCAAAACATCTGTGTCCTCTGAGCAGATAACAACAGCATTATACCCCTCTTCAACTGCATGGGTGGCATGGAGAAGAAGACGACCATCAGCTTCTTCTTGTTGGCACTGGAGACTTGGGAATAACTCACTGCCCTGAGCTATAATTCTAAAGCAGTCATCACCGACAGTTGCAAAAAGAGTTTTCTCTATAAGTTCCCTGCATTTGGACTTACTCCACTCCTTCACTCAGAATAAGATTAGGTTCAGCTGCTCTGTCCACACTGACTCAGTGCCATTGAAAAGACTTGGCAACATCTCTAAAGGTAACTTCAACACCTTTTATAACATGAAGACAGACATAGAGCGTAGTTCACATTGACAAAGGCGAAACACCATGGTAGGAGTAGGAGAAGATGTCAAAAGTCCAAATTCCTTCACGTGAGGTTTGTTAAAAGACCAAGGACTACATCCTCCACTAATTCCAGATATGCTATCCAGGTCTAGAACACCTCCAGATAAAAGTGGACTGTTGAAAACTGAATGTCAAACAACTGGCCAAAGCAACCGCCTGCGCTAAAAGGAGTTGACCTCATACATTTTTTTCAAAATTGCTAGTCTGGCCAAATTGTATAGAATAACATGAAAACAATCCAAATTAGAAAAAACATGTGATCAGATAATATCATATCATGTCACCATACACTATGATCAGTTGAACGATTTTCACGATTTTCAACATAACGTTTCTCAGCCCCCAGCGACCCAGAAAGGTGGTTGACACATCATATTAAAGCCCAGACGTTGCTCTTTTCAATGCAAAACAACACAAGTCTCCATCACAACCTGTTTCGGAGATATACAACCATTCACCTAATCGATCTGGTAGAGTTAACTTTTTTAAGATTACACAGCAAATTATAATGATGGACAGGCCATTAACTACTCAGTTTCTCTGAAAAGCCAATGAATGTTGGTTCTGTTATTGATGGTCTGCAAGATCCTGCATTTTGCAAAAGAAGAGAACAACCACTTGGATTATAGAGGCATTTTTATCTCTAGTAGTCACTGAACACCGTATATTGAGATGGGATGATAAAAGTGTTGATTTCTCATGAAAACTACCATGGATCGGATGCGATCACACATTTTCCAACACTAGAGATATGTACCTTCATGAAAATCAAAAGGAAATTTAATCCCTCAAAATGGTACCGGTAGCCCAAATTTGGGGTCCCGTCTCATGGCCTATTTTATAGTCTGTTCTAATTTTTATTCTATTTTAATTTATTCTTATTTCCTTATTGCTATTGTTTAAGATTTTTGCTTATACTCATTGTACATTAGATACCTCTTCTCTTTTTTTTTACTATTTAACTGCACACCCTGAGTGATCTTACTGAATGCCGAATGTAACAAGTGAATTTCTCCATTGTGAGATCAATAAATATCTTATCTTAAACCTACGCAGCCACAGGGAGAACATGTAAACTCCACACAGAAAGGCCCCGTCCAGGTAGGAATCGAACCCGGGACCTTCTAGCTGTGAAGCACGAGCGCTAACCACTGCTGTAGAGGTATTGATACTATTAATAGCACACAATACCACAATATTTCCGTCCGTTAGTGAGTTCGCCTCCTGCCTCGGACAAACTCTTTCTTTGCATATAAACATCTCATAAGGACTGGGACTCGTGGGTGATGATGCGTCAGGGCCAGTGGGGAGAACACTCATGTATTTTGTAACGTGTTGCACTAATGTGTCCAATACAACTGTATTCTGGATACTTTTACATTGATTTACAATATATAGGCTGTGTATAATTACAAAATGTAAGCTACACATGTTACATATAGCTACATTAATTAGGAATTCTAAAATGCAAATGCACAGCAGATCATATGGCAAACATTTGCATTAACTTGTATATAAGGCGTTTTAAACCTTCATTTTATTTTAGGGGAAAAACAGGTACTCAAGTTCTTTCTTAATAATGCTGTGCAATATAAGGCTAAAATATAAGATTGAGTATTGTGATGTATTCCATTGATTGTAGTAAGTATTCTAATACTTTCAAGTGTAACTGTACCAAATACAATTACTCAAAATCAGTATTCTAATTATTAACATTTTGAATGTTATACCAGTTTTTATGTAACTTATTTAAAGAATAGCCCCATTGGGAATCTTTTTCAGTTGTTAAAATATCAAGTGGTGGCTCAGAGCCACTAGATGGAGACAAATGGAATTAATTATGTCTTTATTTCAAAATAATTGGATTAACTCTTATGTAATTTGAGGTTTTATGGAATTTGTTGACAATGAAAAAACAACCCAATAAAACTGTATGAAGGTTTATTTACAACAAATGGAAAAGTGCAATTAAAAAAGTTACAAATTGTTTATCAAAGTAAAAACAAAAGAAGTGGAGCAAAGATATAAGAAGTATAAAAATAAATTAACTGACATTATAAGAACAAGCAACGTTTATATTATCAAAAGAAATGATATGAAAATAAAAATAATATAAAGGGACTTGGGAAGCTTTGAATAGCCTAATCAAACAAGGCTCTTCAAAGTTAACATATCCCGATCAGTTTATAGATGAAAATGGTGAAGATTATAATATGAACAATGTAGTAAATAAGTTCAACAATTGTTTTGTTAATGTTGGCCCTGAGTTGCTGCTGATATTCCAGACCATGGAGTTGTAAAATCAGCTATTGAACGGAATCCCTTGTCTTTCTTCCTCTCACCTACAAATGAGCAGGAAGTGACAAACATTGTGCGGATGTGTAAAAGTAAGTTCTCCACTGACTGTCATGATATCAACATGACATTAGTTAAAAATGTTATAGTGAATATTGTAAAACCCCTAACTTATATTTGTAACCTGTCATTCCAGACTGGCTGCTTTCCAAGTACAATGAAAATCGCTAAAGCAATTCCGCTCTTCAAAAATGAAAACAAACACACTTTTACAAACTTCAGACCAATCTCTCTCTTGCCTCAGTTCTCAAAAATTTTAGAGAAGCTTTTCAATTCTCGACTTGTGGGACTCCGGAGGCAGCTGAGAGGTACCGGCAGGCCAAGCGTGCTGCAGCTCGTGCAGTCACAGAGGCAAAAACTCGGGTCTGGGAGGAGTTCGGAGAAGCCATGGAGGAGGACTATCGTCGGCCTCGAAGAGATTCTGGCAAACCATCCGGCGCCTCAGGAGGGGGAAGCAGTGCTTCACCAACACTGTTTACAGTGCGGGCGGGGAGCTGTTGACCTCGACTGGGGATGTGGTCGGGCGGTGGAAGGAGTACTTCGAGGATCTCCTCAATCCCACTGTCACATCTTCCGATGAGGAGGCAGAGGCTGGGGACTCGGAGGGGGGTTCGTCCATCACCCAGGCCGAAGTCACTGAGGTGGTTAGAAAGCTCCTCGGAGGCAAGGCTCCGGGGGTGGATGAGATTCGTCCCGAGTACCTTAAGTCTCTGGATTTTGTAGGGCTGTCTTGGTTGACACGTCTCTGCAACATCGCGTGGCGGTTGGGGACAGTGCCTCTGGATTGGCAGACCGGGGTGGTGGTCCCTCTCTTTAAGAAGGGGGATCGGAGGGTGTGCTCCAATTACAGAGGGATCACACTCCTCAGCCTCCCCGGTAAGGTCTACTCCAGGGTGCTGGAGAGGAGGATCCGGCCGATAGTCGAACCTCGGATTCAGGAGGAACAATGCGGTTTTCGTCCCGGTCGTGGCACACTGGACCAGCTCTATACCCTTCATCGGGTGCTCGAGGGTTCGTGGGAGTTCGCCCAACCAGTCCACATGTGCTTTGTGGATTTGGAGAAAGCGTTCGACCGTGTCCCTCGTGGTGCCCTGTGGGGGTGCTCTGGGAGTATGGGGTCCGGGGCCTCTGCTAAGGGCTGTCCGTTCCCTGTATGACCGCAGCAGGAGCTTGGTTCGCATTGCCGGCAGTAAGTCAGACTTGTTTCCGGTGCGTGTTGGTCTCCGCCAGGGCTGCCCTATGTCACCGGTTCTGTTCATTACCTTTATGGACAGAATTTCTAGGCGCAGCCAGGGGCCGGAGGGTGTCCGGTTTGGGAACCTCAGGATCTCATCTCTGCTGTTTGCAGATGATGTTGTTCTGTTGGCTTCATCAAATCAGGACCTCCAGCGCGCACTGGGGCGGTTTGCAGCCGAGTGTGAAGCGGCCGGGATGAGGATCAGCACCTCCAAATCTGAGGCCATGGTTCTCCACCGGAAAAAGGTGCTTCCCCGCTTCAGGTCGGTGGGGAGTCCTTACCTCAAGTGGAGGAGTTCAAGTATCTCGGGGTCTTGTTCACGAGTGAGGATGGATGGAGCGTGAGATCGATAGACGGATCGGTGCAGCGTCAGCAGTGATGCGGTCGCTGTATCGGACTGTTGTGGTGAAGAGGGAGCTGAGTCAGGGGGCAAAGCTCTCGATTTACCGATCGATCTACGTTCCCACCCTCACCTATGGTCATGAGATCTGGGTAATGACCGAAAGGACAAGATCGCGAATACAAGCGGCCGAAATGAGTTTCCTTCGCAGGGTGGCTGGGCGCACCCTCCGAGATCGGGTGAGGAGCTCAGTTACCCGGGAGGAGCTCGGGGTAGAGTCGCTGCTCCTTCACGTCGAAAGGAGCCAGCTGAGGTGGCTAGGGCATCTGTTCCGGATGCCTCCTGGTCGCCTCCCTCGGGAGGTGTTCCAGGCATGTCCTATTGGGAGGAGGCCTCGTGGAAGGCCCAGGACACGCTGGTGGACTATGTCTCCGAGCTGGCCTGATGTCGCCTCGGGGTCCCCCAGAACAGCTGGAGGAGGTGTGCGTGGATCGGGAAGTCTGGGCATCTCTGCTGAGACTGCTGCCTCCGCGACCCGGCCCCGGATAAAGCGGAAGAAAATGGATGGATGGACTTGAAAAGTTTCTTGAAAACATCATATAATTAATGAAGGTCAGTGGTTTTAGATCCAAAAGAACTACCTCAATGGCAATAACTGAAGCTGTTGAAGAAATTACTAATGCACTGGAGCAAAAGAAGTATGCAGTTGGTGTCTTTATTGATCTAAAAAAAAAGCCTTCAATACAATTAATCACTCAATTCTACTAAATAAGATGGAAAGATATGGAATTAGGGGGCTGGCTGGGGATTGGTTAAAAGTTATTTAACAGGGAGAGCACAGTTTGTAAAAATGGGTCAGTATTTATCAGATACTCTTGGTGTTGCTTGTGGTGTCCCCCAGGGGTCAGTGTTGGGGCCAAAAGTGTTTAATGTGTATATAAATGATATTTTTAACACGTCCAAAGATCTGAAACTCATACTATTTGCAGACGACACTAATATATTCTACTGTAGTGATGATTATAATGACCTTGTAGAGACGGTAAACAGGGAACTAAATACAATAAAACGTGGATGGACACAAATAAATTATCCTTGAATATAAAAAAAAACTAAAATAATGATGTTTGGTAATCGTAATGCTCTGTCTGATCAGACCATAAGTATTGATGGTTCCCAGGTTGAAATCGTAAGTGAGACTAAATTTTTGGGCGTAATTATTGATAGTAAATTGTCATGGAAACCCCATGTCAGACACATTAAAACAAAAATCTCAAAAGCCTCTCAATTATAAATAAAGCAAAATTATACCTTGATGGAAATGCACTCCGTACTCTATACTGCACCTTGGTACTCCCATACCTTACGTATTGTGTTGAAGTGTGGGGGAATACTTACAAGAACACAATTAATCCTCTGATCATATTAAAGAAAGAGCAATGCGGATCATTCACAAGGTTGGTTTCCTAGACCATACTCATAATCTGTTTATGCAGTTGTTAAAATTTGATGACCTTGTAAATATACACTGTAACAAATTTCTGTAAATTTACGCCAACATTTCAACATTAGACAAATGTTATTTTGAAATACAAGTGTAACATGCTAATTTAATCATAGTTTGGTTAAAATATATCTAGTGGTGTATTTTTACCACAATTACAATGTAATTAAAAAAAAACTCTATCATACTGTTAATTCACTTTGTAATTATGTAAGTTTAACATTACCATGCTGTATTTTTGGAATGCTGGGATTTTTTTTTTGCTTAGCAAGCTCCACGTGAAGACAACGTCTCATTTTGTCATCCATTTTCATCTGCAATTTTTCGGTAAGTATTGCTTTACAAAGATTACACAAGCAGCACAGGGCGCAAGCAGCCAGGTTTTCATATATATAAATTAGATTAATGTGTTTTACGTCTCTTTATTAACTCATTGTTACGGCGACGGGACCAATCTGATGAGCGCGTGATATCTTTAGCTAACTCTTAAAAGTTTATAGTTTACCTCGGCTCTCTTGCACGCCCATTTACATTATCCTTTGTTACTTTGACTCTCAGCTACATTTCGGAGCAAGACACACAGATGCCAAGCCATCCCCGCGACGTGGTATCTCCCCTCTTGTTAATTAACGTGACTGCCGGGCTGAAACGCGAACACGGGGGCATCTAACTACATGTATGGAGTACTGGCTTGTTGTGACTAGGGATGGGTACCGAACCCCGGTATCATAAAGGCCCCGGGGCCACGTGTGCCGGTCCACCCGGACCGATAAGCTCCAGCCTTAACGGTCTTCTTAACGGGGCTGCTGCGCTCAATTAATCACTCCGCCCTCATGGATGCGTTCGCTGCATCGGATCTGTTCATCCCCGCTACCCCACATGAAAGTGCAGGGTGTCCATCCCCGCTCTGCCACTGCCCTGTCTCCCTCTGCAGCCGTGTGCAGTGAGACCATTGAATTATATAGATGGAAGAGGCATGCTGTCCCAGCTCCTATCTCTTTACATAGTGGTGCTCAGTGGCGCATGAAACCAGTTTCGTCCGCCATAACGGCCCATAGTACCCGTATGACGCGTCACCTGTATCTATGCTCCGTACGGCCCAAGTGGGTAAAAGCAGCGGGAGCGCGCACAGCTGCCGACGAAGCCTCAGAGCGGAGCGGACGCCATTACGCTGCAAGTTAAATCTCTTGATATAATCGTACTTTAAATACAAAATGAATTTTTAAGGCCATTTGAGGCGATTAAGTTACTATGTTAAGATGATCTGTGGGGTCAGTTTGTCAGTGCAGGGCTTAATAAGCTAGATAGCCCCGCTCTTTTACAACAACCGTAACTTACAGCGGCCCTTCGAACGTACGTCGCCGCGCTAATGTACTCTCGCTCGGCCACTTTCTGAGAAGTTTCGTAAGTGCTGGCCGTCTTCATATTGCAATAGAAATGATAAAAATCGACTTTTTACTCTACTGTATTTGCTAGTATACCCTCACCACTAGAATTGTTTGGCTGAAATACAAAGGAGCACTACAAAAGTGTTCTATATTGCATTATCATTAGTATAATTTGAAGTAAATGCTGTACCAGTACAGCATTTATCTGTACTGGATCCAGGGCAGATGCAGAAATCATGTTTTGTTGTTTCAATATAGGTTTTATTGGTACTGTACCTACGTTATCTGAAAAGAAAGGTATAAACATCACCACTGAAGTAACTTAAATGATTTACCATTTTTTTATTATCGAACCAAAAAGCTATTTTCAAAGCCGTGCAGCCTAATCAGAAAAACGATCACGTCTTCATTAGTTTAAATTGTTGTTGTTCATGTTAGCTAATAGGCCTACTTTTTAACATTTAAACACGCTTGCCATGTGTAGGTTCGCAATACATTTTAGTACTGAGTAAAGAAAAACTTACTTTAGGTGCCTGTTAGCGTTTATCCTAGTCCAGTCCCGTTCATTACCGTATTGTTGTCTGTTTGGCTCTCAGACGTCTGCTCGTTCATGAGTCTTCACGCACACGCTCGCGCACGTCCACAGCACTGGTGACGTCACGTCATTGGAATACTTTTTAAAAATTGTTTTTGATGCTTTACAATTTTTTACGAAGAAAAAAAGTCCATGTCCTAAAAATAGTAATTTTAAAGAAATATATTTGCCTTAGTCTGAAACTCTAGATGCCCCGTGGACCATTTTACAGGCTGCTCCTTTTACATTGTTGTCTATGGCGAAAAAGGCTGTTGAGCCGTAGGGTGCAATATCACGGCCTGCCACTATCACAACTCATTTCAGAGCAAAGGGGGCGGACCCCCCACTGAGTGAGACAGGTGCGCGCGGGAAAGACACGCGGTGTTACGAGCTTCTACCGCTAACCCGCGGTAAAAAAAAAAAAGCGAAACGTAACGACTTCGTATTGAACAGACAGACGAGCCACTCGCACTTTTCTTCTTTCACAAATACCCAAACTAAAGAGTTTCGGGTGGAGTCTATTTTTCCACAAACGGCGTACACAGTGGCATGCACATGCGTGCGCACTTCACGTGCACGTCAGCGCGAGCCGGTGTCGACCCCACTGGACACAAGCTGAGAGGCAGAAAACAGTTCATTGTTTACTGCATATTTGGACTCATTTGAACTCAGTCCCCAGAGCTACAGCCAAATCTAACCAACAGCCTTGATTTACTAGACAATAATAATGTTAAAAAAAAAAGTGACGTAAGTGAAGTATTTTAACTCCCATATATTAAGTGTATGCGCAAAGTGGAAATGAAATGTAGAGTAATAAATAAATAATATAGACCAAGGATTAATGCCTACGTATACGGTAGTCTCAATCTACCTATATACAGTATATTTTTCTGTTAAAGTACCGATAAAAGTACCGTTAAAGTACCGGATCGATAAGGAGTATCGATAAGAGTAGTAGTATCGATAAATCCTTAACGATACCCATCCCTACTTGTAAACGCACTTGATTACATTTATCCA
This sequence comes from Neogobius melanostomus, assembly GCA_007210695.1. Lineage (NCBI taxonomy): Eukaryota > Metazoa > Chordata > Actinopteri > Gobiiformes > Gobiidae > Neogobius > Neogobius melanostomus. Next base: position 106,512 of record VHKM01000477.1, on the reverse strand, counting down.
AATACAATTACTCGCTTTTTCATATCTATCTATCTGTCACTTTTTTTCATGTATTTTTGTCACTTTTTGCCACATTTCTCATATTTATGTAAATTTTTTCTCATATTTTGTAACTTTTTTTGTCATTTTTTCTTGTATTTTTGTCACTTTTTTTTTTCATTTTCTCTTGTGTCTGTGTAAGTTCTCAGTCGTACAGGAGTTGTCCATCTTCAAAGAAGGTACTTGAGTCATCTTCTGCACTCGGTAGTTGAGGTCTCCAAACGTTTCGCCTCTCATCCAAAAGGCTTCGTCAGTGAACAAGGTTACGCTCAGCACACAGCGTAGATAAACACCAGTTGGGAGGAGTTGGGGTTGGCCCGGCTCCTCCCCTCTAATCACTGATCACTGATTGTCACTTTTTTCTCTTTTTTTCTTGTATTTTTGTCACTTTTTGCCCCATTTTTCTCATATTTTTGTCACTATTTCTCTTTTTTTTTAAACTTTTTTCTCATATTATTGTCACTGTTTTCCTTGTTATTTTGTCGCATTTTTCTTGTATTTTTGTCACTTTTTTGTGGCTTTGCTTTTGTATTTTTAAGATTTTTTATGTAAAGCCAAACAGGAGAAAATGTGCTCAGTTCAGGCGTTCAGTCATGAAAAAGTCTTGGAAAACCTCAAAAGGAAATCTGTACAAATCTTGATCTATCTTTCCTTCTAACTATCTAACTATATATCTCCAGTTTCAGGAGACACTGGGGGAAACTGCATTCGGCAGTGGAAAATCAGCCTGGAGGGCAGGATTGTCTGTACTGGGAATCAGCCCACATTCGTTACCAGACTTGCTGCTGTCTTTTCATTATATTATCATTTGAATCTACAGTACCAGCTTGAAGCAGCATGCACACTGGAATTCATACAAAGGTAAGTTAAGTAATAAAATGCATAAATATATTCAAATCAATAGAAGCCTTGCCTGTCTAAGCCAGTACTTTTATTTGCAGGCGCTTCATTGGAATCAATCCTGAACGTGGAACAAAAAGAGTACGTGGGGAGGCTGTGTCCAAGAAAACAGGCAAAGTGACAACAAAGAAACCCGCAACAGTGAATTCTCGTGTCTCCACTCTTGTAAGGAAACTCATGGACTTTGAGTGGGATTTTATTTAGTTGAGTCCGATACTAGTGCGGGGTTTACATTTTAGTTCAGTGTTTCACAAACCATTTTAGAGGGACCTCTGGTGTCGACCACTTGTGATTTGTTTATGATTTTGTTAAATTTTGGGTTAATCCTGGTTAAGACCAGATTTCAACTTGATATAGCCATGATATGGTACCCAGTCGAGAGATGCTGGGGCTTTTTTGTTTATTTGTCCTGGTATTGTTTTTTTACATGGTACTTGGTGTGAGAGGTTTAACCTCTTAACCCCCGCCTTAACCAAGTACATTTTCTCCAGTTGAGTTTTACCCAAATCAAAAAGGTTATAGCCTATAGGCCAGAGTAACGTCTCATTTGAAAGCTAAGTCCTACAAAACTCATCTAAATGGATATTTTTCCTGGCGTTGTTGCTGTGGTGTCGACATTTCTTTTTTGTTGGTCTTTAGCGGCATTTTTGCCACTTTTTTGCGTTTTTGTCACTCTTATGTTGCGTTTTATTCCTAGTTCCTGGCTCATTTTTGCCTCTATTTTGACTTTTTTTTCCCCCAAGAAGCTTTTAGATTTGGCTAAAGCCAAACTGGAGAAAATGTGCTCAGTTCAGGTGGGGGTTAAGGAGTGAAGAGGTTAAGAAAACCCGTGCCTTTGTTAATAATTTTGTCGTTAGCTTACTGAGCAAACCCAAAAACAAGAGGTTTCAACAATTTTGCTGTAAAAAATTGAATTAAAATTGTTAAAAAAAGAAGAAAAACTTTTTGTTCATTAAAGGTAAGCCAAAAGATCAAAAGTTGTGTGTGTGTGTTGTTTTGAATTCAATTATAAATTACGAAATTAAAATAGTTAAACAGTAATATGGTGTAATTATAATAAAACAACATTATTATGCTGTTTATGACATATGTGATTTAACAGGAAAATACCGTTTACCAATGAAATCACAAAGACATAATGTGATTCAGTGAAACAGCATTTAACCGTTAAAATAAAAACAGTAATGCCATGTTGAGAAAACCGTAAAGCCCTGGAACCACGGCTGCCAGGTCTTTAACGTTTTTCTACGAGGAAATTCTTTACAGTGTAGTACAGCTATAGTCTTATACAAAGCATTCAACACTTTATTACCGCCTAACCTACAACGTTTTTTTATAACTCCAGTACGAGCTTATGACTTGAGAGGTTTTGGATATTTTTCATTGCCGAGAGCTCAAAACACTCGTAAACGTTTCTGTGTGTCTGTATGTGGAGTGAAACTCTGGAACAAACTGGACTTACAACACAAGCAATGCCAAACTGTCCATCGATTCAAACTGTTATAGAAACATCAGGTCAAAATATAGAGATGAGGGTCTTTCATTTAAATTGCTGTTGTCTCATAGTGTTAACAAGAGCTCAATGTTTCCTTACCATTGTTGGTTTAATTTGTCTTTTACCATTGTTGGTATATTGTCCATTACCATTGTTGGTATTGTTCATTTTCTTTATATTGTTGTTATACATTTTGTTACAATGTAATAATTATTGTTACATGTGGTAACACCACCATGATATAATCCTTGAACAAAGTAACAGTGAAGCTGAATGTAGTAAGCTCTGAATGGGGAACTGGGGGTGGGATTAAATAAGTATCTTCTTCCCTTTCAGGTAGAAATGCATCGTCATGTTTACATACTGTATATTCTTTTATTGTATATTTTGTCTACCTTGTACTTTTTGTGCCATTGCCTGAAATAAATGAATAAATGAAAATAAAATGAATGAAAGAGAGCGTGTGAGGTTGAGTGATTATTCCTAAAACCAAACTGATTATCAGAGAGTAATTTATTACTTTCGATGAAGCTGTCAAGTCTAGAGTTATAAACCTTCTCTAAGATTTTTGAGAATTGCGGTAAAAGGGAAACAGGCCTGTAGTTTGTGAAGAGATGTTTATCTCCTGCCTTGAACAGAGGAATCACTTTTGCTACTTTCATACTTTCAGGAAATTGTCCAGTTTGCAGCGACAGGTTACAGATGTGTGTTAACGGCTTAGAGATACTTTCAATTACACTTTTAAAGTTTTCATATCCATGTCATAATAATCTGTCGAGGTTTTATTTTTACACCCTTTAACAATGTCCAGTATCTCCTTTTCCTCCACAGGTTTGAGGAACATGGACAGAGGATTTGTGTCTATCAGTTCACAATTATAGTTCTCAACATTTGTAATTTTTGCAGCAAGATTCAGTCCAACATCTACAAAGAATTTATTAAATGTATCGACTACTTCATTCATATTATTTAAAGTGTTATCCTCATCTTTGAAGTATTTTGGATAATTAATCGTTCTTGGTTTATTTCTAATTATACTATTTAAGATATTCCATAAACCTTTAATATTATTCTTATTGCTATCTAACAACTTATTATAATAATCCTGTTTACATTTTCTAATGATACCTGTCAGTTCTTATATTTCTTATATTTATCCTCAGCTTCTTTTGTTCTATTATTTATACATTTTAGTAAAGTGATTTTTTTCTTACAAGCATTTAGTAATCCCTTAGACATCCATGGGTTTTCTTTACCCTTTCTGTTATTACTGTATTTTTCATTTGACCATTTTTATCATAAACCTTTTGGAATACTTGCACAAACTCATCATATGCCTTATTGGTGTCAATAGCATCAATAGTTTTCTCTGTTTTTAACCTTCTACATGGTTTCCTCTTTTGTACGTCTTTTTATGTTTATTTGGAACAGGTCGATATTAAGATCTCCCCCCACAAACATGAGCTTGAAAAGTGCTCCTCCATCCAATTAGAAAAAAACTATGTCTGAGCCAGGAGTCCTATAAATACAGCTTACAATAATATTTTTATTCAAGCACATGGAGGACCAGGCCTTTATTGGAACCAGGCTATCATTAGAGACAGGCCTTTATTTTTATTTGAGCAAAACGGACGACCAGTAGAATGAAGAAAAACGAGATTTGTCCATTTGAACCTAAAATTTAAGGTTCATTTATTAATTAACATTACAAACACTCTCCCAGCGGCTGGAAAATTGACGCTTTTTATTTTGTAGGAACAACAGGAAGTGTTTCGCTGCTGTTAGCGGAACATTGACATTAGTGATGCGCGGGTTGAACCGACACCCGCGGTCAACCCGCGGGCCCCGCGGATTCGGTCGGTTCGGGTACCTCAAAAATACAGCAAACTTCGGGTGCGGGTGGGTCGGGTTACTACAAAGCGCCCTTTTTTTTTGTCCTTACATTGTTGGCTTACAACATACAGTGCATTCTTATCCATAAATGCCACATAGTCGGCTGTGTTTTGTTGAATGTTTAGCTTTATGGGGTACACGTTGTTTATGTATCTGTCACCTGGCCTATCGCTTCTGTATGACACTCTCACCGCTACAAATGCAGCGGCACAACAGCAGTGCCCAAGCACATGCGACACACACATGTGGTGAAAATAATGCATCAGCAAGAAGTAAGGTACAACTAAAATAACAAAGACACAGCATCTCACTAACCTGAGGAGAGCAACTTCTTGTAGCGTCAGGTTAAGGCTGCTCCACGCCCACATGGAAGAAACCTATATAAACATATATGTTTTGATATAGGTTTTGAATATATGTGACATATATAAAATTGGCCGTTTTCCTATATGTCATGTACATATATGTACACATATATGTACATATATGTACATGACATATAGGAAAACGGCCAATTTTATATATGTCACATAAATATGTGTACATATATGCACCTATATAATTTTTTTTGGTAAAATGATTAAAATCCATAGTTACTAGGCAACATAAATAAAAGCCCAACATGTACAAATTTACAATCAAATAGTACAAGAACAAAAATAAGAAAAAACTGAATAGAAAAACAATATCTAAAATGGTAGTGTTTTACCCAAGATTAGTTAAAAACACTACCATTTTTAAGATTGGTTGTTTTAACCAATAGATCGGTTGGACACCAACCAGATTGGTTAAATTTAACCAAACAAATGGAACCATTAATATTGGTTAAATACTTCTGTGAATTTAATTCTAGTACCCAAATCAAATAATGTACCAACCAAGGTTATACCTCCAGTGCTGTTTATCTTCCGACTGCAATTCAACAATAGTACACATATGTAAAACAATTTATAAGTGTAGTTAGGGTTGTGTGTTGGTTATAACACAAAAGGCAGTATCACAAACAGTTGTTTCAATAGACTCGTCATACTTTGGCTTTAAGCAGTCAAAACAACCTCTGAACAATTTAAAGCAAACATCTTACATGTATGCAGTGACAATAAAATGTATTATTACTTGATTTGTCAATCTGGATGCTCATTGGTTGAAACGCTATCACGTAAAACATTGTATAAAGATTACATTAACCCGGAGGTGAATGTCACTTCTGCACCACTGGAAGTGCATATTGATCGAGCTTTTATGCACTTCTGCAAAAATATTTTATTGTTTTAGTGTCTGAATACGAGAGAGTCCAGAATCTGGTCAAAACCTAAAATTGTGGAAAAGTTAATGCAAACATGTTGCCTGTGTCCGACTTTTGGACTGTTTTTGGTACTTATTGCCACAGCATAAACTCCAAGGCCACAACGTGATTTAAACAATCTCAACAACTTCCACAGTTCATTTACATATCAGGCAATCCCCCTTTTTTTTTCTTCAAATCGCTTTGATAAGTCCCAGGAGTTCTTTCACCCTTGCAGTCAACACATCATATGGTGTGGTGATGCCATACACACCCTTCTGTAGGAATGTCCGAAGCAGGGAGTCCAGCAGGTAGATTACCTCCTCATAGAGGAGGCATTAGTCCTTGGCTGCCATCACTGTCTCCAATACTTGGGCTGGCAGGTGACCCCTCTCCACCTGTTTCCTTTGATTGGCAAAGGTCTGTCCCATGCTGGAATGAGAATAGAAGCAAACAATGTTTATTGCATTTCTGGGGAACAAACAATTATTTAAGCATGCTAGCTCTAATCTCCATGAAAGTATAAATCAGGACTTTTCAGTAAGGACACTAATGTTGTGTCAGTGCCAGGTCAACCCTGATACAGACATGCCAACACAAACATGGTGAAAAAGGTTCCATTCAGGTTCTGTACAACAGAAAATATACTGTCTTCTATAATAATGGATTTAAATGAAAACTAGGGTGGTTAAAGTATTATTATACTTTTGATTTTTAAATATAGATTTTAAATTCCATATCTATGGAAACGCTAAGTACTCTGCTTCTCATTTGCTACATCATACATGCAAGGGTTTTTACTTAATAAAGGACTGCAGTTGTTGTGGGCGGCATTCCCACAGATGTGGACGCTGGAATACACATTAGTGAAGGAACAACTGAACGACAGGTTTTTTCAGAGGTGCCAAGACAAATAATACAACAAAGAAGCAACTAAAAGACAACTATGAAGGACTCTCACCTCCATTCCCACCGTGCACATGGTCCTTCAGAGCCGTCCTTAAGGTCCTGCAACATACACAACACATCAACATCAGTAAAAATGATCAACCACAGAGTTTAAAACCATGCCATATTAACATATAACATTATTATTAAATGGATAGAGTAATACTCACATAGTATTATTTGTCATTATACAACTGTACAACAAAATTAAACGTACCAGATGTAGAATTAGTCCTAAGCCGCTGCGTGGAAACCTGGCGGGCTGCCTTCAGTCTCCTTTGATCCTCTGAAACGGTAGCGCCTCCTGGGTTGGTCCCGATTACAGAGCGTTGTGTCCCGCAGTGGTCAGCTCCTCCACCTCCTCCATCCTCTTCCTCCTGCGCAGCTCCCTCCACGCCACCTCTTGCTCCTTCTCCTCTGACACCATTATTCACCTGAGGGTCACAATATTTCTGTTTAATGTAAGAGTAAAATGTAAGAGGAATGGCACGACACAGCCACGCCATGAAAACATATATTAACTTGCATCAAAGGTTATTCAATTTCCTGATTTCCTGAATCCACCAAGCCAATACAGTATGAATGAAACGGAGCAGAGAAGAACATATATATATACAGTATATATATATATATAGTCTTATAATATCTGCCCCTTTAGTTACTTCACACTTTACATTTCATACTGTTGTCTTTTCTTTCACTACTGCCGCTCTTTTTTTTGTACATTCACAATGCAGATACAACGGATGCTCATGACCAAATATACAAAAAGAAAAGTGGATCAAAATAAGAATTGCATATAATCTTACTAACAGGAGTAAAGTTACAAATAGTACAATTGGTTCAGGAGGCACACCCTTGATTTATTTCACTGTCATCTGATTAGGGCTGAAACAACTAATCGATTAATCGACGACTAATCGATTATTGAAATAGTCGACAACTATTTTAGTAATCGATTAATCGTTTTCTGGTTCACACAGACTCAAATAGAGCAAAAATGACATGAAAATGTCATAATTTTGATAAAAACCTACTTTGTTTTTATAGTTAGGGTCTGTAGTGTTTTGTACTTTGTAAATTTCATGAATATCTGTCTGTGTCTCATCCAATAAGAGGCAGAATTAGCGCCAAGAGCCTTCAACAAATATTTACTTTAAGTTTACTCCATCAATACGTCCTCAAGTGGTGCCACTTTAGCTTTTTGTGATTAAAAAAAAGTAAAAATAATAATTTTCTACACAATTCACAGCCAAGCGATTACTCGATTAATCGTAAAAATAATCGATAGATTAATCGATTACAAAATAATCGTTAGTTGCAGCCCTACATCTGATATGAAAAATTATAATTGTAACTATAACACTATAACAAAATCAACACTCAGGCTTAGAGAACCTGCACCTTTCTACATCTGTTATATATTAACATTACAATTTTTTTAGCGGGCCTATAAGACTTCTATAATGATTCAAATGTGTCTAAAAACGTTCAGAACAGAAGCTGCTGTAATCGGCACTGTTAAAAACAAAACAAAAATGTAAGTAACTAACCCACAGACATTAACAACAACAGCAACTTTATTGGCGCATAATCACTGATGCTGTACAAGCGCTTTCATGCATACTATTAACTAGCATAACAAGACAAAGATAGACAGTGTTGTGTTCAAAGCTCTAAGTTGTACCTGCATCTCTCTGCTCTGACCGCGGTCACACGGGTTCTCCTCTCGCCGCAGTTCCCTCCATTGTTTAGCCACATAACGTTAGCTCCTGTCGCCTTTTCCTCTACCACAAGCAGCGCTGATATCGCCGCTATGCTATTCTGGCTGAAATCGCGGGTGGCTCGTGACTACAAAGACTTGGCGTGAGAATAGTACTACACTTAATAGACTCACCGTCAGCGTTGCCAGGTGGGAAATGTAGGATTATCGTACCAGAGACTCAAAATTATCGTATTTTGAAAGAAATTATCGTACAAAGTCGAAAACAAAATGACAAGGCTATGAGGGAGCTATAGTCAAATAAAATCACTCTGGAGATCGTGTCTTATGGGTTCTTAGAGTTTTGTGGCACTCACTAGTTGTGTAGACCAATGTGTCCCCCAGTGAGCATGAGCAACATCAGAATCATGGGGGCGGGCGCAACTGAGCATCCCACCAATCATGCTCCTTGTTCTGAAACATACACATAAATGTCACTCACTTCATATCCTCTCACTCCCAGCAAAGCACGGGGTTTAAAAACAAAAAACAAAAACTCCGTCTCCGGCAGTTGCAAAATATACATTTGGCCAAATTATCGTACATTAGACATTATTGATCGTACATCGTACATAGGGCAAAATTATCGTACAAATACCATCATTATCGTACACCTGGCAATGCTGCTCACCGTTCAAAGTTGTGTCCAGGACCAGATACGCCGGTGCCTTTCTCCTGTCTCCGCCTTCCGCCTGTTTGAATTCTTCTTCGTTTCTGACAATGGGACTAAACAGCGCCAATTTTAGGTGGTGGCCAAAAATATACAGTCTATGGGCCAAACTCATTTCTGACATGTTTTAGCCATTAAAATTGACTCAAAACACATTGTTAATGTTTTTCAGGGACACATAACAAATTCATTCTAGATTTATTGTATTATTATATGCATTTGTTTATTCAATAAATCAATTTATATTGAGTTTTTAATATCTTCTATTTTCCATTTGATTTTATTCTATTTTAAAAAACTATTTTCTTTATTTTTAAGTAGACCCGACAGAACTCCATGTTCATGTTCCTTGGGACCAAGCTGGGTTTCTATCCTGGTCCAGCATTCTTGCAGAGCCATAGGCATGCTCTATCACCAAAGTCTTATTCTGACTGTGATCGAAATATTCATTTTTTTTTTTTTCAAACTAATTGAAATCAAACAATTCGTTGAACTTATAAATGTGTTAACGTTTTGGTGAAACACGTACTAACATAGTTCTATTTTAGTCTTGTTTTGGTCCTGATGTAGTCTTTTTTTAAGTCTTCTTTTGACACAATTTGTTGAAAAACAATTTGTGTTTAATTACAATGGAGCATATCGTGTTGAAATGGTTTAGTGAAATATTGCAATAATATAAGTATCACAATATTGTACAATTTTACATAATTTGTTTAAGTTAGTTTTAGTTATTGCTTTGATAATAGAAATATGAGCTAGGCATCATGTATGACAGTTGTTAAAGTGAGATAGGAGCTACAAAATGACCAGATCCTGCCATGAGCAACATAGGAGACATATCTTGTATGTACATATAGGGCTTATATGTGGATATAAAGAAGCAATACAGGAGACCTATGTAGCCTGTATATGCACATATATGCACCTCAATTTTGCCTATATGTGGCATATATACGCATATATGTGCATATATGCTGCATATAGGATTCATGTATGCGCATATATCCTCATATAGGTTCTTTCCATGTGGGCGTTAGTCCAAACTCCATTTAGTTTGACAGAAAGAGTTGTCCATGACGTGGTAGAAGTAAAGCCTCATGATATTTTCTGCTCCACGTTTCCTGATATGTCCATAAGTGATTTCAAAGATTCCTCAGGAGCGCAGTAACAAAACAAAGCATCAAGTGCTAATTCTCCGCTGTAAACTCGCGGTCACGTGATGCGCTCCCGTTTGAGTGACAGCCTGACTCATGCTGCTGTTTTTTAGTGTGTGCGGGTTCGGGGCGGAGCGGGTTTGCAAAGTGAGACACTTTTCTGTAGATCGGGCGGTTCGGGTTTGATTTACAGCGGGTCGGGTTGGTGCGGGTCAGAAAAAAAGCTGACCCGCGCATCTCTAATTGACATCAATGTCACTGCAGGTTTCTTTTTCTTTTTTTCTTTTCTTTTTTTTTACCGCAGATTTGGGATTATTTGTTGTTATCTGCTGTAAAGGCGAGTGTAGACGGAGCGTTTGTGTTTGTGATCGATCATAAAACAGACCTGAGAGAAGACGAGACGCTCGCGCCGATCGGAGGAGTTACTTTGAGGCGTGGAACTTACCTGCACACGGAGCCGCTGGATGAGCTTTGAGGACGCGATGGTGACTTTATTAAAACCCTGGAGGGTCACACAACATTTGGCCAGTATTAGAGGATTTACGGTATTTAATTATATTCTTGTAATGTTGCAAGTACCTGCTGAACTAATGAGACGAGCTGTGTGCTTTTACTTTGGTGAGCTGGATCGAAACAGGAAGTCACTTCGTGGGTGGCGCTGTTATGATTTGAAGTTATGCACAGACTCAATTATCTGAGGAAGAAGCGATCTCACAAGAGACAGAAAAAAGAAGCATGCTTAAAGAAAAGACACTAAAACCTAACCAAAGAAGAAGAAGAAGAACCCTGAAGCTAATCTCTCGGTCCTCAGCCAACGAGGTATTTGTCTGTTTTATTTGTATTTGCCAATTGTCTTTATTTTTCTTTAAGCTAATTCTTGTCTTGTCTGTGTTTGATAGTTTTCACGCTGTGTTTATTAAGATGGAGTGAATAAACTCATCGGTAGAGAAAGCCACTTGTGTCTGTTGGTACCTGGAGGATTTATAAAGAGAGAGGGAGGCTGCTGCCTGTTTTCACGTCCTCATGACGTCGCCAAACCAAGTTCACTGCATTTAACACGTATGAAGCTCCTGATTACAGCTGTGTGACTGGCCTTAAAGCATCACCCGATATGATAAACAGAGACCACAATGTGCTTTATACTTTAGGCTTTTAGACCCAGGTTGATCTTTGTTTTGTCCTGGTGGTTTTTCACATTTCAATGAGGTGGAACTTTGTGTGAAAAGAACATCAGTGAAGTTAGTTTGACTCATTTCTCATCAGCATAAAGGCAAGGCAAGTTTATTTGTAGAGCACAATTCATACACGAGGCAATTCAAAGTGCTTCACAGTTGCAGAAAAAATTACAAAAAAAACAGATAAAATCAATCAATAAAACATCAACATAAAGTTAATCAATGACAGTAAAAGGCAAGAGTGCAGATAAAATACTTTCAGTTTTCATATGCACGGGTAAAAAGAGCTGTTTTCAGCCTGGATTTGAACATTGTCAGAGTTGAGGCCTGTCTCACATCCTCATGAAGACTGTTCCAGATTTTAGCTGCATGAAACTGAAACGCAGCCTCACCGTGTTTATTATTGACTCTGGGAACCACCAGGAGACCCCTCCCTGAAGTTCTCAGGGCCCGAGATGGTTCATACGGCTCTAACATGTCAGAGATGGACTTTGGTGCTAAACCATGAAAAGACTTGTACACAAGCAGAGCTGTTTTAAATTCTATTCTCTGAGTGACAGGAAGCCAGTGCAGAGACCGGAGCACTGGACTAATGTGGTCGTATTTCCTGGTTCTTGTCAGGACTCGAGCAGCAGTGTTCTGGATGTTCTGCAGCTCTAACAGCTGGTTTAGAAAGGCCAGTGAGCAGCCGTTACAGTAGTCTAACCTGCTGGAGACAAATGCATGGATGAGTCTCTCTAAGTCTGGTTTTGACACTATTCCTCTGATCTTAGCAATGTTCTTCAGATGGTAAAAAGCTGATGATGTTATTGCTTTGATGTGGCTGTTTAAGTTCAGGTCTGAGTCCATGATTACTCCTAGATTTCTAACCTGATTTTTTGGTTTCAGAGCGAGAGACTCAAGGTGACTGATAACACTTTGTCTTTGTGTCTGTGGGCCAAAGACAATGATCTCAGTTTGGTCTGAGTTTAGTTGGAGAAAGTTGTTTTGCATCCACAAACTGATCTGTTGGATGCAGTGACAGAGAGTATCTACAGGCCCATGTTCACCTGCCGTCAGTGACACGTAGATCTGAGTGTCATCTGCGTAGTTGTGGTACGACACATTGTTGCTGTTTATTAGCTGACCCAATGGAAGCATGTACAGGTTGAATAAGAGGGGTCCCAAGATTGACCCCTGGGGGACTCCACAGGTCATGGAAATTTTGTTTGAGACGCAGTTGCCAATTTCGACAAAGTACGTCCTATCCTCGAGATAGGACTTGAACCAGTTTAGAGCAGTACCAGAGATTCCTACCCAGTTTTCTAACCTGTGAAGTAAGATCCCGTGGTCCACTGTGTCAAAGGCAGCGCTCAGGTCCAGCAGAACTAAAACTGAGACCTTACCTGCGTTTGTGTTCATACGAATATCATTTGTCACCTTGATCAGAGCTGTCTCAGTGCTGTGGTGGGGCCTAAATCCTGACTGGAAAGTATCAAACACATTGTTAGATAGGAGAAAGTAAGTGAGCTGTTGATATATTACTTTCTCTAGAACTTTTCCTAAGAACGGTAGGTTTGATATGGGCCGGTAGTTGTTCAGTACCTTGGGATAGAGGCTGCTCTTCTTTAGAAGAGGCTTAATGACCGCGGTTTTCAAGGCCTTTGGAAATGCTCCAGTCTCAAATGAGATGTTAACTAACTGAACAAGTTGTGGTAACAAGCTGGTCAGCACAGACTTCAGAAATCTAGTGGGTAATTCATCAAGGCAGCATGTACATGAACTCAGACCGGAGATAATCTCTTCGATTGTTTTGTCAGTAACAGGTGTGAAATGTGTCAGCTCAAGGTGTCTAGCTGGTGGCAGGGTTGGTATTTGTGTTGTGGAAATTATGGCATTTTTAATGCCTTGGACTTTGTCATAAAAAATATTGCAAACTCATTGCACTTAGATGTAGAGATTAGTTCTAAGGGCAGTGAAACTGGAGGGTTAGTTAATCTGTTTACTGTGGAAAACAGAACACGAGAATTGTTTTTGCAGTTTGCGATGATTTTAGAGAAGTATTTCTCCCTTTCTCCACGCAAAATCTGGTTGAACTCAAAAAGCACTTCTTTGTATATCTCACAATGAACCTGGAGCTTTGACTTGCGCCATTTCCTTTCGGCTTTTCGGCACTCCCTTTTCTGTGCCCTGACCGAATCTTCACTTCTCCAAGGTGCCTTTTGTCTATTGTTAACCATTTTAACCTTGACAGGAGCAATAGTATCCAAAACATTTAAGACGCTTGATGTATAAGAGTCCAACAGATTATCAACATTTGAACATGGAGGATTTTCAAATCTGATCATTTCCATAAACTGTGTCCTTGTTGTATCATTTATGTGTCTTCTTTGAATAACTCCAGGCCCAACCACTGGTTTGGGTGCAACAGACAAGTCAAAAAGACACAAAAATGATCAGATAAAGCAGCATCAACAACATTCACATTTGATATATTAACACCTTTTGTAATAACTAGATCTAGAGTGTGACCTTTGTTGTGGGTCGCCTCACTCACGTGCTGAGTTAAACCAAACATTTCAAGAACAGCATTAAGTTCTTTTGCATGCCTGTCATTGGTCACATCCACATGCACATTAAAATCACCTGAAATTACCAAACAATCAAAATCAGTGCATATAAATGAAAGTAATTCAGTGAAGTCTTCGATAAAACAATTCTGTGGTGGTTTGTAAATAGTCATATAAAGAATGGAAGATTGTTTTATCTCCATTTTGAAAGACACATACTCAAATGATACAAAAACCCCAAATGACAATTTGTGAATGACTATATTGTCCCTGAATATTGCACAGACACCCCCGCCCCTCTGATTTTGGCGTGTTTCAGACACAAAATTGAAATTTGATGGACTACACTCAATCAAAACTGCGTTACCAGTGTTTTTGTCAAGCCATGTTTCAGTTAAAAACATAAAATCTAGATTATAAGAAGAAATAAAACTATTTATTAAAAAGGACTTGTTTTTTAACGATCTGGCATTGAGTACAGCATGTTTGAGATTTATCTGTGTTTGAGTGGATGGAATCTTTTTGCAAGGGATATGGATTAGAGTTCTTTGATTGGACGGTCTGACTGTTGCCCTCTTATCTAATCTATGTTGTTTGACTGTACTAATTGTTTCAGAAGAACACACTCCCGCTATGGACCTCTGGTTGGTTTTGCGTTTGCTATGCATGGTAGCAACGCAGAGGCCCTTAATGTCCTAGACAGCAGCAGTGAAGCTGCTGGAAATCGGAGGTGGGGGAGGGGCATGATACTTCTTTGGGGATGAAAGCCTTGGTCTTGACATGACTGGAGTGCGGGGAGTCATTTGAATCCCTTGTTTTATCAAGGCTTCAAAATGGCTGGGAAATCCCATAGGTGACTTTGGTGATGGGAATGATTCAGAAAAATCTCTGGAGGGTGTAGATGTACCAGTCGGGCTCAAGGCCTGTGGTGGAGTTGAAGAAAGTGCTCCTTCGGCTGAATCATTTACTATAGATGCAGGTGGTGCTGAAGCTGAGCTTTTTCCCGGAGATGCAGATGCAGGTGGCGCCGCTGCTATGGTTGAGATGTTTTCTGGCGCAGCTGATTCCTTAACTGTGGCTGGATCCTTAACTGTGGCTGAGTCCATTACTGTAGGTGCTGCTGTGGCTGGATCCTTAGCTGTGGCTGAGTCCTTTACTGTAGGTGCAGATGATGCAGCTGCGACTGAATCTTTTATTGGGGATGCAGGCGAAACCTTTGCTGGTGAGCCAGGAGCTCTTCTCATGCTCCTCTCTGCTCTCTCTTGTTGCTCAGGCCTCCACGGATTCTGCAGAGCATGGAGGAGATTTTCCGTCAGTCGTCTCACTCCACCTCTGCTCAAATGTGGTCCATTTCCTTTAAACAGATCGTCGCGTTTCCAGAAAAGATTAAAGTTCTCTATGAAATACAGTCCTCTTGACTCACAGACTTTTGACAGCCATGTATTCAACTGAAACAGCCGGGAGAATTTGTTTATTCTCCCGTCGATGTTTGGGATAGGTCCACTGATGAAAATTTGTATCGCGTCTTTGTCCAGGCAATCAAGTCTCTCAAAAAGTTTATTAAACTTTTCTTTCAGGACTTCAGACTCTCCGTTTCTTGTGTCCACAGCACCAACATGTAAAACAAGTTTATTTATCCCAGGGTTATTTCTAATTTCCTTTTTTAGAACGTCTGTGATGTCAGAAACTGTAGCAGACGGATAAGTGATTGTAGTCATTATCTCATTGTTTATATTAGATATGGCTCCGTTCCCAAGCAACAGGGTATCTCTGGCCTTGACACTTGGCACAGTGTTTCTCTCCATCTTTGTTTTGACTTCTTGTTCTGTGTTTCTCTCTGTGTTTCTCTCTGACTTTTCCTGCTTGTTATACACATCCTCTGAGAGAGGTGAAAATCTGTTTGTTAACTTTATTTCAGGTGCTTCTTTACGTGCATGTTGTCTTTGCTTTGGCCTAGCACCAAGTTGTCTGTTTAGTTTCGGAAATGTTATGGTATCGTTTAGCTTTAGGTTGCACGTATCAGTTTTTTCCGTCTTCTTACCGGGTTCCACAGGGAGCGTGTCATTAAGTCCTCTTTCCGTCTCTAGAGCATAAATCTTGTCTCGTAGGAGGGAAATTTCTTGTTGATACATCCGACAGCTTTCACAAGGCGATGTTTTCCTTCCTCCCTCAGCCATGTTGACAAGATAGTCGTCGCTGGTTCGTCAAATGAGTTGTAAAAATGGCATCAAAATGAGTTGCCATTTCCACTCGAGAGCCCCCGGTACCGGGGGCAAGCCCTGCTGTGCTACACAGTCGCGCTCGTATCTCGCTACCGCTTCGACCAAAACACACTTATCATACATCAAATTGTCAAGCAGAGACTCCTCAACAAAAGTATCCACTTCAAACTCAAATCGATCCAACACAGCTCAAACCACTAGCAATAAAACACCCACATGGCTAGAATTGAGGTTTTGAACAAGTACGCGTTTCTGAGGTCTGACTTCCCAAAATACTAACAGCAGAACACAAAGCTAGACAGCCAAAGAAAGCTAACAACTCACTAAATCGATCGGTGTAAAGCTTATTTGCACAGCACTAAACGTTTTCAGCAGAGCTCGCATCAAACTGCAGAAAAACCCCCAGCAAAACTAAATAAAACATGCAATAGCCGACTTACCTTTGCTGATTTCTCTGCTCCTTTACGTTTCAAAGCCACAACCGTTTTTTCTGTAAGAGATTAAAATGGCACCGTCCTGTTGACGCCATTTTGGCTCTTATTGACCCCGTTTTGCCTGCTCAGTAGGCCAAAACGCAGAAACTGTGACTCGGAGTGGCTCTCAGAGTGTCTGTAAAGGCTCGCCTGTGATTCGCCAGGGCTTCTGTCCGTCACAGCATGAGAGATATCATTGGATTCACTAGAGTGTCAGCTTTCAGGGGATATATCAAGTGTTCTGATTGGCCGTTTCTTCGCCAAGTTACGGCTAAGCGTAAATAAGAACTTCCTCCTACTCTGCATTATCCTTTACGCACGATGACGCACGGCGCGCAGACGGGAAGCGGAGATCGTGTTTTGGAGCAGAATTTTAAACTTTTGGCACATTTACGATGCCTTTTATAGAGAAAAAGAGGGTTTACACTAAAGAGGAGGCTCTGGAACGGATTATATAGCCGTTCAAATCATGAAATGTCCGAAAGATGAGAGGTAATTTTCTTATTACTAAACATTTTTATAAATGTCTTTTGCAAAGTAAATGTATGTTTTTATGTCAACGGTGGAAATTAGATGGTTGAAATAGTAGTAAAAAGTTATGCCTGCTTGTATTATAATAATAATAATAATAATAATAGTTATTTTTATTACTACTACTACTACTATTACTACTATTACTACTACTACTACTATTACTACTATTACTATTACTACTACTACTACTACTACTACTAAAACTACTACTACTACTACTACTGGTATCAGGTCAGTAACTGTATTACAACTGCACCACTGCTGATTGCATTTTTTTTTAGAAAAAAACATATTTTTATGACCAAATATGTAAAAGCATCCTAAATTTTCAATTTCATTGAGATATTCCATATTTCAACTTTTGTGCCAAATTGTGCCAAACTGTGCCAAATTGGCACAGTTGGTCTCCGCCTGGATTTTTTTATGTTCTAAACCAAAATAACCTTTCAATTCATCGCTATATAGGCACCAACATTGCTCCAAATGTTTATGACAGGATTTACAAAGAATTTACGTTTTTTGTGTGCTTCTTTATAGAAAAAATAACATTTTTTGCTCCTTTTTTTCTGTTTTTTTTTAGGCGGAGCTCAATTTTGTGGAAAAAAACAACAGTTACTCTTGCCCACAATTATTTCTTCCAAATTTTCACATCCACAACATCCCCCAAACCCCCAACAGCATACATGAGTAAAATTATTATTTTAGTATTATTTTAGGCAGTACCTATAATGCTAACATGATTTTGAGGCGTGAAAGCAGTATTTTACACTTAATAAGGAGTGTAAGAGGTTAAAAGAAGAGAATAAAATCATATCCAAGACATGTGCCCAAAAATAGAATGATTTAAAAGCAAATAAAGAGGCAAGCGGCAGCAGCAAGCAGAGATACGTCTGCACTCTTGATAAGCAGGAAGCGTAAGATAAAAATAATGTCATGAACTTAATACTTTGAAGAGTTTAATGACCTTTATCTTCCAAACACAATCATTTATATTTTTACAGATTGTTCCATTAATAACAAGTTCATTTTTTATAGTTTTTATATTTAAAAAAATCCCAAATCCTCTTGGAAACATCTTCAGTCCCATCGGCTTTAGGGTCAGTTCTGTCACACGTGAAGCAAAAGCAGAGAATGTAAAGTGAGTCGCTCTCAAAGCCTCGGAGCAAAACACTTGGGCAAATCTCTTTATTCTAACGTCTCAGATGAACTCAGGAAACACCGACTTTTTACAGAGAAGATCCTTATGGTCTGTCTCAGAGACACCACTTAAAAAGACATTTGACACAAAACAAAAATATCACAGATGTTTCTCACGTCTTTTTCCAACACTTTTGTTCACCCTAGTTTTAATATTTCATATTTGAAAACATAAAATAGAGAAAAATCAAAGGTGAAGCACAAAGCAACAAAATAAGGCTCAAAACAATCGCTGTCGTGACCCAGAAACCATCAGCAGTGAGTGCAGTTTGGACACAGTGATCAGGAAGAGTTTGGTGTCGATTACTTTGTCTCCACAGCTGAGATGATCAGAGGAGCTGAGTTTGTTCCTCCTTTATTGTCACATGGACTGAAAAAAGGAAAGAGTTTCTCCCTGAAGCCGCAGTTAGTGAAGGAGTAGAGGAGATCTGCAGAATCTACATCATAAAAGGAGACCAGACCTGCTCCATAGTCCACAAACACTCCGACCTTCTGAGGAGGCCTCTGTGGAGACAGGGGGACATCAGGGCCAGCACAAGCTTTGTACTGGTCTCTGTTTATCAACCCAATGGTCCAGAGTCCGTTCTCTGGGCTCACAGTGATCTTTCCCTTCCTGTTGACGGACTCTTGGGCCACTCCTAAAGTCCACTCAGTTTTCCCTTTGACCTGAACCTCAAAGTAGAACCTGCCTGAAGAGAAACTCTGTTTTCCTAAAACTATAACACATGTATCAAACCTCTGAGGAGAGTCTGGGAGCTGCTTCCAAACATCAGTGTCATGAACCTGTTTGAGATCTTTAGACAGAACCAGACAAGGATGAGCAGTGTCTGGGTCCAGAGTGACGTCCACAGCAAACTGCTGAACTCTCCTCAGTTCCTTCTTGTCTGACTCAAGTTCTCTAAGGACTTTGTTGAACTTCAGTAAGAGATTTGTCTCCAGCTCAGACAGAGCCTCCTTCAGAGGAACCGTGTGATTCTTGTACTCCAGGACAGAACATACCACATAGATCAGAATTATAATTAGAATTGTATTTATTAACATGGTCATGGTCTTTTCAATAGTGCCACAGAACAGCTCTAGGGGGCGCTGGTGTGTGGGACACATCCTGTCCTCCAGGTCGTCCACAGGCTCCATCAGCTGGTGTCTCTTCAGTCTGGGCGCGCTCAGATGAGGCTGGAGGTGGCTCTCACAGAACGAGGACAGACAGACCAGGCAGGACTTCACTGCCTTCAGTTTGGGCTCAGAGCAGACGTCACACTGGACGTCTCCAGGTTTGGACACTCGCTTTGACCGACGTTCTTCTTCTAGTTTCCACTGAGAGACCATCTCAGAGATGAAGGTGTTGGTCTTCAGCTGTGGTCTGGAGGAGAAGACCTCATTACACAGGGGGCAGGAGCAGCGGCGCCTGGAGCCCCAGTGTTGAGAGATGCAGCGTTTGCAGAAGTTGTGTCCACATGGAGTGGAGACGGGCTCAGAGAACACCTCCAGACAGATGGAGCACAGGAACTGCTCCTCAGAGCTGCTCTGTGTCGAAGACGCCATTTCTAAAAAACATTTGGGACAAGTTTAACCTTCTGTTCATAGTAAGTAGTGCATAAGTAATGTTTATTTATGTAGCACCTTTCACAAAATGACAATAGAAATACAAACAGTTACATAACATGAAGGTCATAAAACAGCCCATAATCCACTTCAAAGAAAACACTTTCTGAAACAAGTAGGTTTTCAGTTTGCTCTTAAAAACATCAGCAGAGTCAAGCCAACGTAAGGAAGGCAGAAGATTGTTCCAGAGCCTCAGAGCGATGCCTAAAGGAGAGATCTCCTCTGGTCCTGAAACGAGTACGAGGAACCATGAGAAGGTTCTGATCCAGAGACTCAGCCTCCGAGAGCGGATATAAGGACACGAGTCTCTAATGTAGGAGGGAGGCTCTGAAGGTCAATACCAGGATTTTAACATGGAAACGAAAAGTGACTGGGAGCCAATGAAGGGCTTTTAGAATTGGAGTAATATGAGCCCTTCTGTTGTGTCGTAGTGGAAAAACAAGCGTGTACTGGGTAAAGTCGATACATGACAAGGCGAGCACATAGGTCATGGCGTGTGCAGTAGAACCGTGTTCAGTGGACAGACGCCAAGAGTGACCTGACCATTACAAATGTGTCAGCTCAGTTATTTCATACACTAATACACAAACAGTCCCAGCTGTAGCCGATTTTATTTTATTTCTTTAGGTCAAATCATAGTTTCTGTCCCAGCCTTGATTAGCTACCGTTAGCATTAGCATGCACAGGACTCTTTCTATAAGTCTATAAACACAATATGGACGTATGACAGCTCCCAGTCCCGGGGCCTAATGAAGCCTTAAGCCTTAAAGAGTAACTAACCCCCCCCCCCTTCCAGAGCCTCAGATTTGAAAATCTCAACAGTAAAGGGGCGTTGCCTGGAGGACTAAGCAGCACAGGAGGGGTGAGGGGTGGGAGGGGTCTGGGTCTGTGATTGACAGGCCTGAGTCATCTGACTTTTATTTACTTCAACTCGTACACAAAGTCCGAGCATGAAGTTCCAGCGTCTACACAGTAGTACAATACAGTACAACAAACAATATACACTAAAATTACACACGATATTGAACTCTAAAACCAATACTAACAAATGTCCTAAACTAAATTAAGTTAACAAATCTAGCAATAAAAGCAAATAATGACTAAAACTACAATACTCAACAACAACAACAACAACGCTATAACACTACACAAATATCTATAATACAAAAAGCTATGCTAAAAAAATCTACCTAAATGCTATAACTAATCACAAACCTGACAATTGATGAAAATACTCTCTCGCTTTTCCTTCTCCAACTCGCTACGAGGGCGTGAGTGAGACTGGGACACTTTTATAGCCCAGAGCGGCATCTGACGTCAGGCTTTACGCCTGGGCAACTAGTGGCGCCAAATTTAAAAATCAAATGCAGTAAAGACCGATCGCCTGTAGATGGCGCCTCACTGACGGTTTTAGGCATAAAGTTGTTCAACTAATTTGCACTAAAGTGCCAATATTATGACCAGGACATGTAGACAACACTATTGGACTCATTTATAGTTTATCAGGGGAAAAAAGTGGATTTGAGGCTGAGTTTTCCTTTAAGTGTTTATAAAGAGCCACAGGTTGTTTCTGCTCAACAGGAGCTCAGTCTGAAAGAATTCAAGATGGAAACACATCACTGGACTCTTGGTGTAACAGAGATAAAAGTATTTGTATTCCACTTGTCATGGACACTGGTGTTATGGTGGGGCAGCGCCCTCTTGTGGTGACAAATTCTAATAAGTCTCGGGTACGAAGTTTGCTCGGCGCCATTTTGACTATGAGCAAGCCGAGGTAAGGTCACGATTGTTGGGCTGTTTGCTAAAGTTACATTTATCATTTGTATGAATGTTGTATGCTTGTAGACTTTATAAAGACCATTTTTAGTTATATATAATTTAGAACTGTTTATTTGATTAACTATAGAAATGCTAACGTTTTGTAACGTGTACCCATAGACATATTATTAATAAACCGTCAATACTCACTTCTCCCCGTTTACCACAATGACCACGTTCGAGGGGGAAATCATGGCGGATTTACAGACTCCTCCTCCCCAGCTCTGATGAAGCATGTTCCTAATAAGGGCATAAGGGCGGGATCTTCACTAGAGACTCCGCCCTTGATTTCTAAAATGTTTCCTACGATAACCAGCCCGGTGCCTCTGATTGTGTCTAACCCAGCGTAATCACAGGAGGAATATCGAGCTGTAGACAGTTCCAAACAATTAGGCACCGGGCATTAAAGTTGTTTTTAGTGTGTCTAAAGTGCAATGCATTCCAATGGGGGACTAGCGGGTATATGGCGGTTCTACAGCAATGGCGGCCTCCAGTGTCCTTGTCGCAAAGCAGAGCAGCCAGTGGCCATTTTGTGTACCCCCACTAGCCGCTGCTCGCCTGTTGGTGTCCCAGGTCCAAGGCTGACCAGCTGTTTGTGTGTAACAGATAAATGGTCGTTACTCTTCCCACAACACAACACAACTCAGAGTACACCACGTTACCCTGGCAACGACAAACATACACAGAACAAGGAAGAGAAAAACAAATGTGTACAATGACTTATGATTATCTTCAATTTGACCAGATTTAAAACTAATAATTAATTAAAAGGTGCACAACGCAAGTTTATGAGTTCTTGCAGAACTATGACCCCTTTGGCGACAAGCGGAATTGCATCCAGAGTTGTGCACGCTCATGGAACACACGCACGCTTGCACGAGCAGTTCAGAACACAACAGCGACAGCGATTACACAAATCTTTGTTTAGACTCGTAATCAGTGGCGGCTGGTCCATTATGGGCGGTGGGGCGCCGCCCCTCCTATCAATTTTTGCAAATAAAAAAAAAAAAAAAAAAAAAGTTTTAAGTTGAGCAAAATCATGACTTTCTTATGTACAGGTGTTTTATACACTGGAGGGAGGGGGCACGGAGGGGAAGGAGCGTGTCATTTTCTCTGCCAGCTTCATCCTGTGCCGCAGCAGCATCATAAATGTGTAGTTTTAAGCTTGGGCGGCGAGGAACAGCGCCCTCGCGATCTAACCAATGGCGCTCTACTATGGTATAAAACGTCACTACATATCATTAATTCAACCAATCAGAGACGCGCAATGTTATTTCTCCGATGGGCGCTTGGCCTGAGCCCCATCGGAGAAATAACAGGTGAAAGACGAAGCGAGGCCTGGAGGCGTCTACTGTAAACAAACGCGAGTAGCAGCTCTGAGCTCACGGACGATCGGAGGAAAAACCTCTCATTTTAGAGACCGGAGAATCTTCGTGTTGTTGCCTGAGAGGAGGTGAAAGGATTTAGTCAAACTAATGGACTTTGGACAAACTTTCTTCAGTCAGAAGTGACGTCTAAACGGACTTTACTGGAGGTAGCATTACGATGCTAACTAGCTCGTCTGCTGCTTGTTTATTTCACACTTTGGGACAACCCTCGCTGATTTGGACAGACGGTTATGTAAGGTAGGATGTTAGGTAAATTCATTCCATGCTTCTTTATTTTTAGTTGAGTAAAACTATGTTTAGTTTTGATTATATTCTGCATAAGATAATAATATTAAAAGCCCCAAAGATAACTTTCTTTTTGAAGTTAAAAACAATGTTTATAAGTATCTTTTAAAATATAATTGAAGGTAGGTAGAAGCAACAGCCCCCCCTGGTTTTCACATCACCAGCCGCCACTGCTCGTAATGTCTACAGAGGTAAGAAAGTTATAAATCTGTGAGTTATTTTGAATATGTGAATGGAATTTGCATTTGAGTAAACTACATATTAATGTTTGAGAGGAAAAACGGGGGTAGTAGGAGAAAAAGGTTTTCACCATTTCTACCTGTTTTGTGTTATGATTGGATTATAATGGAAATGTGTTCATGAATAAGTTATTACTTTGGATAAGCTAAACAAAAAATAAGAATCACACCAAACACCCTATTAGTTGGTCAAAAAAGTACTAAAATGTCTCAAGCTAGTACACTAATCAAATGGCTCTGACATTACCTTCTAAGCTAAAACAGCCTAATCCACCGAATATTTACTGGGGTTTAGCCTGTTTTATTAATCTGCTAAGTAGCATATTCCAATAGCAGTATATCATTATTAGAGACTAATTTGCTCAACATTGTTTTCTAATTATGAAGCTTACATACCAGCATTTTACATCACACTCCACAAAGCTGAACTGATTTACCTGAATAGCTACAACAGTGCTGATTTATTTATTAGGTATTTTGACAGGGACAGTACACATTGATAAACATTTCTGTGAATTGTGCCAATACTTTTCAACTACTGTACTACTGGTGTGTAGTGCCCTCAACAAGTTTCACTAGTTTAGACATATAGAAGGAGGAAAAAAGGTTACCTGTACACATAACAACAAGTCTTTTCATGGTTTAGCACCAAAGTCCATCTCTGACATGTTAGAGCCGTATGAACCATCTCGGGCCCTGAGAACTTCAGGGAGGGGTCTCCTGGTGGTTCCCAGAGTCAATAATAAACACGGTGAGGCTGCGTTTCAGTTTCATGCAGCTAAAATCTGGAACAGTCTTCATGAGGATGTGAGACAGGCCTCAACTCTGACAATGTTCAAATCCAGGCTGAAAACAGCTCTTTTTACCCGTGCATATGAAAACTGAAAGTATTTTATCTGCACTCTTGCCTTTTACTGTCATTGATTAACTTTATGTTGATGTTTTATTGATTGATTTTATCTGTTTTTTTGTAATTTTTTCTGCAACTGTGAAGCACTTTGAATTGCCTCGTGTATGAATTGTGCTCTACAAATAAACTTGCCTTGCCATAACATGGAATTAGTTCACTCAGTACAAGGTCATATTTGCAGGGAAAGAGACCGTGCATGGGCCGGTAGTTATGCAGTTCAGAACAAAGCAAATACAGTTATTTGCTATAGTAAATAGAAGGCCTGCTGTACAATATGAGGGAAGTAAAATAAGTATCCCTTTATCATTGTATTTTCTTTCCTGTGATGTGTAGAATAATACAGCATGTATTTTATCACAATAACAACATATTTTATTTTTTCCTCTAGAATTACAGCTCGAATCAATTTGATGTTCCTGTGGAGGGAAGCACTGAGGACAGCAGTGACAGCAGGGGCAGGGAAGGAGGCCGGGAAGGTGCTGTTGGCTATTTCTATATATGTTTTTGTTATAATAGGCTTTAATGATTATATGAAACTGTGTTGATTGTAATCTGTGCTTTTGGGTGATTTGAATTGTTGTCCTTACTCTTTGAGTCCACTGGGGGGCAGTGTGTTATAATGTGGAGTCAGATCGCGCTGAGCATTCCAAGGACATTGATTGGTTCTTCAACAAGTAGCCGCCTACCTCCTGTGTCTATAAACTGTGAAGCTACCGAGCCGCGCCCTCTCTTACCCGCTGGCCGTCTCGCTGACCACCCAAGAGCATCATGTAGCTTTTACCATAGCCTTTGTTTTAGATTGTAAATTCAGGGAATAAAACAATGATTTAAATTTTAATAGAACGAGCATCCGTATTCTTTTTCATCCTTATTTTTGAACACTTCCTTAGTGCAGAGGACAATCAAGATCTAGACTGATCAGTGAGGAGGACAGACAATTATCCTGACCCTTTGGCATTTATGTTGGCTATAAAGAAGCACCATTCAGGCAATAAACAAGTAGTGAGCACATCAGAAAATATGGCTACGAATTAGGGAAGAAACGGCTTTATTGTAAATAATTCCATGTTTGTAAAAATAAATAAATATGCACTGCTTATGTTTGACTTGGAGTCTGTTCAGGGAGCTGATGGCATCTCCTAGAAAAACAAAACATACATTTTTTGCCATTAGAACAGTTTTTTTATTATGGAAAAGGACATAGAAGTGATGTGGCAAAAATATTAATGAAAATAGGAATCTTGCATATATATACACACACTAAAAGAAAAAACAAATGTTCATTGTAAAACAATGAAAAACTAACACAACATACCTGCCCTCTGTGGACTTGTGACTGCACCAGATCAGCTGTAGGAGGGGGCACAATGCCAGACAGAGGTCCCAGAAACCAAGGTTCACCTGGTCTCAAGCTTCGTTTTCTTGAGAGTTCTCCTGCAGACTGAAGTTGTATTCCTAGAATTTTTGTCTGCAGGTCAGGGATGTAACTGTAGTCTTTTGCCTCTTTGTATCCGGTCTGTGACTTCTTGTTGTACAGTCGTTCTTGCCTGCAGAACAAATTATGACATTAGTTCCCAAAACATACATTATATAGGAAAGTCATAAAGTAATCACTTACAACACTTGGCCTTTGTGGTTGTGGTGGTTGTAGTCCAACGCTGCAAGAAATGTCCTGGCTTCATATGAAAAGGCAAAGGTAGATCCGGGGCGTAGGGAATGGAAAACGCCCCTCTCCATTAATCTCTCCTTGTTATAAAACACAAACATTACATTATCATTATCTCAAATACATAAATTATTCAGATTTACTTACGGGAAAAAAAGTCCAGAGACAAAGCACATAAACCACTGAATTACCTGAGGACTCCATTCGTCAGCTAAACAGAAATACAGATGCATGATAGCTATTTGAGGATTTGCAAATACATGCAGTTTATTACTTACCAAGGGCAACAACACTGTTTTTAGTCTGTAATCGGTTGATAATGGCAGCTCTCTTCTCTGTCCAAAACTCCCTTACAGCAGGTACGCAGTAGAAATGCTGTATCCCACAGTAGAAGATGTCACCATTCTCATGTTCATGTATTTGAACAAGAGGGCGATCTCAGTGTAATTATTCCCAGACAATAGCCCGTTTGCTGCAAGCATAAAGTCCTTGCATCCCATGTTGAGCAACGGCTGGTTGTTTCACATCCACAACTTGTGTCCACGTGGGCAAAACTATGCAGATAAAGAATAAGCATTACAAATGCACCTACATTATTTTCCATTTGATATTGTTGTTCATGACTTTTTATAAAACACTACATAGCCATGTAGTACTCACCCACTCCACTATAACTGCAGTCCCGGTCACAAATGTCCATGATAGCTTCTTCTAGCCCAATGATGAGAAGTTCATCCATTTGATTCCACATTGGACCACCAGTGCTGTGTAACAAAAACATTTATTCACACCTTTACAAGGAAAAGACTGTAGGAATTGCATTATGACAAACATACCACAAAGATATAGGGGCGACGTAATAGGAGTCATATGGGTCTGTGGCCAGTTCTCGCTCAAACTCTATCCTGTACAAAAGAAAACATGCAGTATCTTAGCCAATAATGTTTGAAAAAATGCACATGAATACATTATTGACCTCAGACGAAGTAAAAAGAGATTATTATTATTATTTATTTGCAATTTACACACCATCTAAACCAGGACCAACTCAGGAGGACTAACTCAGAACACAACCAGGACTACACCAGGTCTGAACTAGGTCTAGACTATGAATAAACCAGGTCTAAAGTAGGACTAAACAATGAATACAAATGTATATGGGCTGCGCTCTTCACAAATAACAATTGATTAGAATCGAGTACACAGTAACAGCAACGTTAGCCTATCAAGGAACATGTTTTCTCCCCTCATACCTCATATAAACTACATGCAAAATGTACCACATTCCTGGGAACATTTTACTGATTTTGCCAAAAAAGAAACATATATACACAACGGCGTTGAAAATTCAGCCGTGTTGGTCAAGGACATGAGCACCTTTTAGCATTTTGCATCATTTTGAAGACGTTAGCCAAACACAAAAGGCTACCGGTAAACCATACACAAAACATAGTTAGCATCTTTTATGTTATATGTTTTATGTTGCACGATCGCTCCGAAGAAAATTCCTGGTTTGTGAATCTGTTCACTGACCATGACAATAAAACCAATTCTGATTCTACATTTAGCTAACGCTACACTACACGCTAAACACATAGCATTACAACTATTACGCATCGTCATTTGTTCACATAGATTTACCGTATCAGACATTACAGACTGTATCTTACCATTTTAGCAAGAAGAAAGCCAACTGAGGGTCTGTTTGAGCCCGAGAGCGGAGCTGAGGTCTCCCCATTTGTTGAATGTCTTTCTGATGTTGACTCTCGTCTTACTCCGACGCCTGTCTCACTCCAATTTGCCCCTTTTGGTTCAACTAGACAAACGTTTTATCTTCTTTATCTTACGTGGAGTTTGCATTGCTGTTTGGGATGAACTAGAGTTCATCTTCTCTACAATCCATCCTCTACTTTGGCAAAAGTCGCTGGAGTCTTCGCTGATGCGGATAATGGCGGAATACACAAACTCCCCAGAGCTACTAGCCAGGTGCGCGTGAATGACGTCACGCCCAGGCTCAAACCTTAAGATTCCGACCCGAATCCCTTTTATTTATTTGACTGCACAGGATTATAGGGGCAATGGCAGTGATCAGACAGGAAGTCATTCAGCACATCAGGCAATTGTTTAAGCATGTATGGGTTAGAAAACGGTTATTTTAACATTTACAGTTGCGCATAGCACCTTTAAGCTTCAGATTTCAGGAAATATAGTGTGATAAATCAATATGACCTTTATTTAAGAAACTTTTTGGCCTTTAAGTTTTAGCCCCGTCCCGTTAAAAATGTATTTACATTAGTATTTTAGGATGAAGGTGTTTGTTCCAAAAGGGTTCACTTTTATCTACAACATTTAGTTTAGTTTATTTGAGCAGTTAACAATCTGCTCAAAAGGAGTGGGCTGAAGCAAAAAGCTTCTGAGCGTATTCCTCCAAAATCAATACAATTAAAGTATAAGGAACATAGTGCAAAGGGAACAAAACAACAATAAAGAACATTTCTATACTTGATTAAGAGGATTTTGCTGAGACCAAAAACAGTAAATACATTGTAACTCAGCAGCAGAGCCTTAGGTTTAACTCCAGTCTTTGATACAAACAGATGAAAGTTTGAAGTGATTAAACCACAGAAATGAAGCCATGATGTGAGTTTATATGGAGAACATTCTTACCTGTGACAGTGCGGAGTCGTGAGGAGCTGACGGATTAAACAGAGTCTGGAGTGAACTCTGCTGTAAATGACAAACTTCCTCTGCTTTAGAGTCATGTGACTCAGAGAGAGAATGAGGACGGACCAGTTCTGTGCCAGGGAGTGCCGAGGTGCGCCTGGCAACAACTCATAAACTGCATCGTGGGTAAAGACTTGTGTGACTGCGTCGCTCGCACACACCTGTTCAATGCAAAGAAACAACTTAGGTCTTTAGATTTTTACTAATTAGTTATATTTGTCAAATTCCAGAAGAATGAGCGATAGAATTTTCTACACAATGTTGTATTACTTTTTACAAAAGCCAAAGTTTACAAACACAAAGATGACTGTACCTTTAAACAGTTTGTCTGTGTAAGTTCTCAGTCGTACAGGAGTTGTCCATCTTCAAAGAAGGTACTTGAGTCATCTTCTGTACTTGGTAGTTGAGGTCTCCAAACGTTTCGCCTCTCATCCAAAAGGCTTCGTCAGTGAACAAGGTTACGCTCAGCACGCAGTGTAGAGAAAGACCATGGGGAGGAGTTGGGGTAGACCCGGCTCCTCCCCTCTAATCACAGCTACTCTCACCTGTGGGTAAACACCTTTGAAGTAGAACGTCTGTAACGACCTGCTCCCCCAGTATCGGTCAGCCCTGTCCTATTCATGGCTGATCACTGCTAATTACCTGCCTATTGTTCTATTGTTAGCTGAGGTATCGTCTTCTTGGACTGGCCGTGTCCTGTCGGTTTTCCCCGAAGCAGATTGGAGTAAACAGAAGAAAGATTAAATCTGAGTCCACCATTTCGGTTCATGGAGGGATTTTCTTTTCTGACAAAAATAGCTTCTTTTACTCCTCTTTCAAACCAACGTTCTTCTTTAGCTAAAATGTTGACCTCCCGTCCTCAAAGGAGTGATTGGAGGCTTTAAGGTGAAGGTGCACAGCCGACTGAGGGCCGCTTGTGCTTTCTCTTCGGTGTTGATAAAGTCTCTTCTGTAAAACTTGTTTAGTTTCTCCAATATAATGTTCTTTGCATTCTTCTTCTTTGCATCGAATAGAATAAACCACATTGCTTTGTTTGTGGCTGGGAGTTTTGTCTTTGGGATGAACTAATTTTTGTCTCAGTGTGTTCACAGGTTGTGGTACACTGGAATCCTGTGCTGTTTAAAGATTCTCTGAAGTTTCTCTGAGACCCCGGCTACATACGGCACCGCAACTCCCTTTCTTCTGGGTTCTGTAGTCTGTCTGTCCTGCTCTTTGGGTCTTCCTGCCCTTTGTGCTTTAGTGAAGGACCAGTTAGGATAGCCACAGTCTGAGAGGGCTCTCTGGACATGTTGTTCCTCTTTGGTCTTTCCTTCTGCACTGGTAGGCACCTCTTTAGCTCTATGTCTGAGTGTCCTAATGACCCCTATTTTGTGTTGGAGTGGATGGTTAGAGTCAAACATCAAATACTGGTCAGTATGAGTTGCCTTCCTGTAAACCTCTGTCTGCAGGTGTCCGTTTTCCCTATGATAACTTTACAATCTAAAAAGGCAAGTTGTTCTCCTTAGCGTCCTCCCGAGTAAATTTAATGTTAGGGTCCACAGCGGGAGGACGCTAAGGAGAAACAACTTGCCTTTTTAGATTGTAAAGTTATCATAGGGGAAAACGGACACCTGCAGACAGAGGTTTACAGGAAGGCAACTCATACTGATCCAATCCAATTTATTTATAACGCACTAATAAAAACAACAGAGTTGACCAAAGTGCTGTACAAAATAAAAATATAAAATACAATCAAATATACACATAAACAGTGGCATAAGAGGACGATTTGAACAGTAAAAGTCAACTTCCAAACTAGTTAAATGCCAAAGAGAACATATGCGTCTTAAGGCGTGATTTAAAAACAGGAAGGGAGTCAGCCTGTCTAATACACAGAGGCAGCTCATTCCACAGTTTGGGACCAACCACAGAAAAAGCTCGGTCTCCTCTGAGTTTGCGATGGGTTCGAGGAACCATAAGCAGCGATTGGTCCACCGATCGTAGCGAACGTGTCGGGGAGTTTGACACGAGCAGGTCGGACAAACAACACGGAGCAAGACCTTTGAGGCATTTAAACACAAATAAAGAATTTTAAAATCAATTCTGTATTTGATTGGAAGCCAGTGAAGGGAAGACAAAACAGGTGAAATGTGATCATGCCTTCGTGAGCCAGTTAAAATACGCGCTGCGGCGTTCTGAACCAGCTGCAGGCGTGTGAGCGAGGACTGGCTAATGCCGGTGTACAGAGCGTTACAGTAGTCCAGCCGCGTCGTAACAAAAGCATGAATCAAAATTTCAAAGTGGTGACTAGAAAGTGAGGACTTTATTTTTGCAAGCTGCCTAAGATGGAAAAAACTGGCCTTCACCACAGCACTAACCCGCTTGTCAAATTTAAAATCCTGATCCATTTTAACACCAAGGTTTGACACAGTGGGTTTAACAAACTGTGTCAATGGTCCCAGGTTTGCAGAGGCAGCTCTACCATTGCTCGGCCCAACTAGTAGAACCTCTGTCTTTTTATCATTGAAATGCAGAAAGTTTGCGGACATCCAGGATTTGATTTCATCCACGCACTCTAAAAGTTGAGTGGCACTGAACGCATTCTCACGCTTAAGGGGCACATAGATTTGGCTTCATCAGCATACAAGTGAAATGACCCCAAATCTACAGAGAACAGATCCTAGCGGAAGCAGATACAATGAAAACAAAAGTGGTCCGAGAATGGACCCTTGTGGTACACCACATGACAGGGGAGCTGTGGAGGACACACAGTCACCAATTTTAACACAAAAACTCCTCTTTGTTAAGTAGGATCTGAACCATTTCAGAGCAAAACCCCGAATGCCGACCGAATTTTCAAGATGACACAGGAGGATTTCATGATCCACTGTGTCGAACGCAGCGGTCAGGTCCAACAGCACCAATGCCACAGTGTGGCCAGAGTCCGTAGACATAAAAAGATCATTTAAAACCCTAAGCAAAGCTGACTCAGTGCTGTGGCGGCTCTTAAAACCAGACTGAAAAACCTCGGGAATCTCATGCTCATCCAGGAATGCTTTCAGCTGGTTAAAAAACATTTTTTCCAAAATTTTGGACAGCAATGGAAGCTTGGAAATCGGGCGAAAGTTAGACAGATCATTAGGATCAAGACCAAGTTTTTTTGTTAATGGCTGGACAACGGCATGTTTGAAACTTCCAGGCACTACTCCATTCATCAAGCTTCCATTAACACAATGCAAAACAAAGGCTGCTAATGTGGAAAACATGTCTTTGAACAGGCATGGAGAGATGGGATCAAAGAGTGAACCAGCGGGCTTCATCTGACTGACAACCTTTTCCAAACAAGAGAGTGTCATGGGCTCAAAATGATCAAATAAGGCTGTGGATGTGACAGACACGGCAACAGATGGGGAGCTGATAAGGGCCCTAGTGGTGACAACCTTATTTATGAAAAAGTTCAGAAAGTTTTCACACAATGCAGGTGAGGCGTCAAGGACATGTGATTGAGGAACATTAAGAGCAGCATTCACCAAATTAAAAATAACCCGAGGGTTGTTCCTGTTGGATATAACCATATCAGCAAAATACATCGTCTTAGCAGTTTTAACAATTGTCTGATAGTTATGCAAACTGTCTTTTAACATTTGAAAGGAAACTTGCAATTTATCCCTTTTCCACCTTCGCTCAGCTCTACTGCACTGACGTCGAGCAGCGCGAGTGGACTCATTAAGCCACGGATCAGGTCTAGGTTTGGGTCGCCTAGCTTTTAACGGAGCCACATTGTCCAAATTGACAGACAAGTTGAATCAAAATGTAAGGAAACTCTTCCAAATCACAGTCAAAGCAAGAATGATCATTTGCCAACAATGACCGGTCAAAGGCCGCGGAGAACTGAGCAGCAGTGGACGAGTTGATTACACGAGAGCGGTGCGCATTAACGCACGGTTCAACATTACGCACAAGAGGCACATCAAGAAGAATCGGCATATGTTCTGAAAACACCGCATCACAGACTTCCAAATTACACACTGAAAGACCATATGTTAAACAAGGTCCAATGTATGTCCATGTTCCTGTGTGGGTCCACAAACAGACTGCACAAAGTTATAAGATTCAACAAGATACAAAAGTCCTTGACCATAGGTTTCTCGGTGCAGCATACATGGATATTAAAGTCACCCACAATAAGTATGCGGTCAAATTTCAGCAATATGTCAGCTAAGAATCTGGAGAAGTCACTTAAGAAGTCTTTGTTGTATTTGGGTGGCCTATATACAACAGCACACAGCACGGGGGGATCAGAAGCCAAAACAAACACGTTTATCTCAAAGCTCGACGCAGAAACATTCAAAGCAAACTGTGTACATTTAAAGTTTTCTTGTAAACAGTCGCTACTCCACCTCCATGCCCCGTTGTTCTTGGTGTGGAAAGATAGGTAAAGTCAACAGGCACTAGACTCACCAACGTTGATCCACGTCTCTGTTATGCACAAGAAATCCAACCGTGGGACATAATGAAGTCCTGTAGAATGAAGGTTTTGTTCACCAGCGATCTGGCGTTTACCCGCGCTATCCTGGCTGGAGCCACAGTACTGCTAGCCTTCCCGGTAGCCTCGCAGAACGTCCGATCAAGCGAGCGTAAGTGGTGAACATTCACTACGCGTAACTGGCCACGGGACAAGGGAGGATGACAGGTCAGTGTCCTCTCGTCATCCAAACCGACCACAGATACAAGGTATCTGGTCGGACCATAACTCCTTGAGCCGAAACTGCTGCGCTCCCGGCAGCAAGCAACAAACCGGCCTTTAGCTTCACCAGCCTTCCACTGCGTTTCCCCCGGCGTCTACGACGCGCTCTGTGCGAAGGTAGAGCCGGACAGCGGAGGTGAGCCGGTATCCCGGACAGGAATGGTGGGTAAGAACGTCCATGCTCCCACCACTCGATATTCACCAAGTCCAGGCTAAAAAGTCGAAGATCCATTAGTGTTTGGCAATCATAGACCAGCAGAGAATTGACTTTTACTGCAGCAAATGTCAGGATTGCCACAAACAAAAACAGAGTGCGAAGTGACAGACGGCGAACCAAACACACTGGCGCCATCTTCAGACATAATAATTGTGCAAAGATTGACCACCACCGTGATCAGTATTTGATGTTTGACTCTAACCATCCACTCCAACACAAAATAAGGGTCATTAGGACACTCAGACATAGAGCTAAAGAGGTGCCTACCAGTGCAGAAGGAAAGACCAAAGAGGAACAACATGTCCAGAGAGCCCTCTCAGACTGTGGCTATCCTAGCTGGTCCTTCACTAAAGCACAAAGGGCAGGAAGACCCAAAGAGCAGGACAGACAGACTACAGAGCGGGGTCGAACCGTCATTCCGACACCCCGCCAATTCGACACTTTTTGGTACCGCTATTCCGAAAATCATTTTGAGCGTATCTGTTTGCCCTCGGCTTTTGTCACGTGTTTCGTGAGAATAGCTGATAATGATGGAGGCTTATTAACAATCCTCATGGCGGTAGAGGTGCCGGGCCAACCCAACTCCTCCCAACTGGTGTTTATCTACACTGCGTGCTGAGCGTAACCTTGTTCACTGACGAAGCCTTTTGGATGAGAGGCGAAACGTTTGGAGACCTCAACTACCAAGTACAGAAGATGACTCAAGTACCTTCTTTGAAGATTTAAACAGTTTGGGAAAGCCCAGATGATGATGTCATGACCTCGGAGGCTCAAGTCTGGTTCATCCTTGTGTCGCAGTCGAGACTTTACTCAGGACAATTTGGTGAATCTAATAATTAATAACAACGCCACCTTGGATTCTGGGCCCAAGGAACCACAAATATTTGTTTCTCTCACACATAAAAAGGTCACAGGTTCCACAGGATTATGAAAGTGACACCTGGCTGCCTTCAGTCTCCTCTGAAACGGTGCAGCGCCTTCAGTAGGGATGGAATTGATAAGATTCTATTGATATCAATACCATCAATACTTTTACCTATCGATTCGATTCTTTATCGATTCTCTTATCGATACCTGACTTGTCTGTGTGTTGGGGAAAAGCAAGGAATGAATGTGCTTTTGATAAACTCAAACCCTACAGAATTACAACCATTTCTACTTCATCCGGCGCTCAGTCCCGGCGCCAGCTCAGTACAGAAGGGGGGGGCGGCTGAAAACCGAGGGGGGCGATGACGTAAGAGAAAACGTATGCAGCCCAACTGTTTTATATAAGCCACATAGAAACGTGATAACAAGTTACAATAACACACTGCCACGAGTAGCGATCCCTGCTTTAACACAACGCTCATTCTAACCCGACCATTAACAGATGACAGCTTGAAGCAATACACAAGCCAGGTAACCCGGGGCAACATAAAAACAGACTCCACAGATCAGACGGCGCTGAACTAACATGTGATGTCCAACAGCGTATGAAAGGAAAGTCTCACTGACAGGGTCCAAAGCTGTCATATATATCCCATTACGCTCGCTGAAACGCGTAGCCATTTCACACAGAATAGAGTCGATTATGCCAAAAAACAGCCGCTTGCACTCTTGTTGAAAGTCTATTTCGCGCTGCCCAAGGCGTTCACTCACCACGTAGTCCTGAAGAGTCCTGGTGGTCTGCTGTGGTCGTTTAGGAGGAGCAGGTGCGCCATCACCTGCATCCCCACTGTCAACCCACAGTTTCAGAAATTCCGCATCTGATCGTAAATCTCTTATGCAAGAGGATGCACTTTGAATAAGCCGGACTGTGGTAATTAGATCAGTTTCTTCGGCTTGCATAGAAGTTAGAGGAGGAGCTGACTCCTCTCGGAGGAGAGAGACACACGGTGCTACACTCAGCACTCGGCCAGTGTAGAATCCCTGGAATGGGAAGTATATGAGTGAAAAGAACACAGACACGTCTTTCTGGTTGCCGTTGTGATCTTAACTGAAGAAAAGACGGCCTGGAACGTTGCTTAAGAACAGCAGGCTCCCCTACTGGCGCCGGAACGCAACTGCATGTTTGATATTAAATCAATTGGTCACACCAGGACAGGATCTCCTCCGAGAAATCTTAGTAGATTTATTGCTCCATAATGTTTTACACAAAAATCAGCCTTTCACCAACTTCCTCAAAGTATGAGTTAAAGGAGCTATACCTGTAAAATGTATTTTGTCCTTTTGTATTTTATAAACTGAAACGTTAGTGAAACAGCGTGGATCAAATGATAAAACATTTGTATCAATTTTATGAACTTTCAGGCTATTTTTCGAGCATTTTTGTGAATGTGACCATGAAAACTGACCCTGCAAGTTGTGAAATGAGCCGATAAACTCTAACGAATGTGGACGCTACAAATATATGAGGAAAGTTATGAATCAGTTTGGACGACAACTAACATTTTAATTTAGTGGCTTCCACTTTCATATTGTAAAACTGTAGCACAGGCAACATATAATTTATGTTTAACATTTTTTTATTGTAAATGCACTCTTGTGGGTACCTTTTGTTGTTATTTACCTGCCCAGCTGATGGCCCTCCAGCTGAGGCAGGCGCGTTAATTGTATTTCTTCAAGCATGTGTGTGCGCGCGCCCTCGCTCCCAGTCACACGACACAGTGAATGGTGCTCACCACACGGACTATTGAGGGGATCAGGCCTCACCACATGGACTAAAGCCCGGGTTTGAAGCGGTTACCCGACTCCGAAGGACTTGGAGTTTCTGGACACTGCAGGACCGGTGAGAGCATTCCATTACGTGGGTTTTCGGGTTGCGTAGTGTGCCTGCACGGGCGCGCGCTGCCGCTGCGACCTCGCGCTTACAGTTTACATGCCTTTTACAGGGCTTTCTGTTTTGGGACCACGTGACGGGATAGGCTTGGATCACCACTGGAGGAAAAGGAGTTTCCCTCCTACCGTTTGGACTAAAAAGACTCCTAAAGTGCGCGCAACACTGCGCAAAGGACTATTGACGAACATTAAAGGGGCAGTACCCGTTTTTTGGGAGGGCTGTGTTTTGTGGTTGAAATTAAAACCTATATGATTTTGTACCTCTAAAGAAGACTGTCTATGTCGTATGTCGTGTCTATTTTCCTGATTAAGTCCTGGTTTAAGCACCACTGTGATAAGAACATTGTAACAGAAACACAACATCCCTGATTTGATTGGTAACCACTTGCACTGAGTGTGAGTGTTACAAAACTACAGAATTTCCTTGTAAGTTATATAATAATAGTGTCGAGACGGCAGCGGCCCTAAGTGGGCTTTGGTCATGGCATTATGAAAATATGAGAAATGTTTTGATTTAAATAAAATATGCTTTGCAGGATTTACATATATCATATAACATCAATGTTATATTGCTTGTTGAGTACATTATAGGCCTATGGGAAACCGTAGCAGCCACTTATAAGTGCTCATAGAATAGTAGCTGTTATTTTCATATGCTTTGTGTTTACATGCTATAAGAAATAATGTGGATACTAAAGTACATTATAGACATATGAACAATCATAGAAGTGATTTATAAGTCATTTGTTGTGTGTGATAAATAATGTTATGTTAATGTATATTATGCTAAACCAATGCTATGATTATATGAAATACTTATGAGTAGAAGTTCATGACCTTAAACTCCTATTGTTTGAACTTACGACCTTATGAAAGTGTGGTGTTGCATTGTAAGCCTTCAAAGGGGAAGTGGTTTGTGGCCTATCGCTGGTGACGGGGGTTTCTTGACTTTCGCTCCTGCTGCCAGACATGCTGTCTGAAAACCGGTTAAAACCAGCTAAGCAATTAATAATATGTAAGCACTGCTTCGGAAATTAATGAATATGCAAAGCATTCCTAAGAA
This sequence comes from Neogobius melanostomus, assembly GCA_007210695.1. Classification (NCBI taxonomy): domain Eukaryota; kingdom Metazoa; phylum Chordata; class Actinopteri; order Gobiiformes; family Gobiidae; genus Neogobius; species Neogobius melanostomus. The sequence continues at coordinate 68,761 of VHKM01000477.1, read as the reverse complement.
TGGAGGGCTTACAGGCGGTTCCTCCTTTGAACGGCATATAAGCTTGTGTTTGCTCTTTGCATCGGGGTAGGATTTCTACCAGAGCACGTTACTAAGCACTAAATCTTCTACCCTCCTTTCCTTTGTACATTTAGGGAAATCTTGTGGTGGCCAGTTGCAGGAGTACAACCGGTCTTATTGGCACACAACTGAGAGCACATGTTAGCGCTATTGAGACGACTGTCACATGCTAATCCTTATGCCTCATCTAGCAGAGGATTTGTGGCCTATAAGATTGGTTGTATACTCAACAAACAGGAATAAAGTCCCCTGTAACGCATGTTCTGTTGCCCAGTGCTCATTGTAGAGAAACTCTCCTGAAGACCTTCTCTGTTGGTGAGTAATCCCTCTTTCTTGCACTTTCTAAGTAAGGGAGGTCTTCCAGTCTTGTGAGGAAAAGATTTAAGGGTCTTAACATTAGGGAGTCCACTGGGGTCATTTCCCTTAGATTCGAAAGTATGTTGGTTTTTATCTGAGCAATTTCGTCAAATAGTAAAAAATAAATCCATAATCATTGAAGTTAAATGTCTAATTCAGTCAAACACACGTCTGTTTGTCCATATGACCCATTGTGTTAGTTTGTAAAACAATTTCATGTTGTAAACTGTCACATGATTTATCAGTGAATAAGAAACACATTAACATTGGCTTTTCATAATAATGATTGATTCATAATATTTTCATATATTTAGCCTTTTTTATGTTTGACCGACTGACTCCCATTTTGTGCCATTTCCTTTTCGTGTCGAAGGTGAAACTGGTCAAATTGAAGATCCAAATATTAAACTTGTGTCTAACTTTACTGACCTTCAGGGTGGTCAGTGATGACGTGTCTCTAAATGTTCAGACTCAACACATCCTCTGTTTAGAGAGTTTGAGCTGCTTCCCTCGGGTCGAAGGTACAGGTGCCCCGCCCTGTCTATAAACAGAACCAGGCAGTCATTTGTGCCACAAGTCGTTTTACAATTTAACAAACATGAGGCGTGGTTTGAGCTCAGGCCTGTTCTCTACATGTTGTCAATGTTTGGATCTGTTTGTTGTCTGTGTATTTCTTTGCTCACTGCAGATGAATTTCCTCAAGGGGACAATACATTTTCTACTACAACTACTATTAAAAGAAAGTCAAAATGTTCCTGAAGTTTGTTTGACCGAATGACATTAAACTTATGTTCATGTAAAGACCCAGGGGAAAGTATAGGATTCTATAATGTTACTTTTATCATTTATTGAGGAAATCATCTTTGCTAAAAGTCTGGGTCCGTTAGACTGAATGACATTTTAACACTTTAAACCTGTAATATTTTGGCTTCACTAAAGTCACATAAATGTATCAATCTGAACCATCTCAAGCTTTTTTTCTTCATAACTAGAGCTGCTGTATAGGCCAGTGTTACGCCTCATTTACACAGAGTACGTTTTGAGTACGTCAAATCACACATTCTAGTTTACACAGGGTCTGTACGTCTTTAATCCGTCATGTAATAATATTGCCTTTTAATCACATGTAAATCAGTAATGACAGTTTACTTTCTGACTTTAAAATGCAATATAAGAGCTTACATTCATTTCCTACATTTTAACTTCATTTATTAGGGAATGTTTAGTGTTTATGCGTTTACCTGCGCCTCAAACCTCACATGGAGCCACCGTTGGTCTGTGTCCTCCCCTCCTCATCATCCGCTCTCTGTCCTCATCTTTCCCCTTCGGTTTTCTGCTCGTCTGTTGTCCTCTGGTCCTCCTCTCCTGGCCTCTGTACACCTCCGATCATCACCATCGTCTGAAGCGTCCTCTAGGTCCTCAGAGTTTCAGATCATAGTCCGTGTGTGTGAGGAAAAGAAAGGGGATGGGTCTCGGTGCAGTCACGGTGCAGAGACTCGGCTTTAGCTCATTTTCGGTTGAATATCTTCAGAAGAGACGAGACGCGAGTCACGGACAAAACTTCTCCCCTGAGATGTTGTTATGTTGTTCTGAAGTGGTGTTACGCTGTTTATTGTCCCACCGAAACACGGAGAAGCAGTTCCACCTTGACATTAATGTTATAACTAGGCCATTATCCGGTGTTTTTCCCTTTTGTCGAGCTCATTTGAAAGCTAAGACCTACATTTTGTTGCATTTTCGCATTTTTTAAGTGTTTCTGTATTTGTTTGTTTCTGTATTTTTTGTTGTGGCTTTTCTCTCACTTTTTCGTCAGGTTTTTGTTGCTTTCTCATCAGTCTTTAGTCGTGTGTTTTTGTCGCTCTTTTGCCACTTTTTTGCTTTTAGATTTGGGTAAAGCCAAACTGGAGAAAATGTGCTCGGTTAAAGCGGGGGTTAAGAGGTTAAAACAGATCAAACCACAGAAATCAGGCCGGGATACAGAGTTTATACAAAGAACTGTAGAAGAGTAATGAGTCCTTTATATCGAGGCGATACAGAAAATAAATGTTTTTCTCATATTGATGGATTTCTATTTGGTTTAATGTTTTCATGATAAAGATGTCACTTGAACTTATCTGTTATACAAACCTGAGCTCAAACACAAACTAATGTTTTCCTCCAGCTTCATTGGTTTATTTTGGATCAAGTTAATAAACAAACCACACTGGATTATAGCTTTGGGATAATTTCCATCCGTCGTCCCCATGTGCACCCTCAGACACACTCTCATTCATCCAGGCCTATTGTACATGTTTTTAGTGGTAGGGGAAACCGGAGTTACTTTACAAGACTGTAAAGTAACATGTGCAATAATCTCTGTACCACTTACTGACAACCTGCACTAGGACTGTAAACTCTGCACCTCGATATCCTACTTTTATAGTCTGTTCTAATTTTTACTCTATTTAATTTATTCTTATTTCCTTATTGCTATTGCTTAAGATTTTTGCTTTTACTCATTGTACATAAGATACCTCTACCTTATTGAATGCCGAATGTAACAAGTGAATTTCTCCATTGTGAGATCAATAAAGGATTATCTTAAACCTACGCAGCCACAGGGAGAACATGTAAACTCCACACAGAAAGGCCCCGTCCAGGTAGGAATCGAACCCGGGACCTTCTAGCTGTGAAGCACGAGCGCTAACCACTGTGCCACCGCGTCGGTACTCCACAGGGATATTATCTATTTATATTTTTTAAGAAGATTGTAATCGGTACAGAAACAGTAATCAGCCAACTAGCTGATGATACGGAATTATTCTTAAAAGATGGAAACAAATTCTAAAAGCCATCCAAACATTTTTTAAATTCTCCAAGGCTTCAGGTATGTCTGAACTTTATAAAAAGGTTTAAAAAAAATGCTGCTTCTCACTTTGTTCCATCCAATACTTTTTCCATCTTTTGAATCCACAGAAATTGACTCGACTTACAGTATTTCCGTTTCATAAATATCACCAGGGACGGCTGGTATCAAGCTGGTGACGAGAGAAAGAAGAAGTTGTATTTTGTATTTATTATAGTTAATTTTATATCATAACTAATCGCCTAATGTCATGACTGTATAATCATGGTAGTTTTATACATCTGATCACGATTTTCACCACAAGAACAAAAAAAGGGCTCGTTCTGATTAGTCCCGAGAACATACATGAACATGACAGTGGTCGATAGATGGTCCCGCCTCCAGCACATACACACACATGCACTCGGCTGTCATTGGTTACTTTCACTTAAGTTGCACGTGCTCTCTGTACACCCTATGGGGAAACTCGCTAACACCAGCGGATTACTCAGATATTCTTCGTTTTTAGACGACTCCTCGCGACACATGTAGTGGAGAAGCTGCCGTGTGTTTATGGAGTTTCAACCAGACGTGAGGACGCGATGCTCCTCAAAGCTACGGGTGAGTCCATGTTTACACCACGGGTCACATCTGTCCAGGTGCTGCTATTGTTAGCTTTAGTGAGTGAGTCCATGTTTACACCACGGGTCACATCTGTCCGGGTGCTGCTATTGTTAGCTTTAGCGAGTGAGTCCATGTTTACACCACGGGTCACATCTGTCCCGGTGCTGCTATTGTTAGCTTTAGCGAGTGGGTCCATGTTTACACCACGGTCACATCTGTCCCGTCTGCTATTGTTACTTTAGCGAGTGGGTCCATGTTTACACACGGGTCACTCTGTCCCGGTGCTGCTATTGTTAGCTTTAGCGAGTGGGTCCATGTTTACACCACGGGTCACATCTGTCCCGGTGCTGCTATTGTTAGCTTTAGCGAGTGGGTCCATGTTTACACCACGGGTCACATCTGTCCAGGTGCTGCTATTGTTAGCTTTAGCGAGTGGGTCCATGTTTACACCACGGGTCACATCTGTCCGGGTGCTGCTATTGTTAGCTTTAGCGAGTGAGTCCATGTTTACACCACGGGTCACATCTGTCCAGGTGCTGCTATTGTTAGCTTTAGCGAGTGAGTCCATGTTTACACCACGGGTCACATCTGTCCAGGTGCTGCTATTGTTAGCTTTAGCATAAAATAACTGTTAGGTCATCTGCTGTTTACTTTATGGAGCGGAAACTTTTGCCTTGTTGTTGGTCTGATGTAGAGACCTGCACGGGACGGGAAATCCCGCGGGACTTGCAGGACCCGACACAAATCTCACGGGAGCAGGCGGGATTCAAACTGCCCCGGGCAGGAGCGGGCGGTCAGACCAAACACGTCGGGTCCCGACATGTCCCGTATAAGAAAACAACAGGGTGTTAGACACACGTGGACACGAGCGCAGCCTTTTTACGCATCAGCCCTAGTGAACACCGGGATGATGCAAAGATCCACTACAGCCCCTTCACCACTGACCTACCGGACTTACAGCTGAACTACACTCAAACCGCCGTTATCTCCTGGCGCAGGTCAATTCAAAACTTGTCCAAACCTCCCTCTGTCCGTGTGCTGTGCTTTGGATAAGCCATTAAAGCCAACGCACATGAGACACTTTGAAACACAGTTTCATCACATTTCTATAGAGAGGAGATCCGCGCCATTGAGGAAAACACAGGTTTTTACCTCCTGCAGCAACACAGACGACTCTATGGACTGTGACAAACAGAGACACTGCTCTAAACTTTGTTGGAGTTACGAGAGCAGCAGCGGAAAAAGACAAACCATTGTCAGAACTCCACTCTGGAAGGTAAAGTGTCTTCAGTGTGTCTGTCGCCAACTCACTGTTAACCTGCTAAAAAGAGCCACATTAGCTCAATAACTACACTGACCTACGTGTTTTATTTAATGTTTGATAAATGTATGAATCCTGTGTTTAAAGCGCTGCACGGTTTGAGGAAAGCCTCTGAAGTGTGTGTTGGCACATGGTGTGCTGTGTTCAGGTGCGCACTCTGCACTGGCCTTTTAAAAACTCGGGACTTGTCGGGACCCATGAGACTCCCCCGGACGGCCAGGGGAGAACAGTCCTGCGGGAGACTTCAGAGTAATGCTTGTTCGGGGGTATTTGCTGATATGTGGTTAGCAGTGGTTTCGCTAGAGATCATTTCAGCCCGTCATAATGAAGGACAGGGTCCAAAAAAATCCGTCATGAGCTATTTTTATCCATCATTTTATTTTATTTGAAATATAGGCTATTAATTAAACAATTGCATAAACAAAACGGGCTTATAACGTGCTTTATTAGCTGTTCGTTTACAAATGTACAATACATTTAATTTGTGAATATATAAAGTTGCATAAAAATCGCAAAACGATCGAGAACTCTGCGTAATATTTAACCTGCATTAACATGTGGAACAGACACGTACAGGAGCCTGAATGCGGTTATTAAACCTTCTGTCGCGGCTTTGTGGACTTAAACTGAGCACTCGCCTGTTCATAATGGAATGTGTGCAGGGCTGGCGACACCGAGGCGATTGTCATTAGAGTTTGTGTTTTTGTCTCGGTCAGACAGTTTTGATTTGATTTTGGAGACTGAAGCCGCGCTCAGCAGCGACACTTGACACAGGAATAACAAGCGCTACTTCGGCCAGAGTTTTGTTTTCTGGGAACATCTCCGCGTATGTGTTGATGAGAAGCTTACAGGAGTCCTTATGCCGGGTTACCTGAACCTGCAAGCACACGTTACACAGAGCGAAAGTCCCGTACCATCCTTTCTTGAAACGTGCAGCCCTAGCTTTAATGCTTCACTCTGTCTTTCCTGCGCTCGTAGTCACACTCTTGATTTGATCAGAAGTCCATCCCGCCGGCCGCTCCCCGTGAACCCTCCTGTGCCGGTACCTCCCGCCTTCTCCTATCCCGTGTTGGTGCAGGCCTTGTGCTTGTCGGCCTGCAGACGGTGCCAGTACGTGAGCAGTTCTCTGGGCTGAAAGTGGTGTGAGGTGATGAGTCGTCTGTAGGTGCAGATGGAGTACTCCACCCGCCAGTGGTGGAAGAGGAACTCGCTGGGCGGCGGCTGCGGGTCGATGTGCAGCTCGGCCAGGCAGATCCCCACGTACACGTCCTCCAGGGGCAGCCGGGGGACACCGAGGGACGCCTGGTAGATCAGCTCCGCCATGTCGCCCGAGAAGACGTAGCCCGTGCCCGAGCAGAAGGTCGGGTAGCGCTCGCTCGGGTACAGCTCCGGCGCCATGAACCATTTGCTGTCCTTGTTCCGGTTCGGGACGTAGCCGCGCATCAGGTATCCGTGAAGTACCTGGTGAAGTAGAACAAATAGGATGTTATGGTTTTTCACAGTTTTGGAAAGAACTCTCCAAGCACAACATCTACAAATGTTTGATCATTATTTAGAAGTGATTTGATTCACAAACCTGCCACATTCTTTTTCTAACCCTTTATCAAACGCATCATTTCAAATATTGTCTCTGCTTTTAGACGCCTTTATGAGACTGTAGGCTGACAGTAGTTCATATGTGCTGAGAGAGAAGACGTTGTGCTTTGTAACAGTTTTTGTTTCATGAGGACAGGTCCAGCCATTACAGTGATATTGAGATATCAGTTAAACATCTTGCTGTAGATTACTGATATAAACTGTTATCATATAAAATAAGGGGTAACACTTTATTATAACTACACCTTATTTAGTTTTAATAAATGTTGAATTAAGTATTAGTTTATAATCATTTATACACATATTAATCATTAACATATGGTTTAATCATGGTGTAATAAGTCATCTATATATGTAGTTATAAATCGTTACTTATAATTATCCGCTGCGCGTCGGGGTCCAGTTCGCCCTGTCGGTTCTTATTCTCCCGATAATGACCGGCGTTCTCTACATGATCCCGCTTATTATACGGCTGTTTGCAACTGTACACACACAAATAAACTTCATACACTTTTATGAAGGCAGAAAGGTTTATTTAATGATTTCCGCGGCAAATAGTTCCCAAAAGTTTGCGCGTTGCCTGGCAACGTTTGTTGATTCCAGGCAGTGTGGCGAGGCTAGTAGCAGCACAGCTAGCTACTTATTGCTAACCTAGCTACTTGGTTGAAGTTGCAGTTGGAGAGGAAGAATGGTGGTGAATCTCTGGGTAAGTTGAAAGTCGGACTCCCGTTAACTTCACGAGCAATTCCCTCAACTTCTCTCTCAGGGACAGAGACAGTTTCTCTACTACAGAGTAAGTAAGTAAGTAATCATTATTTGTATAGCACCTTTCACAGACAAAAGCCACAAAGTGCTTCACAACACAGTTAAAATCGAAAATTACATACCATATAAAAGGGTCAGAACAACACAGAAATCATAGCAGCCCAAAAGTAGCTAATTAAAGGCTTGAACAAATAAATGAGTCTTAAGGTTGCTTTTAAAAGTATCAACAGAGTCAATAGAGCGCAAAGAGGGCGGAAGATCGTTCCAAAGCCTGGGAGCAACAGCCTGAAAGGATCGGTCACCTCTAGTACGAAAACAAGTGAGTCTACAGAGTGATATGCAAGACCTGTATTACAAGCACAAACTCCGTTGCCATTGGCAGCGGTCATTATTTTTTTCAGAGGTCCTCTATCAAAAAAAATAATGACCAGTAGAACGTTGGGAATCACATTCAAATCAATGGAGCGTTCTACTTGCATTGTGAAGGGCCGTATAATAATAAATAATAATGAATGTGTGAAGTATGTGAAGACCTATTAATTATGAGTTAAGCATTAATAAGTGTAGTAGTAGTTACTAAGTGTTAGTCACACTTAATTAATGAATTGTTCATGATGAATTAAGTGTTAATTCAACATTTATTAAGTCTAAATAAGGTGTAGTTATTATAAAGTGTTACCAAATAAGGCATCATACCACTGCCCTTTTCTGGGCCCAGTTTTTTGGTCGTCCCGCCTTTGCTCCCGTCAGACTTTGGAAGCTCAGCAGGGCCTGGTCGGTACTTGGATGGGAGACCGTTGCTAACACCAGGAAGCCTGAGGTGAATGTAGTGAGTGAGTGGTTGGTGGTGGTGGGAGGGGCCAATGGTGCAGACTGGTTGCCTCACTTCTGTCAGTCTACCCCAGGGCATCTTTAGCTACAACAGTAGCTTACCACCACCGAGTATGGGATGAATCAATAATGCAATGTAAAGTGTCTGAGTGTCCAGAAAACGCTGTAAAAAACGTGTGTTTTTATGCCATGGTGCTGTCAATGTAAAAATCACTATTTGTCATAAGATTGTGATAAAATATGTATTGCAATGAACTTGTGTGTGATTGAAAAAGTACTCATATGCATTGACCTAAGCATGTGCTAAAGTGATTTCCTGAGCACCTGGACCTTGTAGTAATTGAGTTGACCTGTAAGTTAAGATAACGCTGTTTATGTTTAAACAGAGAAGGACACAAGCCATGAAAGTGTAACTTTTGTTCATGAGGGCTGTTAGGCCCCTTGGGAGTTAGTCGGAGGAGAGATTCACATGACCTGTTTGACCTGCCTTCCTGGGCTCAGGGAAGGAGGAGGTTTACCTCTCATTTACTTCTAATTTGTGTAAGGAATGTGGGCATGTGATTATCTGAATAAAAGCTGAACGGGGAAATGGCACGTTGGGAAATGAAGTATGAACAGCGCTCGCATAGGCTGTAAAAGGACGTGTCATTCCCCTTGCAAGTAAAAATAAGGCTCTGGTGTGATCTGGTGTTTTTAATCTGTTTATTTCTGTGACAGAAGATAACCGAAAGTTGTGTTGAAAGCAGTGTTAATTCCCTGACACTATTTCATGACAAAATCCCAAATAAAGGGCTCTGATAACTGCTTTTTCAGAAAGAGAGGGGGAAAGGGGCGGAGTCTCATCGCAGAGGCATATGGACTCTGTTAACCAGTTAAAAACATTGAAACTTACAGCCACAGATTTTGGATGTTTTTTCAGATATTCTTGGGAGATCCTAATGAAGTAATAAACATTACCTCTGCTTGGGCGGTAAGTCTGGTTTGAGCAGCTTCTGGATGAGACTCTCTGTATTGACGAACATGTCGCTGTCCGTTTTCATGACGTAGGAGACGTGCGGGCAAACGTGGCCACCCAGTTCATGCCCATGAGAGTTTTTATGGTGAGGTTGTTGTAGGTATCCTGGTAGTCCTGTTGGATAATATCGCCATGGGTTCGAGACTCCTCCTCGATGCGGCTTTGCAAGAAGCTGTTGCCCGTCCCCAGAAGAAACAGTCTCACCAAACTGAGCCCCGTCACCACGCTCTCGTTCCCCCAGGTTTGGCGGACGGCGTTTCGGGCGTCGAATTGTCCTGGTTCCGCCACGACCAGCAGACGAGAAACGGCGCCCTGTCCTTGCACTTCAGCGGTTCGTTGAGGATGTAGCGGTACGGCTGGGCGCTCAGCTTCCCTCCCACATCCATTTCCTTTTGTAACTGGCGCTCATGGCATCGCCCAGTCCCATCACGTCTGCTCGCTGCGTGCTGAAATCGAGCGAGGGTTTAGCCGCCGCCACGTAGCCATTCTCCTTCAGCAAACTCTGCAGCGAGTTCTTCTGACTACTGTCGACTTTGGGACTTCGGAATCTCCTGATCGTGAACGCCAACGGGTTCTCCCTCAGCCCGTTGCGTCCCGGTAGCCAATCCTGATGGCTAAAAAACAAACAAAAGTGAGGAGTAAAGCCAGCGATAGCAGGCCGGCTACGTGAGTCCGGGAAAGGCAGCGTTTGACTCTCCAGGTTATCTTAACGGTCCTGCAGTGGCGCCTTGTCCATTGCATCGTGGAGCTCAGCGATGGGAGAAATGCTCAGGTATAGTCTGTGGTTCACAAAAATGTCAATTTGGACCAAATTAGGAAGAAAAAGACATTAGAATCCAGCGAGGGTTGATTTCGTAATGTTGCTTTCGTGGATGCATCAAAATTAGAAAAGTCTCTGCAAAAGTGTTGGTGCTTAAAGCTGGTTCAGGTTCAGGTCCACAAATGTTGGGTCATGATTCTCACTGATCCTCTAGCGTTGGACTTCAAAACCTGAAACATAGGAAGGAGTAGAGAACTGTTGATTTAGAGGGAAAATCAAATTGCTACGTGACTGTTATGAAGATGAGGGTGCTTGACTTTTGGTAAAAGACTCTGCACAATGAACTCGTGGAATTCAAAGTCTTCCAACCGGCCACATTACCGTGACCAAAGCGAGCAACATGTGGAACTACAGCTGTTACTGCTACTGTTTTTCTACATTCCCCTGTGGCAGGAAGATAATCCCATACAGGGATGATCTACATTCTTTGCCCAAGACCCTAATGTTATATATCCATTACATGAATGGATAGAGTCTGGATACTTTAGAATACATTTCTAGTAACTGCTGTATCATAATGTATGTTCTTTGATTGAAATAGAAAAGAAAAGAAAAATAAAAATAAAATAATCAACTGTTAATTCACAGAGCACATTTTCATACTTGCCGACATTGGGCTGTGAAAAATAGGGAGATTTTTTTCATCTGTGTATTGGCCCAGGGAACAATGTTCCTTTGCCTGGTGTACACAATGTAACACAATCTGTCAGAATGATAAGCCTCATGTTTTCATAGTGTAGCCGTTTTACAGAGCCATGTTGTGATTTGAGCCTGCTCTGAGAGGTGATGGTAGCGAAGCCTCTCACCATAGACTGTAAGTAGTGCGGATAATGCCAAAAACATATTGGTCAGTGCTCAGAGAAGAATGCGTTTTTCTTCACATTTATCCAGTGTGCGCATGCCGGCACTACTGCAGATATGGATTAGGCACACTCACTGAGTGAGGACGCATGTCAGGGGCATTTCCAGTTATTCACAGATTATTGTGGAAATATTTTTATACAATGTGGAAGTACTTCGATACATATTTTTTATCATACTATGCTTTAGTGATTTATATATATATATATATATATATATATATATATATATATATATATATATAACTGTATTGATGTATTAATCATGTGCCTGGTTTCAGATGAAACTGGGGGTTTAAGTCTGGGTACTTCGCCCGTTGACGCTACATTCTCTGTACTATTGTTGGATTGTTCTACTGTGGAAAGTTACAGGTGGGCAGGGTTCTGACCTGGAGTCTTGAGCCTCTGAAGGACAATACCATATATACAGTATGTGACGAGAAGGACATTCCAGGAGCTCTGATTGGCTCTACGTCAGTGTCATGCATATTCATTCCTATATATTGTTTCTACGCTTCCGCCGGAGCCCCGCGTGGGCCACCCGTGTTACATGTTGCTATAGGGACAGATTTAGTGCTCAGATAACTTGTGTTTAGAGTTGTATTATTGAGGGAATAAAATTATGATTGATTTTAATCGATCAAGCCTCCGTCTTCTTTTCCTCCATAAACCAATACGCCGACAAATGTCACATGATTTATCAGTTAAAAGGAAACATGAACATTTATTCATTGACTCCCATTTTGTGCCATTTCCTTTTTGTGTCGAAGGTGAAACTGGTCAAATTGAAGATCCAAATATTAAACTTGTGTCTGACTTTACTGACCTTCAGGGTGGTCAGTGATGACGTGTCAGTAGTATAAGGGTGATACCTTTTTCCGCCATTTTGTTTTTTAATTAGCATATGCAAATGTTTTCACCCCCCCCCTCTCTCCCCCACAAGCCAGACACCCTGGCGCCTCTTACCCCTCCCTCCCTCCCTGTCCCTCCGCTCTCCCCACAAGCCAGACACCCTGGCGCCTCCCCTCGCACCTCTGCAGGTGCGTGGCAGCAACACGTGTCCCCCGGCCGTCATGCAGACAGCAGCGTGTGACTTTGGCAGGGGACAGTATTTAGAACCAAATCTAAAGTTTTGTTGTAATGTTAAGGTATTTCAATCGGTCTGTAAATAAAACCCCCCGCTTTAAAAAAAAAGTGTTTTCCTTTTTTATTTATACTATGTGAAAGCTAATGTTTCTGCTAAGTTGCAATTTTTCTATTAGTCTTAACTTCAATTATACTGTTTTGGCTATTTCAAAACATGCTGTGCTTTAGTTTTTATAAGTTTTGTAAGCATTTGTTTCAGTAGTGTTTCTTTCACTGGGGAGAATGGGACACTATGTTTTTTAGCAGCTTACAGGCAAAAGAGACTGTGTTAAAGGAAAAAAAAAAACTGTTTTCCAAGAAAAAAAAAAAACAGGACTGATCTGCCTGAGCTCAGTCCTGATGTCCATAGTACTTTTACAACGGTTGAATTACTGCGAGCCCAAAATGGGCGCTGAAGTTGGTAAAATGTAATAATTCCAGTTGTGAAATCAAACAAAGACAACAAAATTGTTCAAACGTATGCATTTCTGCTAATACTTAATGCACCTGCACATCTGTGAATACACTCACGCTGTTGTTCTTTGTCCAATTGTTGTTGTCTTATCATAGTTTAAATTAAACCTTCTTATGCATGCCCTTATAGTCTTGTAGTTTAAAGTTTTTATAGTTTATTATTTATCTTAGTTATTAGTTATATATTTTATGTTTCTTGTTGCTCGTTCAACCGAAAAAATCCTAGTTGTGAACCTGTTCATAACCATGGCCATACAAACGATTCTGATTCAAGAAAAATAATTGACACATGTGAAAACTAGAAAAGAATGAGAAACAAACAAACAATTCACGTCACCCAAGATCAAATCAGACAAAAGTTTCACACACTCAACCAAAAGTGTCCAAATAAATACCTTTTGTGACGCACGAGAGAAACAAAGGGAAATAATGTATACTTGAAAAAGTTGAATGCTATTAGCAAATTTAGTTGTTTATGGAATTGGGTAAACCTATGAAAATATTGTAAAGGTTTTGAAAAACAAAGATCTTTAAGTTATTATCCTGAGTTACAAACCTGCAGCATAAAGAGAACATTCATTTTGTTAAGGAAAAGAGACTTTTCTTTACATGTTTTGAGTAAGGACATTTAAGCAAACAATGCAACAAACGTGTCATTTATGACAACTGCAACCTGAATCATCTTACTATGCTTCATGTTTCAGTGGATACATCTATCAACACTGATCTGCATGAGCTCAATCCTGGTGTCCATTTCACAACGGTTGAATCACAGCAAGCCCAAACCGGGACCAGGGAAATTGATACATTTTCAATCATTCCATTATCCAAGACAATAAAATTGTTCAAACCTATGCATTTTTAGAAAAATGGTTCAACATCAAGTTTCTGCACAGAATATCTTCTGCAAAACTCAACTTGAAAGGACAGAAAACAATTTGCAAACAATGTCACCTCAACAAAACACTACTTAGCTGACAAATGATCTTTCAGTTTCCAGTAGTGATGGCAATGAGTTCTATTCCGGTGGTGTAAACTCAAAAACACAATACCAGTGACAAAAGTGAATGTGGTTACCAAAGAGGTCATAAAGGAGTGGTCCTACTTAAGTCATGTGGATCTTCCAGAAATTGAGTCAAATGTTGCTAATCAGTTGAATGGTCCAAAGTTGCACTAGCCACAAAAAGTTGTAAACAGTCAAAATTATGGCCCTTTTGCTTTTAAAACGTCATTAGGATGGATTGTGAATGGAACTTGTACACGACATAAACATATAAACTCCAAAATGTCAAATGTCAAAATGTGTTTGAAAGCCTGGATGCTCGCAGGGAGCAAAACTTGACGTAGTTGCGCTGGGGGGTACCAGAGGAAACTTAACACGTCTAAAAACATCAAATGTGTTTGTTTTGACCAGCGAGATTAGCATTAGCATGCAGCCAACCAGCCCACGTGTTTGAAGTAAAACATTTCAATATACGACCCAGCTGAAAGAGTCCTGACCACCTAGGTGTCTAGACAAGGTTGACACCTGCCATTTTAACATACAGTGTGTGCCTGATCCTCACCCTCACCAACTGCCTGGAGATAAGGAGTTTGCATAATCTGCTCTGTCACAATGTGGTCTGTCCACACTCATATTTCTGCTAACACTTAATGCACCTGCACATCTGTGAATACACTCACGCTGTTGTTCTATGTCAAATTGTTGTTGTCTTATCATAGTTTAAATTAAACCTTCTTATGTATGCCCTTAAAGTCTTATAGTTTAAAGTTTTTATAGTTTATTATCTAACCTAGTTATGTGTTATATGTTTTATGTTCCTTGTTGTTCAATCGAGCGAGAAAAATAAATCCTAGTTGTGAACCTTTCATAACTATGGTCATACAAACGATTCTGATTCAAGAAAAAGGATTGACACATGTGAAAACTGGAAAAGAATGAGAAACAAACAAACAAATCACGTCACCCAAGATCAAATCAGACAAAAGTTTCACACACTCACCCAAAAGTGTCCAAATAAATACCTTTTGTGACGCACGAGAGAAACAAAAGGGAAATAATGTATACTTGAAAAAGTTGAATGCTATTAGCAAATTTAGTTGTTTATGGAATTGGGTAAACCTATGGAAATATTGTAAAGGTTTTGAAAAAACAAATATGATAAAATAGCAAAGTATGAAAGTTAGGTTTGGGAAAATCTAAACGAAATATGTAAAGTTAAATACTGTTGCCTATGCACACAATCTACTTAACCTGACAAATGAACTTTCAGTATGTATCTAGTTTTTATACCAGTTAGTTCTATAGTATTCTGGTAGTGTATACTCAAGAGACAATACAACAGTGTCCGAATCGAGTGTTAAATCTAGACCAAAACACATGTCAGCAGCAAGCTTAATAATCCAACGTACTCAGAACAAATCTTATCTATTTTCATGATAATTTCATAATGTTGCCCATAGGAAGAGTCCCAAAAGAACTCTTTTGTAATCCGAGTGAATTCACGAGTCACAGATCAGAGGGAATATCTTATTATAAAAGATTATTCACACCAGTTTGTTTTCTTCAGATACAGATATCTTTATTATATTTTTACTCACAATAATCATTATTAAAAATTTTAGGATTGTGACATCCCTAATCCATTGTTAAAAAATTACTCAAAATGGAAAGGTTGTGGCTCTACTATGGACCCGTTTGCCTCTTGTTTTAAATTCTATAAGTTGGCAAACCTTCTTGGATTTATAAATTAGTTTGCCTTCAAAGGAATGTCTTTGTCACTTAGTATCACGAGAACAAAAAAAATTGGAACTTGAATATAAGATAAGATAAGATAAGATAAGATAGTCTTTATTGATCTCACAATGGAGAAATTTACTTGTTACAGTCAGCTCTTAGAAACACTCAGCTTGTGCAAATAGGCAGGAAATGTGAAAAACAACAATTAAATAGTAAATCGTGGTATCTTATATACAAGGACTTCCAAGGACTTTTGTGGGACAAAAGTGTAAACAGTAAATAATACTAAAGTAAACAGACTATAACAAACTGTTATTGTCAGTATTAGCAGTGCAGGTTTACATCATAGTGCAAGTGGTTGATAATATCATATGTACCGTATAGTTAGGTTCATTATATCGCTATATTAATCAAGCTGCACAAAGCCAGAATATTAAGAATACTAAATGTAACTTGTTGAATGTCATCTAAACATTACAAGCAGAGAATTGTGAGCATCTGTCCTCTACAGCTTCATCAGATAACCCCATTCATTATATGATATTGTATAAAACTAAGAAAATATAATTGTACAATTATATAATATAATGCATAGGCATATTGATTGTCATTTTCTGATAAGACCCATTATAACAACAAATGCAAGTATTATCATAGGATTAAGGATAGCTATTAATCACAGTTTGATATTTTTACAATTTTCATGCCGTTCACGTTTTAAATTCTATTTATATGACGATGTTTTCTATTGTATAAAGTTATTTTTCTGTAGTTTCTTTATCATGTCCATATCACAAGATGATGTTTAATGTCCATTGGACATGTATTCATGTATCCAACCCACAAAAAGCAGAAACTTGAGCTCAGATGACACTTTTATACGTTAAGTAAGTAAGTAAGTAAGTAATCTTTATTTGTATAGCACCTTTCACAGACAAAGGCCACAAAGTGCTTCACAACACAGTTAAAAATCGAAAATTACATACAATATAAAAAGGGTCAAAACAACACAGAAATCATACAGTAGCTGCCCAAAAGTAGCTAATACTTAAATACAGCATCTAAAGTCAAATCTTACATTAGAAAAAAGTTGTACTTTTTAATATACTTAGACATGTTGATGATTTGTATTATATTATATATTTTAAAGTTTCTGTATAAATGTACACAAGATACCAATGTTACTATTTTTAATGTATTTATTTCATTCAAAAGTAACAATAAAAACAACTCCCAACTAGTCTGAATGAAAAGGAGCAGAAAAGAACATTAGTCTTATGAATCTGCCCCCTTGTTACTTTACAACCCCTTTTAAATCTGTTATTTTGTTCATGGTCCAACTTTCTAAATATTTACGGTTTTACAGATATTTTTGTGCCTTTTATGTACAGTATTTACAATATACAAATAAGAAAAACATCATTTTCATGTTTGTTCAAAAGTAAATATCTCACATTAACTATGTCCAAGTCTTATTTTCATCCTTCTTTAATATTGTGGCTTTTATGTATTCTTGAATGCCAGGAGAGTTCCTGACTCTTTACTTCTAAACTAATTCCTTTAAAAGTGACAGTTTGATGTGTTTGTATGAACTTGAAAGTTTGAAGACTACAGTATGTAGTCAGTTTTATTTGTAAAAAACAAAAAAAGGTTAGTGTGCATATAGGTAAATTATTTGATCTTTATAAACTTACTAACATTTTGATTACTTTTGAATCAAATTATATGATTAGTAAGATAACATGAAACTATACATGTTTTACAAATATACAACTTTTAGTAAACTGATATTGTAAAATGTAAGTTCTGTGGTAAATGATTTCATCAAGTTTTACATTTCTGCTGAATTATCAGGGTTTACTGTGTACAGGCACGGTATTATAGCATTACAAATATTTGCCAAACTATTGTACAATGAGTAGGCTAATCACTAATCCTTTAGAACAGAAAGTACAGGGAGGTAAACTAAAGCGCTTTAATCTTTCAAGGCAAGATATTTAAATTATATTTTGCAGTAAAAACGCAGACATTTGCAAGTATTTGAGTACTTTGACCCAACAAGTGTTTTTATGAATAAATTGCCATTTTTGTAGATTGTTTTGTATATAATAAGTGGTATCTTTAAGATAGGCGGCGCCTGAAGACAAAATGAAAGGCCAAAGGTCTGACCAAACCATGTTTGCGGGTCGAAGGAGCTAACTCGAAAGAATAATGTGAAAAAATAAAAATATTGGTACGACACACCGAGAAACATGGTTTGGTCAGACCTTTGGCCTTTCATTTTGTCTTCAGGTGCCGCCTATCTTAAAGATACCACTTATTATATACAAAACAATCTACAAAAATGGCAATTTATTCATAAAAACACTTGTTGGGTCAAAGTACTCAAATACTTGCAAATGTCTGCGTTTTTACTGCAAAATATAATTTAAATATCTTGCCTTAAAAGATTAAAGCGCTTTAGTTTACCTCCCTGTACTTTCTGTTCTAAAGGATTAGTGATTAGCCTACTCATTGTACAATAGTTTGGCAAATATTTGTAATGCTATAATACCGTGCCTGTACACAGTAAACCCTGATAATTCAGCAGAAATGTAAAACTTGATGAAATCATTTACCACAGAACTTACATTTTACAATATCAGTTTACTAAAAGTTGTATATTTGTAAAACATGTATAGTTTCATGTTATCTTACTAATCATATAATTTGATTCAAAAGTAATCAACATGTTAGTAAGTTTATAAAGATCAAATAATTTACCTTTATGCACACTAACCTTTTTTGTTTTTTACAAATAAAACTGACTACATACTGTAGTCTTCAAAACTTTCAAGTTCATACAAACACATCAAACTGTCACTTTTCAAGGAATTAGTTTAGAAGTAAAGAGTCAGGAACTCTCCTGGCATTCAAGAATACATAAAAGCCACAATATTAAAGAAGGATGAAAATAAGACTTGGACATAGTTAATGTGAGATATTTACTTTTGAACAAACATGAAAATGATGTTTTTCTTATTTGTATATTGTAAATACTGTACATAAAAGGCACAAAAATATCTGTAAAACCGTAAATATTTAGAAAGTTGGACCATGAACAAAATAACAGATTTAAAAGGGGTTGTAAAGTAACAAAGGGGCAGATTCATAAGACTAATGTCTTTTCTGCTCCTTTTCATTCAGACTAGTTGGGAGTTGTTTTTATTGTTACTTTTGAATGAAATAAATACATTAAAAATAGTAACATTGGTATCTTGTGTACATTTATACAGAAACTTTAAAATATATAATATAATACAAATCATCAACATGTCTAAGTATATTAAAAAGTACAACTTTTTTCTAATGTAAGATTTGACTTTAGATGCTGTATTTAAGTATTAGCTACTTTTGGGCAGCTATGATTTCTGTGTTGTTTTGACCCTTTTATATTGTATGTAATTTTCGATTTTTAACTGTGTTGTGAAGCACTTTGTGGCCTTTGTCTGTGAAAGGTGCTATACAAATAATGATTACTTACTTACTTACTTAACGTATAAAAGTGTCATCTGAGCTCAAGTTTCTGCTTTTTGTGGGTTGGATACATGAATACATGTCCAATGGACATTAAACATCATCTTGTGATATGGACATGATAAAGAAACCGCAGAAAAATAACTTTATACAATAGAAAACATAGTCATATAAATAGAATTTAAAACGTGAACGGCATGAAAATTGTAAAAATATCAAACTGTGATTAATAGCTATCCTTAATCCTATGATAATACTTGCATTTGTTGTTATAATGGGTCTTATCGGAAAATGACAATCAACAATCAATATGCCTATGCATTATATTATATAATTGTACAATTATATTTTCTTAGTTTTATACAATATCATATAATGAATGAGGTTATCTGATGAAGCTGTAGAGGACAGATGCTCACAATTCTCTGCTTGTAATGTTTAGATGACATTCAACAAGTTACATTTAGTATTCTTAATATTCTGGCTTTGTGCAGCTTGATTAATATAGCGATATAATGAACCTAACTATACGGTACATATGATATTATCAACCACTTGCACTATGATGTAAACCTGCACTGCTAATACTGACAATAACATTTTTGTTATAGTCTGTTTACTTTATTTTTATTTACTGTTTACACTTTTGTCCCACAAAAGTCCTTGGAAGTCCTTGTATATAAGATACCACGATTTACTATTTAATTGTTGTTTTTCACATTTCCTGCCTATTTGCACAAGCTGAGTGTTTCTAAGAGCTGACTGTAACAAGTAAATTTCTCCATTGTGAGATCAATAAAGACTATCTTATCTTATCTTATATTCAAGTTCCAATTTTTTTGTTCTCGTGATACTAAGTGACAAAGACATTCCCTTGAAGGCAAACTAATTTATAAATCCAAGAAGGTTTGCCAACTTATAGAATTTAAAACAAGAGGCAAACAGGTCCATAGTAGAGCCACAACCTTTCCATTTTGAGTAATTTTTTAACAATGGATTAGGGATGTCACAATCCTAAAATTTTTAATAATGATTATTGTGAGTAAAAATATAATAAAGATAGCTGTATCTGAAGAAAACAAACTGGTGTGAATAATCTTTTATAATAAGATATTCCCTCTGATCTGTGACTCGTGAATTCACTCGGATTACAAAAGAGTTCTTTTGGGACTCTTCCTATGGGCAACATTATGAAATTATCATGAAAATAGATAAGATTTGTTCTGAGTACGTTGGATTATTAAGCTTGCTGCTGACATGTGTTTTGGTCTAGATTTAACACTCGATTCGGACACTGGGGTATTGTCTCTTGAGTATACACTACCAGAATACTATAGAACTAACTGGTATAAAAACTAGATACATACTGAAAGTTCATTTGTCAGGTTAAGTAGATTGTGTGCATAGGCAACAGTATTTAACTTTACATATTTCGTTTAGATTTTCCCAAACCTAACTTTCATACTTTGCTATTTTATCATATTTGTTTTTTCAAAACCTTTACAATATTTCATAGGTTTACCCAATTCCATAAACAACTAAATTTGCTAATAGCATTCAACTTTTTCAAGTATACATTATTTCCCTTTTGTTTCTCTCGTACGTCGCAAAAGGTATTTATTTGGACACTTTTGGGTGAGTGTGTGAAACTTTTGTCTGATTTGATCTTGGGTGACGTGATTTGTTTGTTTGTTTCTCATTCTTTTCCAGTTTTCACATGTGTCAATCCTTTTTCTTGAATCAGAATCGTTTGTATGACCATAGTTATGAAAGGTTCACAACTAGGATTTTTTTTTTCGCTCGATCGAACAACAAGGAACATAAAACATATAACACATAACTAGGTTAGATAATAAACTATAAAAACTTTAAACTATAAGACTTTAAGGGCATACATAAGAAGGTTAATTTAAACTATGATAAGACAACAACAATTTGACATAGAACAACAGCGTGAGTGTATTCACAGATGTGCAGGTGCATTAAGTATTAGCAGAAATATGAGTGTGGACAGACCACATTGTGACAGAGCAGATTATGCAAACTCCTTATCTCCAGGCAGATGGTGAGGGTGAGGATCAGGCACACACTGTATGTTAAAATGGCAGGTGTCAACCTTGTCTAGACACCTAGGTGGTCAGGACTCTTTCAGCTGGGTCGTATATTGAAATGTTTTACTTCAAACACGTGGACTGTTTGGCTGCATGCTAATGCTAATCTCGCTGGTCAAAACAAACACATTTGATGTTTTTAGACGTGTTAAGTTTCCTCTGGTACCCCCAGCGCAACTACGGTAAGTTTTGCTCCCTGTGAGCATCCAGGCTTTCAAACACATTTGACATTTGACATTTTGGAGTTTATATGTTTATGTCGTGTACAAGTTCCATTCACAATCCATCCTAATGACGTTTTAAAAGCAAAAGGGCCATAATTTTGACTGTTTACAACTTTTTGTGGCTAGTGCAACTTTGGACCATTCAACTGATTAGCAACATTTGACTCAATTTCTGGAAGATCCACATGACTTAAGTAGGACCACTCCTTTATGACCTCTTTGGTAACCACATTCACTTTGTCACTGGTATTGTGTTTTTGAGTTTACACCACCGGAATAGAACTCATTGCCATCACTACTGGAAACTGAAAGATCATTTGTCAGCTAAGTAGTGTTTTGTTGAGGTGACATTGTTTGCAAATTGTTTTCTGTCCTTTCAAGTTGAGTTTTGCAGAAGATATTCTGTGCAGAAACTTGATGTTGAACCATTTTTCTAAAAAATGCATAGGTTTGAACAATTTTATTGTCTTGGATAATGGAATGATTGAAAATGTATCAATTTCCCTGGTCCCGGTTTGGGCTTGCTGTGATTCAACCGTTGTGAAATGGACACCAGGATTGAGCTCATGCAGATCAGTGTTGATAGATGTATCCACTGAAACATGAAGCATAGTAAGATGATTCAGGTTGCAGTTGTCATAAATGACACGTTTGTTGCATTGTTTGCTTAAATGTCCTTACTCAAAACATGTAAAGAAAAGTCTCTTTTCCTTAACAAATGAATGTTCTCTTTATGCTGCAGGTTTGTAACTCAGGATAATAACTTAAAGATCTTTGTTTTTCAAAACCTTTACAATATTTCATAGGTTTACCCAATTCCATAAACAACTAAATTTGCTAATAGCATTCAACTTTTTCAAGTATACATTATTTCCCTTTTGTTTCTCTCGTACGTCACAAAAGGTATTTATTTGGACACTTTTGGTTGAGTGTGTGAAACTTTTGTCTGATTTGATCTTGGGTGACGTGAATTGTTTGTTTGTTTCTCATTCTTTTCTAGTTTTCACATGTGTCAATTATTTTTCTTGAATCAGAATCGTTTGTATGGCCATGGTTATGAACAGGTTCACAACTAGGATTTTTTCGGTTGAACGAGCAACAAGAAACATAAAATATATAACTAATAACTAAGATAAATAATAAACTATAAAAACTTTAAACTATAAGACTATAAGGGCATGCATAAGAAGGTTTAATTTAAACTATGATAAGACAACAACAATTGGACAAAGAGGCGCCAGGGTGTCTGGCTTGTGTGGGGAGAGAGGGGGGGGGGGGGTGAAAACATTTGCATATGCTAATTAAAAAACAAAATGGCGGAAAAAGGTATCACCCTTATACTACTCGTGTCTCTAAATGTTCAGACTCAACACATCCTCTGTTTAGAGAGTTTGAGCTGCTTCCCTCGGGTCGAAGGTACAGGTGCCCCGCCCTGTCTAAAACAGAACCAGGCAGTCATTTGTGCCACAAGTCGTTTTACAATTTAACAAACATGAGGCGTGGTTTGAGCTCAGGCCTGTTCTCTACATGTTGTCAATGTTTGGATCTGTTTGTTGTCTGTGTATTTCTTTGCTCACTGCAGATGAATTTCCTCAAGGGGACAATACATTTTCTACCACTACAACTACTATTAAAAGAAAGTCAAAATGTTCCTGAAGTTTGTTTGACCGAATGACATTAAACTTATGTTTATGTAAAGACCCAGGGAAAGTATAGGATTCTATAATGTTACTTTTATCATTTATTGAGGAAATCATCTTTGCTAAAAGTTTGGGTCCGTTAGACCGAATGACATTTTAACACTTTTAACCTGTAATATTTAAACTAACTTCACTAAAGTCACATAAATGTAGAAATGAATCATAAATGACAGAACCTTTTCCTCTGAAGGTCTGTCTCAGAAGCCTCTGTTATTATGGGGTTTGTAATGAACCGTCCACATAAAGCTTTGATAAACAAGTTTAAACAGATTAAACCTCAGAAATCAGACCGTGATACAGAGTTTATACAAAGAACTGTAGAAAAGTTCTTACCAGAGAGTCCTGAGACGCAGACGGAGGAAACAGACTGAGCCTCTTCCGTAACCTCAACTTCCTCTTCTTTAGAGGCGTGTGACTCAGAGAGGATAACGGACCAGTTCTAAACCAGGAAGTGTCGAGGCTCAGCTGATATTTGATTTGAATATTTTATTTCGAGCTACACAACACTGGCACAAACGCAAAATAAATAAAAAATAACATTCTAGCTCGAAAAGGAGTGGAAAGAAGACAAGCTTATTGACTCCCACCCCCTATTCATATACTTAAGTAGTAATAATAATAATGTGGTTGCAAGGCAAGGCAAGTTTATTTGTAGAGCACAATTCATACACAAGGCAATTCAAAGTGCTTCACAGTTGAACTTACAAGAAAACTGATAAATCAATCAATAAAACATCAACATAAAGTTAATCATTACAGTAAAAGGCAAGAGTGCAGATAAAATACTTTCAGTTTTCATATGCACGGGTAAAAAGAGCTGTTTTCAGCCTGGATTTGAACATGTCAGAGTTGAGGCCTGTCTCACATCCTCATGAAGACTGTTCCAGATTTTAGCTGCATGAAACTGAAACGCAGCCTCACCGTGTTTATTATTGACTCTGGGAACCACCAGGAGACCCCTCCCTGAAGTTCTCAGGGCCCGAGATGGTTCATACGGCTCTAACATGTCAGAGATGGACTTTGGTGCTAAACCATGAAAAGACTTGTAACAAGCAGAGCTGTTTTAAATTCTATTCTCTGAGTGACAGGAAGCCAGTGCAGAGACCGGAGCACTGGACTAATGTGGTGTATTTCCTGGTTTTGTCAGGACTCGAGCAGCAGCGTTCTGGATGTATTGCAGCTGTCTAACAGCTTGTTTAGACAGGCCAGTGAGCAGCCGTTACAGTAGTCTAACCTGCTGGAGACAAATGCATGGATGAGTCTCTCTAAGTCTGGTTTTGACACTATTCCTCTGATCTTAGCAATGTTTTCAGATGGTAAAAAGCTGATGATGTTATTGCTTTGA
Organism: Neogobius melanostomus; assembly: GCA_007210695.1. Lineage (NCBI taxonomy): Eukaryota > Metazoa > Chordata > Actinopteri > Gobiiformes > Gobiidae > Neogobius > Neogobius melanostomus. Next base: position 44,453 of record VHKM01000477.1, on the reverse strand, counting down.
TGTGGCTGTTTAAGTTCAGGTCTGAGTCCATGATTACTCCTAGATTTCTAACCTGATTTTTGGTTTAGAGCGAGAGACTCAAGGTGACTGATAACACTTTGTCTTTGTGTCTGTGGGACAAAGACAATGATCTCAGTTTTGTCTGAGTTTAGTTGGAGAAAGTTGTTTTGCATCCACAATAACAATGTTTAGTCCTTATTGTCTTACTGAACAATTAAGTTGGTTACATATTTACAACAAATGCAACAATGCATAACGCGCCACTGCTTATAAGCAAAAGGGTTGATTGTGTTGCCGAAATCCCCAGGATTTCTTTTTCACGGGCGGCACGGTGGTACAGTGGTTAGTGCTCGTGCTTCACAGCTAGAAGGTCCGTGTTAGGATTTGGGCTTTGTCTTTGGGTTTAGTTGGGGTTTGTTTTGTTTCCCTGTCTTGGTCTTTGTTCTTGTCCTTGTGTGTTTTATTTTGGCATTTCTGGTCTGTCTGTGTGTTTTTTGCTTTGCCTTCCCCTTGTTGATTACCTGCCCCGCCCTAATGTGTTCCACCTGTTCCCTGTTACCTCGTGTATTTTTACCCCTGTGTTTCCCCTGGTTTTTGTCGGTGCATTGTCCATGTTTCGTTGTGATCGCTGTGCCAGTTCGTTGTGTATTTTTCTGTTCGTCTGTGTTTTGCCTCCATGAGCCTCGGGTCTCTCTCGGTGCCAGCCTGTATGTAAGTTTGCCCTGCTTTTTGGCTATGTTGTTTGCAATTAAACTTAAGTTGAATCCTATTTTTGGGCTGTTCTGCATATTTTTTGTGTCTTTCCTCCACACCTCTATCCACCACATCGTACAGAATGCACCGACCAACACTAGACCCAGCGGACAGCCCGCAGTACGTTTTGGTTGAGGAGTGGGGCGACTATCCGTTTTTTCAAGCCTTGCTGGAGGAAGCGCAGGCCACCTCCCAGAGACTGATTGCGGCTGAAAGTGGGGGCTGGGAGGAAGACGCGGGGCTCACAGAAGGCGTGGAGCCCGGTCCTCTCCTTCCACCTGTCACCCCCCATCTACCTCACCGAGACGTTATGTTCCTGTCCTGGGGCCGCCGCCTGTCTCTCTCCCGGGCTCACGTCTCGCCCGACCGCGCCTGGCTCGGCTCTCCTCCGGGGCCTCGCCCGTTCTCCGCAGCTGCCTTCGTCTAAGCCCGCGGACCGGCCTTCGCAGCCGCTCCCGGTCCTTTCCCCGCGGCTGCCGCCTGACCCGTCTTCGTCTTCACCGCCGCAGCCCCGGGACCGGCCTTCGTCTTCGTCTCTGTTGTCGCCTGGGACCCCGGATCCGTTTCGGCCCCCACCAGAGCCTGCGGACCCACTGCCTCCGGGAGAACCTCCAGACTCTATGCCCCCAGGACTCTCTGCGGTACTGACTTTCTTGCCTCGTTGGGGCAATCTCTGCTTGTTACAAGTCTTTTCATGGTTTAGCACCAAAGTCCATCTCTGACATGTTAGAGCCGTATGAACCATCTCGGGCCCTGAGAACTTCAGGGAGGGGTCTCCTGGTGGTTCCCAGAGTCAATAATAAACACGGCGAGGCTGCGTTTCAGTTTCACGTAGCAAAAGTCTGGAACAGCCTCAGTGAAGACGTGAGACAGGCCTCAACTCTGACTGTGTTTAAGTCCAGGCTGAAAGGACACCTTTTTACTGCTGCCTATGGCAGTTGATTGTATTTTAACAAATTTGAATATATACAGTGCCTTGTGAAAGTATTCGGCCCCCTTGAACTTTTCGACCTTTTGCCACATTTCAGGCATCAAACATAAAGATATAAAACTGTAATTTTTTGTGAAGAATCAACAACAAGTGGGACACAATCATGAAGTGGAACGAAATTTATTGGATATTTCAAACATTTTTAACAAATAAAAAACTGAAAAAGTGGGCGTAATTATTCAGCCCCTTTACTTTCAGTGCAGCAAACTCTCTCCAGAAGTTCAGTGAGGATCTCTGAATGATCCAATGTTGACCTAAATGACTAATGATGATAAATAGAATCCACCTGTGTGTAAGCAAGTCTCCGTATAAATGCACCTGCTCTGTGATAGTCTCAGAGGTCAGTTTAAAGCGCAGAGAGCATCATGAAGAACAAGGAACACACCAGGCAGGTCCGAGATACTGTTGTGGAGAAGTTTAAAGCCGGATTTGGATACAAAAGATTTCCCAAGCTTTAAACATCCCAAGGAGCACTGTGCAAGCGATAATATTGAAATGGAAGGAGTATCAGACCACTGCAAATCTACAAAGACCCGGCCGTCCCTCTAAACTTTCAGCTCATGCAGGAGGAGAAAACTGATCAGAGATGCTGCCAAGAGGCCCATGATCACTCTGGAGGAACTGCAGAAATGTACAGCTGAGGTGGGAGACTCTGTCCATAGGACAACAATCAGTCGTATACTGCACAACTCTGGCCTTTATGGAAGAGTGGCAAGAAGAAAGCCATTTCTTAAAGATATCCATAAAAAGTGTTGTTTGCCACAAGCCACCTGGGAGACACACCAAACATGTGGAAGAAGGTGCTCTGGTCAGATGAAACCAAAATCGAACTTTTTGGCAACAATGCAAAACGTTATGTTTGGCGTAAAAGCAACACAGCTCATCACCCTGAACACACCATCCCCACTGTCAAACATGGTGGTGGCAGCATCATGGTTTGGGCTTTTCTTCAGCAGGGACAGGGAAGATGGTTAAAATTGATGGGAAGATGGATGGAGCCAAATACAGGACCATTCTGGAAGAAAACCTGATGGAGTCTGCAAAAGACCTGAGACTGGGACGGAGATTTGTCTTCCAACAAGACAATGATCCAAAACATAAAGCAAAATCTACAATGGAGTGGTTCACAAATAAACATATCCAGGTGTTAGAATGGCCAAGTCAAAGTCCAGACCTGAACCCAATCGAGAATCTGTGGAAAGAACTGAAAACTGCTGTTCACAAACACTGTCCATCCAACTTCACTGAGCTCGAGCTGTTTTGCAAGAAGGAATGGGCAAATATTTCAGTCTCTCAATGTGCAAAACTGATAGAGACATACCCCAAGAGACTTACAGCAGTAATCGCAGCAAAAGGTGGCGCTACAAAGTATTAACTTAAGGGGGATGAATAATTTTGCACGCCCAATTTTTCAGTTTTTTATTTGTTAAAAATGTTTGAAATATCCAATAAATTTCCTTTCACTTCATGATTGTGTCCCACTTGTTGATTCTTCACAAAAAAATTACAGTTTTATATCTTTATGTTTGAAGCCTGAAATGTGGCAAAAGGTCGAAAAGTTCAAGGGGGTCGAATACTTTCGCAAGGCACTGTACAATATACATACTTTTTAATGTATTTTTTAAATGTAATTGTATCGTGTTTTTTAATGCTTTTTATTGCATTTTTATTTTGTTTGGGTGTCTGGTGCTGCTGTGAGGCACATTGAGTTGTACATGAAATGTGCCATATAAATAAACTTGCCTTGCCTCTCTTACTACACTGACCTACGTGTTGTATTTAATGTTTGATAAATGGATGAATCCTGTGTTTAAAGCGCTGCACGGTTTGAGAAAAGCCTCTGAAGTGTGTGTTGGCACATGGCGCGCTGCATTCAGGTGCGCACTCGGCGCTGGCCTTTTAAAAACTCGGGACTTGTCGGGACCTGTGAGACTCCCCCGGACGGCCAGGGGAGGACACTCCTGCGGGAGACTTGGGAACAGGATTGAAATCCATTCCTGTGCAGGTCTCTAGTCTGATGCTGTGGGAATAAGCCTTGTTTGTAATGCTTGTTTGGGGGTATTTGCTGGTATGTGGTTACATGCTTCTGTTTAGTCTGACAGGTGGTGGTAACACCTTGAGCAGCAGCGCCACCTAGAGTTTACATCACCAGCCACCACTGAATATCACACAGCTCACAATACTCTTCAAATGAAAGAAATACTTTGAATCACAGAAACAATGTGCTTTAATGCTTCACTCTGTCTTTCCTGCGCTCGTAGTCACACTCTTGATTTGATCAGAAGTCCATCCCGCCGGCCGCTCCCCGTGAACCCTCCTGTGCCGGTACCTCCCGCCCTTCTCCTATCCCGTGTTGGTGCAGGCCTTGTGCTTGTCGGCCTGCAGACGGTGCCAGTACGTGAGCAGTTCTCTGGGCTGAAAGTGGTGTGAGGTGATGAGTCGTCTGTAGGTGCAGCTGGAGTACTCCACCCGCCAGTGGTGGAAGAGGAACTCGCTGGGCGGCGGCTGCGGGTCGATGTGCAGCTCGGCCAGGCAGATCCCCACGTATACGTCCTCCAGGTGCAGCCGGGGGACACCGAGGGAAGCCTGGTAGATCAGCTCCGCCATGTCGCCCGAGAAGACGTAGCCCGTGCCCGAGCAGAAGGTCGGGTAGCGCTCGCTCGGGTACAGCTCCGGCGCCATGAACCATTTGCTGTCCTTGTTCCGGTTCGGGACGTAGCCGCGCATCAGGTATCCCGTGAAGTACCTGGTGAAAGTAGAACAAATAGGATGTTATGGTTTTTCACAGTTTTGGAAAGAACTCTCCAAGCACAACATCTACAAATGTTTGATCATTATTTAGAAGTGATTTGATTCACAAACCTGCCACATTCTTTTTCTAACCCTAACCCTTTATCAAACACATCATTTCAAATATTGTCTCTGCTTTTAGACGCCTTTATGAGACTGTAGGCTGACAGTAGTTCATATGTGCTGAGAGAGAAGACGTTGTGCTTTGTAACAGTTTTTGTTTCATGAGGACAGGTCCAGCCATTACAGTGATATTGAGATATCAGTTAAACATCTTGCTGTAGATTACTGATATAAACTGTTATCATATAAAATAAGGGGTAACACTTTATAATAACTACACCTTATTTAGTTTTAATAAATGTTGAATTAAAGGTATACAGGAGGATTTTTCCGAATTTTAGGAAAGAACCGCCCTCTCCACATTTCGAAAAATGCACATGCGCAACGCTCTACCTGCTCCCGAGAGGGAACGCCTACTAAAACGTGTGCGAGAGACATGCACGAGCCCAGTTCTCCTCGTGCACGCTCTGTTCACAAGTCACTGTCAGCATCGCTCACACAAGCTCACTTTCCAAGAAGATTTGCACTTTTTCCACAATGTCAGACTCGCCACCGGTAAGTGAAATCTATTACAACAAGCAAACTTTTTTTTAAGAATATGTGTAAAGCCAATCGTAATCAGGGATTGTGAATAGCAATGTTTTCGTGTCTATGTAGCGTTACGAGGATCTCTACAGCCAACTTTATCATGCTACAGGCTAATAAACAAGCTATCATTTAGCATCTAAATTGTTTTATTTCATTTGTCTGTTTAGAGCTTTCAAGAGGACAGTCTTGTGGGATCAGATATGGACTACGAGCCCGTTCCCTGTGCATCCCCACCAAGATCCAGGAGTGGCGGTGCGCCTAGAGGCCGCGGGAGACGAGCTCCGAGCGCAGCTCCCAGCACCAGCCAAGAGCAAGGAGAGAGGGGAGCCCGTGGCCGTCTGCTAGCTGACCTGTCACGGGAGGACTTCAAAAGGGTTGAAGATCTTCATAAACAGAGGAGGTATGTGTACATATATGACCGCTAACTTGTCATTTTTTGTTGCAAATACGTCAAAGGCTAACTTACAAACTCTATTAGTGCAAAGCATTACTATTGTTATTGTAACATTACTGGTCCAGGGTGTCAGACAGACAGTAATCTTTCCTTTTGTTATTGTAATGCTCCTCCTACATTGCGAGGCAGACAGTGAACACACTCAAAACTGGAGTGAATGTACTGTACTTTTCCCTTTTATTAGAAAAAGTTTACACAGTTTGCCTGTTCAATGGTTTAGTTGAAAGCTGTATGTGTCAAAGGGCTAAAAAGAACATTTTGTGATTTTGTTTTAACAGGCTAGGATAAAGAGACTGACATTAGAGGAGTGTCAACAACTTCTACAAAGATGCCTCAGTCGTGAACCGAGTCTCATCTTTGACCTGATGAGTCTCACCCCTGATCCCCTCCACCAGGACCTCCTAATCCACAGGCACCCAACTGGTGTGTCTGTAGAAACTGCAGAAATATGCCAACAACAACCACAAAACTGCACATCACTGTTGCCACACATGGAGCTGTACATCTTGGAGGAAGGTGTGCTTAGACTGGGCAGGCGAATCTGGAATGACCTTAGGGCAGAGGTGGACATCCAGGAGTCAGGAGAAAGTCGCAGACAGTTCCGCTATGCTGCATATAGGAACTTTATTGTCTGGCAATATGGTGTTCTGGGACCTGGAGTTAGAATTGTTATAGCGTCATGTTGTGTGTGGAAAATTAGAGATCGTTTCCCGGATCCTAATGGCAATTACGTAGGCTTTATTCCGGCCAGAGTGTAAACCTATTGTGTACTCGCAGTAATTCTTTATTGTGCTTTATTCTAAGATGCCTCAGCAGCTAAACTTGCACCCTCACATAAGCTGGATCAATACATGTGTATTTTACGCTAAAATGTTATTACATTTACTATTTTTTGATATGTTGATAATAAAGTGTCTTACAAAGCTTATCTTTTTTCCCCCATGTACTTCCATTGAGTTTCCCATACCTCTATAAAATATTTTTAAGTGGCTTTAGAAAGTTCACAAAGGATAAAGTTTATGTAGGCTTGTACAGTTGTGCTCCAAAGTTTACATACCCTGGCATGGTTTTACTATTTTCCAAGAATATGTAAACAAAGGTTGTGGTTGTGTGAAGCCACTTATGGTGAATCAGTGTTTGCTCTTTTTAAAATCAGAACATACCAAAATGACCCTGATCAAAAGTTTACACACCCCTGTTCCTAATGTGTATTTCCCCTTTAGCATCAATGACAGCTTGGTCTTTTGTGGTCATTGTGGAGAAGTTTCTGTATAATCTAATGGTAAACCGGCCCATTCTTTATCATAAACCTGTGAGCCCAACTGTATGTGATAACGGTTTAGAACTTGCATCTACAAATATAAAACCATAATTATTTTGCACATTTTTTATTTGCTCAAAAGTATAAACTTGTATACCATTGTAAAATACATGACATGCATTCACCAGAAAAATGATTTGCACATTATGTATAGCCCCTTCATATGTAACTAAAGCTCCAAAGTCACTCTTTTCAAGCACAACATCTACAGGTCATGTGTGAGATGGTTGACCTTTAAAAAACAAAAACAAAACATAGGTTTACATATCAGGACGTTTTAGGTATAAAAAAGAACAATCCTATGTAACAGCAGCATACACTATAGAGGGTAAATAAGGCACTTGACTCGAATACAACTCACCTAGCCTCGGCAGGCTTTCTTTTCCTTCAATTCTTGTACTGTTGGGGCAGGGCCACCAGACAACAGCCCCAGCCTTCGTGGATCATCAAGTGCAAGAGGCTGCTTTCCTGCCATCCCCCTAGGAGCCAACAGTCTTGAATGGAGAATGACACTCTGTAGATCTGGAATGTACTTGTAGGTTTTTGGGTTCTTGATGGTGTACAGCCGCCACATCTTCATCTTGGAATCCATTCTTTATTCCTGTCTTCCTCCAAAGGACCATGTCGACAAGCCCCAAAGTACCATTCATGTTTGCCAGTCATATGATGCAGAACTCCAGTCCAAAGATCCTGTAATCACATTTCAGTCAGTAAATCATGCGTACTATAAAAAAACATTTGACAAACACCCTTTACACATTAGTATACTCTAATTGTGTAGAAATATATACAGTAGATAAAAACTTACGTTGAAAGCTTCAAAGGTCTCTGCTTCCTTACAGCTGTACCAAAAATGAGTGCAAATGTCTCTGTTCCAACTCAGAAGCAGTGCACAGTCCTTCTCATGTCCATTTGGACATATCTGTAAGAGTGCAAGTGTTGAGAGCCACTGAAGAAAACGCCACTATTGAAATGATTGTGAGCTTCAAATGTAAACAAGTGATGTGATACCCATTCCGCAATGACTGCAGAGCACCTTGATTTTACAGAAACCTCAAATGGCTTAGCTGCATTACAGGGTGCCTTTGTGATGGAATTCTTCACTGTGCATTTTTCAATTGGAAGAATAAGGAAGTCCAGCAACTGCTTAATAATGTCATGATAGACTATGGATGCGGGCCGGCCGATTAGGTCTTCCTCTGTGAGGACCATCGGTGCGTCTGGTGGTGTGGCCACTTCCTGGCTTTCATCTTCATTATCTTCCGGGTCATCGTGCACAGTCTGATCAAGGCCAATCACAGGATAATCCTCTAACGACAGTCCATTTGGGAGAGCAACACCAGACCTGCAAATGTAAAGAAAAAGATGTCTCACACATCACCCAAAGAACAAAAGCTTCTGCCAGTCACTCCGGTGCTAATTAACATTAGTCTGGCAGCTTTCCACACATTCCAATGGTTCAGCATGGGATGACCTAAACAATACAGAGCTATTACAATTCAATAGGATGCTGGAGACAGAGACATCACATTTCCATGTGTTGGAGACACCGCCCGGAATGTCAGACAGACCTTTAACACCTACAAAGGGTTTTACATACAGGTGCTAGCTCTAGTAGCAGTTGGCGTTTTGTTCATCTTTATTGCTTTCAGAGATTTATTGCAGGAAGACGTTCTTTTGGAAATGCAACAATAAGGTTTACCCCAAAGAAAATAGTATTATGAAAAAAAAAAAAACTTTCATGCATCAACATATTTTCCATTACAAAATGATTATAATAATAATACCTTATGCAAATATGAGGACCCAGGTCTTCTTCTTCATCCACATCAGCGGGGTTTCTTTGGTCTCATCATCTTCATAGAAATTTACCTCCTCGGTCTCATCTTCTTCTGAGGATGACTGTGATTGTGTCTCTGTATCCGGAGTCCAAGTTTCATCCCATGTGTCGTCATCCCAGTCAATCCTTTTGAATAAAGTAATTTTAGTGCCCCCTTCAGTACCAATCCCAAATAAATCCTAAAACAGTAATACTTACATTGAATTGTGAAGATTGTTGAAGGCATCTTCATCAATGTCAACTATATTTACACTAGTTGAGGCCCTAGAAAAATATTCAGTAAATTACAAAATATAAAGCAAAAATAAATAAATTTCTAAATAACTGCTATCTGCACAGAGATGTTGAATTATAATTACCCTGCTTCCTCTTGTGGAAGTTCTTCTTTCTTCCTCACTGCTACTACTGCTGGCCAGTTTCTCCCTTCACAGAGAAATCAGCTTCTCTGTAAATTACACACATATAGAATATAGATTATGTTGCTAATCCTTGCTGTTACAGCCACAAAACAAGGAATAATTTCTACTAAGAAATATGTATCTTGATGATAAATATGACAATAACTCACCGATCAGACAGTGACTCCTGAATTGTGGACACAGCTGGAGGCTGGCCCATTGAGTGTGTGTCAGTGGAGTGGATGTAATTTTATCATAGCTGTAACAAATATAGAATTATACACGTTAGTTGTTTGTTCTAACAAAGTACAAGCATAAAACATGTTTTATATTTTAGTGCACAGATATGCATCGCAGTAGATTGTATGGAAGGGCATCCAAATTTAGCTAGCAGCGAACTCAAAAACAGTCATACAATACAATATCAAATGCCATTCCATGTTTTATTTACTTCTACTGATCGATTGAGAGACTTCAAGAGCAAAGTAGCTTGTTGCATTTGTCTAATTTATACTATGGTGACCATATCCAAAATGAACACACAAGGTTTTACATCATTTCAGTGTAATATCTTTTACCATTTGTCATAAGGCTACTTTAGACAAATGGAGATTTTTCTCGTGTCTGCGCGGCGCGTGACTTGTGCCAAGGCGTCGCTAATCATAGCCTACAGTATGATAAACTTCTCTGCTAATAACTACTCGGTCGATTATTCTCAAATCATAATCAAAAGCATACCGCAACGATCCTCTTCAGAGTCCGTTTCAAGTTAGTGATTTACCCTCTTTTAAACTACATTATTTAGTAAATCGATGCAGGAGCGGGTGTTCTAAACGAGCTGCTACTCTCTCTGTTTGTTTGTTAGCAAAGGCTCCGAGCCATGAGGGAGGAGGGGCGGCGGGTACGCAATGATAAAGACTGTCACTCAGATAGAGATCATCTCACCCATTTTTATGTACAAGAAGTTTCACCGCAAAAATGACTGCTAGTACATTTACAAATCTTGACATGCCTTTGTTTGGGGGCTGCGGTGAAGATTAGGACATGTTAGCAGACCTGTGGCCATCTTATAACTACTGACGATGCATTTTACAAAATAAACTACTCTACCTGGGAAAGTCACAATATAGACGTAGATAACTTTTACTACAAGTGATTTGAAATGGATTTCTCCAAATAGAATGCCAAACTTACCTGTCGAATAGAAACTTCGCGACTGAAGCGTCAGTGGGAAGCCCAACCTGTGCTTTCAGCGCACGCCATCGTGTGAAAGAATCTCCCAAAAACACTCTGGTCTTGTTTCTTTCTTCTGAAGCCTTTCTCTTCTTCTCATAAACTTCGAAGACACTTTTTCTCTTGCGACTCTCTGCCATTTTTCAAAGCACCCGGTGAGAACTGCGAGCTACAGTGACTAGCTGAAGGCGTAGCTCAACATTATACACCTCAAAGTGCGCATGCGCAAAAAATGAAAACTACCCAGGGACGAGCACGTACGACGTCCTTACGTAAACATATCACCAGAATGATTGACAATTAGAAGGACCAATAGTCTTGATGATCCACCCGGAAAAAGAACATCCTCCTCTATACCTTTAAGTATTAGTTTATAATCATTTATACACATATTAATCATTAACATATGGTTTAATCATGGTGTATTAAGTCATCTATATATGTAGTTATAAATCGTTACTTCATAATTATCCGCTGCGCGTCGGGGTCCAGTTCGCCCTGTCGGTTCTTATTCTCCCGATAATGACCGGCGTTCTCTACATGATCCCGCTTATTATACGGCTGTTTGCAACTGTACACACACAAATAAACTTCATACACTTTTATGAAGGCAGAAAGGTTTATTTAATGATTTCCCAAAAGTGTGCACGTTTTCTTTTCTTTTTATTAACAACAATTTACACATAAATTGGCAATTTTCAACAAATTAAATGACTAACAATTCAAGGCACCAGATATTAAAGCAATAGAAAGACAAAAAACAACAAACAATCAATATAAATATAAAAATTAAATAAATAAGCACAACATAAAACAAACCCATTCACACTAAGCAGTTTCCGTTAGAGGTTTCTTCAAAACATTCAGATTGTCAAATACATTGAGAAGAGATGGTGCAGATTTACATTTCATACATTTTAAAGATATCAGATAGTTTCTTCAAGTTGTCTCTTAAACACTGTGAAATAGGCTTGACTTTTTCCATTTGCAAGAATGAATAAATACTTCGAAAGGATTAATAAATTGTTCAAAGCATAGTCTGTCTGTGAGTCCTTCAGGGAATCCCAAAAATTATATTGTCCAATGTAAGAGTGTCCTGCTGCAGCTGGATTTTCGAAGATAACCAGTCCATAAAGTCTTCCCAAAATGTGCTTGTGTACATACATTGATAAAACAGATGTTCAGTGGTTTCAATGTCTGAGTCACAGAAAGTACAATTGTTATAATCTATACCAAACCTTACTCTAAGAAGCTCACTGGATGGATATATCGCATTCAAATTTTGAAATGAACTTCCTTAGTTTTTGGACTAACGGGAAATTTTAAATATTTAGTTCTTATATTTTTAATCTGTTCTTTGAAAATTTTTGAACAATTGAGTTCCTGTTAGATTTGATTGGATAAAAGTGATCATTCAGACACTTTCGCAAAGTTTTGTTTGGTATCTCTTTTCCCATAAAATCGTGCTCATTGATATATAGTGTTGCCAATTTGGGAGGAGGTAAACTTCTCAAATCAGTATTTTCAATTAATTGTTTAAAGCAGTACTAAGTAACGTGTTTACCTTTATAAATCCTTTCCGTAGTCCCTCTGGGGGTATACAAGTGTTAATGGGATGATTGGGGGGTCTTTCATCTCCCCCTGGTGTCTCCGGCCAGAAAACCATGCTTGCAACTTGACTGCCACCGGGGCGGAGCCACCAATACACACTAATAGAATCACGGAGAAGAAGCTAACAGGCTAACGGGTAAAGCTAACTGCGGGCTAGCGCCACTTTAAACAGTATTTACAGCCAAGTTTGAGTGAAAACAATTATTTCCATTGTATAACTGGATGTACGACAGCCTTTTCTGTCAGCGTAGTATTTACTCTCCAAGACATTTAATAAGTTAAAAAATCGTAACTTGCTAAGACACCTGCAGTTGCGCTTATGGCCGCTAGGGCAAGAGTTACTTAGTACTGCTTTAACAGATTGGGGAATAGCTTTGCATATTTTTTTTAATTCAGTTCTTTTGCATGTTATATTGTAAGTGGAGATGAAGTTCTCGTATGACCAATTACCCTGTCTGTCCATTAGGTGGCGTAGGGACCACACTCCTTTATCCATCCAATGTTGCAAAAACAAAGATTTTCTATTACACAACACATATCTGTTATTCCATATTGGTGTTTGATGCGGAGTAAAATTGTGGTTGTACATACGTTTCCAGCTTAACAGAACTTGCTTTTGAAAAGATGACAACTTAATTGGAAGTTTCTCAATATAAAAGTCGCATGCAAGGAAAAACTCAATTCCTCCTATTTTCTCGAATAACCCCCTGGACAGACAAAACCATACACTGTTCTTCTCTGTTATGAAGGACTTCAGCCATTTCATTTTTAGGACAACATTTAGACATTCAAAATCAATTGCTTGTAGGCCACCATCCTTGTATTCTTTGACAATTTCAGATTTTTTTATATAATGGACTATTTTTCCAGATATAATTGAAGTTTAATTGATTTTTTTTTTAATATCTCTGTCTGGTATTGCCTACCTTACCCTGTGATCTGGCCAACTTTATTTGGGGCCAGAGCAGCTCTCTTGCCAGCCGATCTTCCTTCGTGAAGTCCTGGACAAAACGGACCCCTCGCTCCTTGCAGATAGAAGAGTCCTTGGTAGATTTCCACACTGCGTCTCGGTGAAGCCTCCTCATGAACTGCATGATAACCTGTCGGCTGCGCCCCTTATCCTTAGGACCAACCCGGTGCACAGAGTTGATGATCTTCCCGATGTTGGTGGCCCACTGTGGGAAACGTTGCAGCAGCAGCTCCTCGATCTTCCCTCTGATGTTTTCTCCTTCTTCTTCTTTGAGCCCGGACAATCGCAGGTTCCAGCGGCGTTGTACCGTTCAACCTCCCGCACACTTTCTCTCAGTAGCTTATTTTCTTTTTCACTTCAGCATTCTCTTTCTCCAACTTTTCAACCTTTGACTTGATTTCCGCGATCTGCCCTGTGTTCTCATCCAAGTGTTTGATACAGTTAGAAATCATCTCGGAGTTCTTTTCCAGCTGCGCTGCGTTTTCATCAACTGCTCTGTATTTCAACCATTTGCCTTTCCATGGCGTCCACTTTCTTTCCCACTGCATCAACTTTGGTTTCCAACTTTCGAATAACCACCACCAGGGCGCAAACGAGGCCTCGTTCACAGTATTAACATTAGGTGTCGGTTTCTTCGCGGGTGGTGGTTGTTTAGTGGGTGTGGGATTTAGTGGTCTTCTGGTTCCCTGTTGCGATGGGTTTGCGTTAGCCTTGTTCGGTTTTGAGGTGTCCATAGCCTCCTCTTGGTTAGCGGAGTAGTTGTGGAGGGCTAACGAGTTTCCCGCCTTACCGTTAGCTCGCTGGAGCGGTGGAAAATCCTTGTCATTTGTGACAGACATCGTGTAACTGTATTTCCTCTTCAACAATTAGGTAAAAAAGGTTCGAGGTAGTTTGAGAGAGTCTTTTTGTCTGAAGGGGGCAGTGTAATGTCTAGTTTAGGACCAAGCGAGCGGAGCTTAAAAGGTTACTTGTGCCCTGTCCGCCATCTTGCCGGAAGTCCTCGCTAACCTAGCTACTTAGTTTAAAGTGCAGTTAGAGAGGGGGAATGGTGGTGAATCTCTGGGTAAGTTGAAGGTCGGACTCCCGTTAACTTCACAAGCGATTCCCCCAACTTCTTTCGCAGGGACGGGGACAGAGATATTGTCCGCCTGTCACTACTACTACTCGCGGAGTGATATGAAAGACCTGCACAAACTCCGTTGCCATTGGCAGCGGTCATTATTTTTTTCAGAGGTCCTCTATCAAAAATAATGACCGGTAGAACGTTGGGAAATCACATTCAAATCAATGGAGCGTTCTACTTGCATTGTGAAGGGCCATATAATAATAAATTAAAGCCGCAAGCGGCGATGTAGGCCCTCGCCCCTGGCGCAGCCCCCCCTTGCGACCGCCAACCCCTCCCCCCTTGGTACCGCCCCTGCTCTCGCCCAAACCTGCTCTCCCCTCGGCCTCACACACAACCAGTGTGCTCTCTGCTAACTCTTGTTTCCGGCCCACTCTCGCCTTGCCTTCGTCACACCTTACTCTTGCCCCAGGTATCTCTGGTGCCAGCCCACTCTTGCTTCAGCCTCAGGGCCCCGGCCTCACGCTCACCACAGCGGTGCTTTCATTCATTCTATAGTTGAAAAACCTTCTATGGCCAGTGAACTTCAATACTCGAGAGAAGCCAGCAGGCAAACAGCATCTGGACAGATGTGCACTCTTGTATTTGCAGAAAAAAGAGCAGTGATCTGCACGAGTAAAGAGGAAAATGGCAGTGAAAGGTAGAAAAGTGGCCAAATAAATAACTGTGTCTACATAACTTGGTGCTCATTCTGGAGTTGTATCAGGCTCAGAGTGCAGTGGCCCATGTGAAAAGAGAAAGCATTATAAAAGTGTCAATACCATGTTTGAACTGGCAACCTCCTGCATCAAAGACCAGCACACTATCACTGAGCTATAACACCACCCAAGGTTGACCTGATGTGGGATACTTTTCTCTAAATCCCCGGGTGTGAAAATATGTCCAAGCAAGGCATTTGGGGTGAGAGGTCATTTTAGGTCATTTTTGCGCTCATGTAGTCTAGGATCGGACAATGTGTGGGTCATGTCCCCGTTTTTAATGAGGGTGGGGCCATAGGCGCCGATTCAGGTTCTTCCCAGTAGGTACCGAGTCACAACAAAAAAGAAAAAAAAGTCACAGTGGGGTTTGAACCGGCAATCTAATGGATGGGAACCCTGCACTCTACTAATGGAGCTACACAAGCTTCAGCAACAACACTGCGGATTTTATATTAATCTTATGAAACACGTACACTCGTGTGTTCACAGAAATCGGAATTACAGTTCAGGCAATATTTATTGAAACATTTTGTAATTAGGGTTAATTCCCTGGGCGCCCAAAGATCTGAGAAGGTGCTCCAGCTCCTTCTGGAGTCTCGATAGATGAAGGAATATTTTGGTGAGACCAAAATAGTACGAGGAATACACAGAGACGGACAGGAAACAGCCTATCTAAACTTCCTGTGATTGTACTATCCAAAAAACCTGATTTTGGAGCCAAAAACGTCCAAATTAAAGCTTATTTCTGTAACAGAGGGGTAGTATAAATACGTATGAGCCTAAAAGTGTGGCTGTTGTGAATAAAGGGGGAATTTGGGAAAAATGGCGATTTTCAGGAGAAACTCTGACACAGGCCATCATGCTGCCAGAATAAGAACTCTGGCTATTTTCACAGAGGATGGGCGGGCCACTTACAAGCCACTTAAAAGCCATCTTAAACCATCTTAAGCCAGCAGGTGGCGCTGTTATGCCATTTTGCTGAGGCATAATAAGTGGAGTGGTTGCCTTGACCCCACATGTTATACGTTGTCGGAAAGCTCTGACTGAGGCGCATGTTATTGTCAGGGTTATTGGTCACTGCCGAGTATGCAGTGACCAACATGTGTAGAAGAGGTAGGCCTGGGAGCAGCCTATATGTTAATGGCTGCGTTCTGTTCAGTTTCGGGTGGTGCATTAGTGACTTGAATATGAGCTCTGTCGGCCAATGCCTGTGAGCGTAAGCTGTCTTCGACAATACACGAAATGTAAGCATTCTTCGCCGCGGCGTTATGAGGAGACCGTTGAAATGTTTTACAAACCGTGCCTGATTCTTGAAGTTCAAGATGTCTAGATGCACTGTGCCAAGTATGATTGTATGTGGATGAAAACCAGGGACTAGTTCGTTAAAACATAAGTTGAGTCCAGCCGGTTTTCCAATTGAAAGTCAACATGGCCAACTCCTGTGCGTCCGGGCGTGGCGCTCCAATTGCGTTTTTGGTTTGTCCTGATGTGCCCTTTCACTGTACCCAAGGGTTTGTGGCTACGGCCAAAAACGCGCGTTTTCATTTGAATGGGGGTCAACTTTGAGGAGGCACTGTGGAGCCATTTTGTTTTGGGTGTGGCCAATTCATCTATTTCCATAAATTTTCACGCCATCCGAATGCTTCCGCCGAATTTGGCGAGTTTTCGGCAACGTTGAGCGGGTCAAAAGTACGATCGTTTCTGGAGAAAAATAAGAAGAAGAAGAAGAAACCACACAGAATCAATAGTCCTTGCCGGGACTGCGTCCGGCTCGGGCCTAATAATAATAATAATAATAATAATAACAAGAAACTGGGGAGAACAATAGTCCCTTACCAGGACTTCGTCCTGGCTCGGCCTAATAATAATGAATAAGTGAAGTATGTGAAGACCTATTAATTATGAGTTAAGCATTAATAAGTGTAGTAGTAGTTACTAAGTGTTAGTCACACTTAATTAATGAATTGTTCATGATGAATTAAGTGTTAATTCAACATTTATTAAGTCTAAATAAGGTGTAGTTATTATAAAGTGTTACCAAATAAGGCATCATACCA
This sequence comes from Neogobius melanostomus, assembly GCA_007210695.1. Taxonomy (NCBI): domain Eukaryota; kingdom Metazoa; phylum Chordata; class Actinopteri; order Gobiiformes; family Gobiidae; genus Neogobius; species Neogobius melanostomus. The sequence goes on along the minus strand of VHKM01000477.1, from coordinate 27,563 downwards.
CTGCCCTTTTCTGGGCCCAGTTTTTTGGTCGTCCCGCCTTTGCTCCCGTCAGACTTTGGAAGCTCAGCAGGGCCTGGTCGGTACTTGGATGGGAGACCGTTTGCTAACACCAGGAAGCCTGAGGTGAATGTAGTGAGTGAGTGAGTGAGTGGTGGTGGAGGGGCCAATGGCGCAGACTGGTTGCCTCGCTTCCATCAGTCTATCCCAGGGCAGCTGTGGCTACAACAGTAGCTTACCACCACCGAGTATGGAATGAATGAATAATGCAATGTAAAGTGTTTTTGAGTGTCCAGAAAAGCGCTGTAAAAAAACGTGTGTTTTTATGCCATGGTGCTGTCAATGTAAATATCACTATTTCATGACATCTGAAATAAAGGGCTCTGATAACTGCTTTTTCAGAAAGAGAGGGGGAAAGGGGCGGAGTCTCATCGCAGAGGCATATGGACTCTGTTAACCAGTTAAAAACATTGAAACTTACAGCCACAGATTTTGGATGTTTTTTCAGATATTCTTGGGAGATCCTAATGAAGTAATAAACATTACCTCTGCTTGGGCGGTAAGTCTGGTTTGAGCAGCTTCTGGATGAGACTCTCTGTATTGACGAACATGTCGCTGTCTGTTTTCATGACGTAGGAGACGTGCGGGCAAAACGTGGCCACCCAGTTCATGCCCATGAGAGTTTTTATGGTGAGGCTGTTGTAGGTATCCTGGTAGTCCTGTTGGATAATATCGCCATGGGTTCGAGACTCCTTCTCGATGTGGCTTTGCAAGAAGCTGTTGCCCGTCCCCAGAAGAAACAGTCTCACCAAACTGAGCCCCGTCACCACGCTCTCGTTCCCCCAGGTGTGGCGGATGGCGTTTCGGGCGTCGAATTGTCTCGGTTCCGCCGCGACCAGCAAGACGAGAAACGGCGCCCTGTCCTTGCACTTCAGCGGTTCGTTGAGGATGTAGCGGTACGGCTGGGCGCTCAGCTTCCCTCCCACATCCATTTCCTTTTGTAAACTGGCGCCCAGTCCCATCACTTCTGCTTGCTGCATGCTGAGAATGAGCGAGGGTTTAGCCGCCGCCACGTAGCCATTCTCCTTCAGCAACTCTGCAGCGAGTTCTTCTGACTACTGTCGACTTTGGGACTTCGGAATCCCCTGATCGTCAACGCCAACGGGTTCTCCCTCAGCCCGTTGAGTCCCGGTAGCCAATCCTGATGGCTAAAAACAAAAGCAAAGTGAGGAGTAAAGCCAGCGATAGCCGGATGTGAGTCCGAGAAAGGCAGCGTTTGACTCTCCAGGTTATCTTAACGGTCCTGCAGTGGCGCCTTGTCCATTGCATCGTGGAGCTCAGCGATGGGAGAAATGCTCAGTTATAGTCTGTGGTTCACAATAATGTCAATTTGGACCAAATTAGGAAGAAAAAGACATTAGAATCCAGCGAGGGTTGATTTCGTAATGTTGCTTTCGTGGATGCATCAAAATTAGAAAAGTCTCTGCAAAGGTGTTGGTGCTTAAAGCTGGTTCAGGTTCAGGTCCACAAATGTTGGGTCATGATTCTCACCGATCCTCTAGCGTTGGACTTCAAAACCTGAAACATAGGAAGGAGTAGAGAACTGTTGATTTAGAGGGAAAATCAAATTGCTACGTGACTGTAATGAAGATGAGGGTGCTTGACTTTTGGTAAAAGACTCTGCACAATGAACTCGTGGAATTCAAAGTCTTCCAACCGGCCACATTACCGTGACCAAAGCGAGCAACATGTGGAACTACAGCTGTTACTGCTACTGTTTTTCTACATTCCCCTGTGGCAGGAAGATAATCCCATACAGGGATGATCTACATTCTTTGCCCAAGACCCTAATGTTATATATCCATTACATGAATGGATAGAGTCTGGATACTTTAGAATACATTTCTAGTAACTGCTGTATCATAATGTATGTTTCTTTGATTGAAATAGAAAAAGAAAAGAAAAAGAAAAAAAAAGAATCAACTTTTAATTCACAGAGCACATTTTCATACTTGCCGACATTGGGCTGTGAAAAATAGGGAGATTTTTTTTCATCTGTGTATCGGCCCAGGGAACAATGTTCCTTTGCCTGGTGTACACAATGTAACACAATCTGTCAGAATGATAAGCCTCATGTTTTCATAGTGTAGCCGTTTTTGTCAAGGATTTTGTGATATTATCATCTGTATTACATTGGTATTGTTGCTAAATTAATTTGTGTTGGTTGAAATGTTAACTTCTTAAACCTTGAGTTGATGTTAGAGGCCGAATGTCAAAGGTCTCCTGTGTGTTTTGGTTAAGGCATTGAAGCTTGACTTAAGGACATCTGGTTTTGTGGTAAACATTTCTTATCAGTCACACCACTTTTACGATCTCCCCAGCATCCTGGACCAAGGTGAATTATTTGTAGTGCCCCTTGGGAGTTAGTCGGAGGAGAGATTCACATGACCTGTTTGACCTGCCTTCCTGGGCTCTGGGAAGGAGGAGTGTACCTATTTACTGTGAAGTGTGTAAGGGATGTGGGCGTGTGATTATCTGAATAAAAGCTTGAACGGGGAAATGGCACATGGGGTTTTTGAAGGATTTAGCAAGCTGGTAGGCTGCAAAATCCCGTGACAATGCCACCTTGTAATGCAAGTAAAATGAGGCTCTGGTGTGACCTTGTGTTTTTGAATCTGTTTATTTCTGTGACAGAAGATAACAGAGCGTTTGCCAAAGTTGTGTTGGAAGCAGGTGTTAATTCCCTTACAGTTTTACAGAGCCATGTTGTGATTTGAGCCTGCTCTGAGAGGTGATGGTAGCGAAGCCTCTCACCATAGACTGTAAGTAGTGCGGATAATGCCAAAAACATATTGGTCAGTGCTCAGAGAAGAATGCGTTTTTCTTCACATTTATCCAGTGTGCGCATGCTGGCACTACTCTGCAGATATGGATTAGGCACACTCACTGAGTGAGGACGCATGTCAGGGGCATTTTGAGTTATTCACAGATTATGAAAGTGTCGTCTCCAAGGTTTCCAACAATGTGTAACACGTGATAAATCTGATCATATTTGGAGAAGATGTGGCCATTTGAATGTAGGAACTCAAAATATCTCAAAGGTGAGAAAACGGCCTCTAAAGTTTGGGCACTTCTCACCTCTCTGAGTGACAATAGGCTCATTTACATCTCATTTAGAAAAGCCACACCCCTGTAAAGCTCCCCCTGTTGTGTTGTGTGTAGGGTTTCAGTCTCAGGCCTTGAGTTCACTCACTCAAACACATAAACTGATCGACAGTAGGCGTGTGTATAAAACTGCCTTTTTTGCGTGGCATTTGTTTGTTAAAGGATGTGTCAACAACGCAAACCAAAGCAGCGGCGCCTCCTCCCCAAACAACTAAAGGAAACCGGAGACGAGCGGGACGTCAGAGATCAACTCAAACGCTAAATCCACAGTAATAAAAAGATACTACACTTACAGTTTGCTGCTTTCTGTAACCATAACCAAAAGTCCTCCACTGGAATCGTGCCAGTTTTTATACGGCGAGTACTTAAAAACACAACTGTATTCATAGCTTGATCACGCCATAACCTTCCGCTTGAATCACCGGCCAATCAGAGCGCATTGTTCAGGCTCACGCTCCAATCACGCAGGCGTAAAGACATAAACAATAATAAACATGGCGGCTCCCATGAGCAGCGCGTTACCTCTCGATCCGACAGAAAACGCAGGAAAAGGATGATTAAAAAAAAAAGGATGATTAAAAAAGAAAGGATGATTAAAAAGAAAAGGATGATTAAAGTGCCTCGTGCACGTCGCATCTGTAAACAGAAACAGACTGTTTGTTTTGCAAATGGATAGAAATGGACGGAATGGACGGCGTGTTAATGGATGCCGTCTGGAAACACAATGAGGAGTTTGCTAAAGTTTTTTATAGTACTTCCACTTTGACCCTGGCTTCTTCTGACCAAAGAAAAAACAGACTGACAAGAAACGAAGCTCGCAGGAGAAAACAGGCTGTGATGATGCCACTGACCATGAGTCCTCCTCATCTACTGCTGAGCCATTTCCTCCCACACGGTTTGGATCCACAACACAAATGAAGAGCAAATCATCAACAAAGTTTACATCAGGGCAGGCAATGCAGTGGATCATTCTCTCTACCGGAGGCCCACAAGACAAAGATAAACTAACAGCTGCTGAGTATTTTATTTTAGCTTTTATTTTTGCCACTATTTGTAAAATGAAGGCTTTTGACTAATTGATTGCTTTGAAGGTTTGAAATTAATCTTTAATTTTTGTGAGATAATTACATTTAGGAGACTCCAAGGTAAACAACAACAAACAAAAAATATAGCCACAAAGCAGCGATTATCGTTCCTCGCCGACAGCCCAGCCCTGTGCTATTGCTACTGCCTTTATGGGTTTTTGTTTTCCAGGGGTCTTAGTCTTTGGATTTTGGAATGCGATATTTATGGCGATTGCAGTGATTTAGTTTTTGATCTACTTATTCTTTTAGCAGGGGGCGCTAACGAGCCCTCTCGGTATCTGACAAAGTGAAACTGTGAAATACTCGGCGCTCAGCACCGGTTTAATCCAGCGTGAGACCTCAGTGAGAACTGTGAGGAAACGTCATCTTACCCCTGAAGTTTTAGAGAAACGTCCTCTTGTTTCCCCCGGGAAGAAAACATGAAAAGTCAACTTTATATAAAAACTAAAAAAACAATCAAAATCAAACTTGTCACTGATCTTTGACCCAAGAGTGTTTTAAAATGTAAATCCAAACCCAAACACTTTTATATGGAACATGAGCCATTTTGTGTGCTACTTTTTGTTGATTTTTTTTTTAATCAATTGGCTGTAAAATTTAGCCTCAGCCTGAGAGCTGGGCTGATTCTGAAACCCTTAAATTGTAGCCTCTATGTCCTAACCCTCTCTCCTGATCCTTAACCTTTCATGGCTCAGCTGTTAGATCTCTATGCAGTTAGTGAACTAGAGCTTCAGCAGCATTTGCCCAATTCCACCGTCCTTACCCAGAGGAAGGGGAAGTGACATCACCAACAGCTGTTCTTCTTCTTCTTTAAAGTTCAGTGCAGGCCAAACAAAAGCGCATACCGCCCCCTACTGTATATTGTCCAACAACAACATAGTGTCCAAATAAAGACATTTAAGGAGAGAAAAAAAAGAAACATCCAAATGATCCTTCACATTTCCCTTTATTTTATCTCAACAGCGGTTTCATAAAGCTACAGTATGCAATTAGCCATGTGGCTTAAGTTTCTACTAAATGAAGCAAAAGCACAAACTGCTTCATTTAGTCCATTTACTGAGGAGCTCTTTAAAACCATGTGACTGAGCTGTGGGACGACAACATGTATGAAGTCACTTTTATAAAGTTTGGCTTGTGCAGAATCTTATTTTATTTTTTATTAAATGTGCACCTGTCAATCAACAGTGGTTGTGCATGAATCACTCGAGGGTGGGGCGAGGGGGGCGGGAGATTGGCCCAGTGGCTTATGGGATGGCACATAGCTCCTAATCGCCAGTGAGTTAGCATCAGAGGTCCCTATGCTAAAGTGGCTATGATAGTTAGCATCAGAGGTCGCTATGCTAAAGTGGCTATGATAGTTAGCATCAGAGGTCCCTATGCTAATGTGGCTATGATAGTTAGCATCAGAGGTCCCTATGCTAATGTGGCTATGATAGTTAGCATCAGAGATCCCTATGCTAATGCATCAGAGGTCCCTATGCTAATGTGGCTATGATGGTTAGCATCAGAGATCCCTATGCTAATGTGGCTATGATAGTTAGCATCAGAGGTCCCTATGCTGATGTGGCTATGATAGTTAGCATCAGAGGTCCCTATGCTAATGTGGCTATGATAGTTAGCATCAGAGGTCCCTATGCTAAAGTGGCTATGATAGTTAGCATCAGAGGTCCCTATGCTAAAGTGGCTATGATAGTTAGCATCAGAGGTCCCTATGCTAATGTGGCTATGATAGTTAGCATCAGAGGTCCCTATGCTAATGTGGCTATGATAGTTAGCATCAGAGATCCCTATGCTAATGCATCAGAGGTCCCTATGCTAATGTGGCTATGATGGTTAGCATGGAGGCTCCTTTCCCTAACTCCTTCCTAACTGACAGCCCAATTTGGACGCTTCTTATCATGGTGGACGCTGACGCACATCCGGTTTGGCGTAAGACCTCTTACCAATTTACTGGTTTCGGAATCAGCCCTTGAGATTAAAAAAAAAAGCAGGAGAAAGAGGCATTCCTGGAGGACTAAGGAGCATGTGCGGAGAGGGTGGGCTGGGAGGTCTGTGATTGACAGGCCTGAGTCACCTTGATTCATTGATTGATTGATTGATTGATTGATTGATTGATTGATTAGATTTATTTGAGTGATTATTTACATTAACATTGTTGCAGTGCAGAAAGAAACAAAATAAACAAAAACTCAAAAGGAGTAGGCCAAAGCAAGAAAGCTTATAAGTGCCTACCCCCATATTCAAAATTAATTTACATTCCGGATACAGTGATACAACATATCGTGTTTACATGCAATGTACAATCGCTCTATTATGTTTAATAGTGACCAGTGGAAACAGGCTGTTACAGCATTGTGGTTATCTTTTGCTTATTCATTTCTCTCAGTTCCTATAATTCATAATGACTTAGGGGTTGGTGACATTGGTTCTATCAGATCTAACAGATTCACAGTAATACAAAACTACTTATAGATAATAAGAACAAGGTCACATGTCTTTAGCATATTTCTCAAACACACTTCTCTTATACTGTTTTTTGAATTGCTGTAGATCAGCCATTCCCAAAGTCTGGGACATTGCGGACCCCTTATTGATCAGAAAATCTCTCGGGGCCCCCAAATCATAATAATTTACTCCATTCAAAGGAATTTCTTGTTATTTCACTGCTAAAATGACATGTAAAGTAACATCTAGCAATGACAGTAGGCTAAATACTGGTTTAAACTGGTGCATTTGTCAAAATAAATGTATTTTCCTTTCAAAATGAACTTTTTTTTATGCCAGATGAGGTCCAATATTGACAAAATAGTCAATGAACACATTAACTACACTCTTCCCTTGTGTAATTTTCTCATCATTATTAATCATGTAGTCTGGGTAACTTGCAGCTTTCGAGCCTTTAGACATTGCATGATTTAAGACTTTCCATAGTCCTTTGTTTTTATTGGCCTCAATCATATTTCTGTAGTAATTTATTATACTTGTTAGTTTGTTCTTATATTTTTTATATTTAGTTTCCGTTTCTAATGTTCTCTTTTATTATAAATGTTTTATATAAGGAGTTTTTCTTTTTGCATGCGTTCAATAACCCCCTTGTCATCCATGGGACACATTTATTTGTTTGCGTATATTTGCGAGTTACTACTGGACAATGTTGATCATAAAGCTGTTTGATTGTGTTAACAAAATGTATGTATGCAATATTAAAGTGATATTTCAGTCCACAGTGCACCTGAGGTAAATCACTTATAACACCAGACTAACCATATAAATGTCTGTGTTAATAGAATCATGTTTGAAATATAACTGACCTTGTATCACATGAATTACCGCATTTTGAGGGACTATTTTCTCGCAGATCACTCCGCCGCTGCGTTAGCTTACAGCCACGAAGCTGATGCTGCTCAAATATAAGTTATTTTAAATGATTCTATTAACACAGACATTTATATGGTTAGTCTGGTGTTATAAGTGATTTACCTCAGGTGCACTGTGGAGTGGGTCAGACTGTTTTTAATGCAGGCTAACTGATACCATAGACATGCTTTAGCCTAGCATTAGCCTAGCGCCACTAGACTCTTCAAATATAAGAACTGCATGAATTTAAGAGAAAAATATCAACAGACATCAACAACACTCTGGATAACTAGGAAATGAGGCCCAATGTCAAAAATCCTGAAATCCTGCTCAGATATAAGTTATTTTAGATGCAAAATGGTTCAAATTATTCTATTAACATAGAAATATCCCTTTAACATCTTGTTCTCCAAGGACATTATTCCAGTCCTGATCTGACAAACTCCGCTTGAAAGCATTTGTCGAGCGCTCAGATGTTAATCTTACATTCTTTACCATAGTAGTACTTTTGTTTTTCTTATTTTTTTGTTGCATTTTAAATAGTGTGAAAACTGGTCACTGATATCATTAATCAGTATTCCACTTGTCATATTATCAAGAACATTTGTGAACCTTATAGGTAAACAGCCCTCCCCCTCCACCACTCAGTGCAGGAGGCGGGGCCAGGGCCGTGTGTGGGAGCATTTCATTGGAGTGTTTGTGCTGCAGGGCAAGTGACTTCAGAATTCACGCCTTCTTTTTACTTATTTGCACTAAATTGCAAAATTATGACCAGGATACGTAGACAACACTATTAGACAATCATTTATACAGTTTATCAGCAAAACATTTTCCTTTAAGTGGATAATAATAATAATAATAATAATAATAATACATAAGTTTTATATAGCGCTTTTCAAGGAACTCAAAGACGCTTTACGTAATTATGTGAAAAAAACTTTTGAAGAATCGGTTCAAAGAATCAGTTTTCATGCCATTGTCAGTGAACAGTTCACTCGTCTTCAGGGCGATTGTGTAACATAAAACATACGACATAAAACTTAGATAAATAATAAACTATACAAACTTTAAAATGTAAAACTATAACTTTGGAAAATTGTAATCTACAATATTTTTACAGCAGTGGAAAACAGTGGCATCAAATGTCATTAACGGGACATAAGGACAGTGTAGTGTTAGATTTGTCTGTGTGACGCAGCTTTTATAAAGAGACACAGGTTTGTTTCTGCTGCTTCAACATGAGCTCAGTCTGAAAGAATTCAAGATGAGACAAATCACTGGACTCTTTCCAACGACAGACGCACACGGAACAAGGAAGAGACAAACACATGTGTAAAATGACTCATGATTATCTTTAATTTGACCATTAGTTTTAAAACTAAAAATTACTTGAACACCAGATTACAGCAAATATAGTGTAATAAATTAATCTCATCACCTTTATTTAAGAAGCTTTTTAGCCTTTATGTTTCAGCCCCGTCCTGTTAAAAGTGCATCTGCATTAGTCTTTTAACGTAAAGGTGTTTATTCCAAAGGGTTCACTTTTATCTACAACATTTCTGTACTTGACCGTCTTTATAGAGGATTTTATTCTTGTTGAGACGCAAAAACAGTAAATACATTTTAACTCAGCGACAGAGTTTAGCTCCAGTCTTTGATACGAACAGATGAAAGTTTGAAGTGATTAAACCACAGAAATGAAGCCATGATGTGAGTTTATATGGAGAACATTCTTACCTGTGACAGTGCGGAGTCGTGAGGAGCTGACGGATTAAACAGAGTCTGGAGTGAACTCTGCTGTAAATGACAAACTTCCTCTGCTTTAGAGTCATGTGACTCAGAGAGAGAATGAGGACGGACCAGTTCTGTGCCAGGGAGTGCCGAGGTGCGACTGCAATAACTCATAAACCGCCCAATAACGTCAGGTATGAAAGGATCGGCTTTAATGCCATTGTCAGTCAACAGGTTCACAACTAGGAATTGTCTTTGGGGCGATTGTGCAACATGAAACATATGACATAAAACTTAGATAAATAATAAACTATACAAACTTTAAACATTTAAAACTCTAAGGGTTCATTAAGTGTTAGCTGCAGATATGAGTGTGGACAAACCACATAGTGCAATAGAGCTGGAACAGGTCATTACGTTCAGTCTGATATAGAGTTATTCTATAGTCTGATGGCGGAGGGTGGGAGGTCTGGGTCTGTATGGACCGTAGCCTCCTGCCTGAGGGAGAGGGGTGAATAGTCTATGTCCGGGGTGAGAGGGGTCAGCTGTGATCCACTGCACCAGCATCTTGGTTGGCAGCTTAAGTTTCTTCAGCTGCCGCAGGAAGAACATCCTATGCTGGGCCTTCTTGATGAGGGAGCAAATGGTTGGCTCCCCTCTGAGGTCCTCGTGATGGTGAAGGAGTCCACGATGGAGATGGGGGTCAGGGCGAGGGGGGACGGTGGACGGTTTTTTTTTTTAACAAGATTTATTTCATATCAATACAGATACATTAAAATGATACAAATTATCCACGACCCAACCATCCACGTCTACCCCACCTAAGCCATCCACCCACCTCTCCCATACCCACCCTCAACCTCAACAAACAGTCCATGTCATAAATATTGAAACTGGCAATCATTGAGTACAATTCCATCAAAACAACGAACAGAAAAAAAAACAAAAAACAAGCAGAAAGATAAACAGACAAACAGACACACAGACAAAACAAGCTAAATAAAAGCTTAAAACTATTGCGGAAAAAAGAAAACAAAAAACAAAAAAACAAAAAAATAAATCAATAAATAAAATGAACACAAAATTAACAAAAAATACAATAAAATAATCACACACAAAAAATAAAATTAAAATTAAAATAAAGAAAAAAGAAAAACAAAGAAGGAAAACAAAAAATACACATGGATATTACAATAACAACAGTAGTAATAATAATGATCATAAATCAACTTAATCAAGATTTACAATTTGTGTTAGTATCTAAGTTAGTATTAAAGATCTGTGGTTTACCTATAACATTATATTTAATTTTTTCAGGAGTACAATATGACAGAAGTTCATTCCACAAGTGTTGTTTTGTGGGAGGGGTTTGATTTTTCCAATATAGGAGAATGCATTTTTTTGCTGCTGCCATTGCCAGCAGGATCAATTTCTGTTCATAGTAATTTAGGCCAGTTCTATATAATGGTTTTGTGTCACCCAGCAGAGCAAGGCTGGGATCCATTGGGATCCGTTTTCTGAGAAGTTTGCTTACCTTTGAAAATACTTCCCCCCAGCAGGTATTTAGTTTACTGCACTTCCAAAACATATGAAAGATGTCAGCACCATCTACATCACATCTTTGGCAGCTAGATGATGTGTGGTAAAACTGATGCAGTTTAGGCTGTGTCTTTCCTAAAGTCCACGATCATCTCCACTGTCTTCTGGGCGTTCAGCTCCAGGTTGTTGTGGCTGCACCAGGACGCCAGCCGGTCCACCTCCCTCCTGTAGACGGACTCATCACCGTCCCAGATGAGCCCGATGAGGGTGGTGCCGTCCTGGTGACGGGAGGTGCAGCAGTTTGTGTACAGGGAGAAGAGCCAGGGGTAAAGTACACAGCCCTGAGGAGTTCCAGTGTCCTTGAGGTGGGGCAGGACCAAGCGCTCAAAAGACTTCATGACCACAGACTTCAGAGCCACTGGCCTGTAGTCATTAAGTCCTGTGATCCGTGTTTCTTGGGAACAGGGATGATGGTGGAGGATTTGAAGCAGGACGGCACGTGGCATGACTCCAGGGAGGTGTTGACAATGTCTGTGAGGATGGGAATTCTGAAGTAATTATATGTTTACTAAAAATATATAAAAAGCAGTCAGAGATGATGAAAGCGATCTGAAAATGCAAAATTAAACTCGAAAGAGGGACGAAAACTTTAGAAATAAATGTTTTTGAAAGTGCCCAATGAAACAAACCAAGTCTTTGCTGCTCCATGAAGCCGTGACATTTGCTTGAATATTTGAATCAAATAATATACATTTCAAGTTCACAAAACAAATCATAGAATCAGTTTTTCTATTATTGACTAAAAAGACAAAAAACTACAATTAATTATTTGACCAAATCTGAACAACTATTGATGAAGACGGCACCATGTGACTTGCCGGAACTAGGGGTTAGAAAATCAGATCCCCATTGACGGCAAAAAGACTCCATTCTGATGCTTGGTAGTTTTTATATTTTACGCTTTATAAACTAAAAATAGAAAGAACAGATGGTGAACTGCCTCAGGAAACAGTTATCAAGCCCAGGCTACTTTGAGAATTATTTATTTTGGTCAGTTTATTTTCCTATGTCTGTTAGCATTTAGCCTCAAACATCACAAATTATGAACAATCCAGATGTTTTCAGCTGTTGTTGACCATTGACCTCATTCAGATGTTTTCAAAGCCTAGTTAGAAGTCATTAATGAAATAGTTTATGATAAAAATTAACATATAAAAGTGTCTTCTGATCCAAACATTAAAACATATTCAGTTTCTTCTCCTTAGAGAGACTCATCCATGCATTTGTCTCCAGCAGGTTAGACTACTGTAACGGCTGCTCACTGGCCTTTCTAAACGAGCTGTTAGAGCTGCAGAACATCCAGAACGCTGCTGCTCGAGTCCTGACAAGAACCAGGAAATACGACCACATTAGTCCAGTGCTCCGGTCTCTGCACTGGCTTCCTGTCACTCAGAGAATAGAATTTAAAACAGCTCTGCTTGTTACAAGTCTTTTCATGGTTTAGCACCAAAGTACATCTCTGACATGTTAGAGCCGTATGAACCATCTCGGGCCCTGAGAACTTCAGGGAGGGGTCTCCTGGTGGTTCCCAGAGTCAATAATAAACACGGTGAGGCTGCGTTTCAGTTTCATGCAGCTAAAATCTGGAACAGTCTTCATGAGGATGTGAGACAGGCCTCAACTCTGACAATGTTCAAATCCAGGCTGAAAACAGCTCTTTTTACCCGTGCATATGAAAACTGAAAGTATTTTATCTGCACTCTTGCCTTTTACTGTAATTGATTAACTTTATGTTGATGTTTTATTGATTGATTTTTATCTGTTTTCTTGTAATTTTCTGCGACTGTGAAGCACTTTGAATTGCCTCGTGTATGAATTGTGCTCTACAAATAAACTTGCCTTGCCTTCTGCTAATTGTGGGTCGGGTTCATGTCTAACGGCCGATAAACATCGTCTAATAACCTTTTTATTATGGAGAAACTCGACAAACGGACATTCTTACCTCGCCATAGTCGGCACTGGCTTCACCATTCCACATGAAAAAGCTCTATTTACAGCTCCGTGAAGCCGTTTACATTATAATTACGCATTTGTAGGAACAGGCTCAGAAACGATCACGGGTTCATTTCTTTTTTTTTTGGTGCAACCGGCCACTAAACACCAGGTGGCGTTTGCTGCATTAGAACAGCTTCAATGACGCTAATATGGCGGACGTTGTAACTAAGAGGCTACGTCATAAATACCCAGATTGCCGTCTTCATCAATATTTCCTAACACTTCTTTAAAGGACTGAATACTTTGAATACTGCAGTACTTTCACACAAGGAAGGATCTGAGCGGCCTTTAAGCTTTTAAACCTGTGGTATCAGTAAGGTAGTACTTTAATCTCCGCTGATGTTAGCTTTAGCACGATTCCAACAGAATCATCACCGAGGTGTCATGTGACCTGGCTGCCCGTCGCCGTGGAAACGCTCCCGAAACACAGGCTCCAGAAAGCTTGGCCCGAGACTGATGTGGATTTGGGGAAAATTAGACTTTACAGGGACTATACATAAGTTTAACCACAAATAAATGTATACAAATTAAAAATGTCTTCCTCATACATGCTCCAGCAATGCCCTGGTGAGTAGAATGAGCCCTGGCCTTTTCACCGCGATTGCCTCTATATGCCTGTAAAGTCACTTAAATAGTTTATGCTCGGGTCGAACAAGCAAACAGCGTAATGCGTAATAACGTCATGCGCGTTCACGCTCAGCTGTAGCGTTAGCTGTAGCGTTAGCTGTAGCGTTAGCTGTAGCGTCAGCTGTAGCGTTAGCTGTATCTCCTCTATACTGATGCTGCAGCGCGAGTGGTAACTCAGAAGGATGGATTTAGCGGAGAATAAGAGGAGACCGGCTTCAAGCACCATCGAAACTCCAGCCCAGACCCCAAATAACAAAAAGAAACGAAGAGTTTATTCGAGTGTGACAAAAAGACGAGTCGAGTCTGATCGGCGTAGACAAAGAACCAGAGTAAACATCGGAAAATGTTGAGAGAATCTCTCAAAAGACCGGCAGCTTATTTTTGCTTGAAAGGTAAGAAATTATGACTAAATACGTGGGGGAAAAGTGTTGTTGATGCTTCAAAACAACGGTGTCCGACTGTCCGTGCATGTTGTACAAACTTCACTGAAACAAGCCATAAAATAATCATATTTGGAAGTTACCAAAATAGTTGATCTAATAGTTTTATACCTACAGAGAAATTGTGTAGTATTAGTAGCAGACTAGTAGTGTCAGTAATAACAGTAATTGTGCTGTACCTACAAAACATTTGAGTAGTAACGGTGGTAATGGTGCTGTATTTACAATGGCAAAAATAATGTTGCTAATGTTAGCTTTTCTTGGCCGCAAAATAAGCCTGACTGTTCACGGATTTATAAGTAGTGAAACGACTATAAAAAGTGAACATGTGCCGTTTACAATATAGTTTACGTGTTAGCTACGCTAACTTTGGGCCCAGGGAATTGAAGAGACAATTTTGGCTTTTCCCAGTAGCATTTCTACCAGTGGAATTATTTATTTCAATTAGGTCTGCGTTTATGCATACAAAGTATACGAGTATTTTTTTTTTTTCTCCTTCAAACGTCAATTATTCGTTTATCTGTATTACTTGGCTTCTTCACTCGATTCACTTTGCTGCATTTGCTCAAGTATTTTATCTTGGAAAACACTCACTCAAACTGATTTGGTCTAAATATCTTACAAAACAGTAACGTTTCTTACCTCAGTTGAAGTCACGCCTGCAAATCTGTAAATTGACCAGGACTGTTATTTCTGGTGCTCGTAAAGCCTGAGCGCCTCATGCACGAGCTTATCATCGAGGCTGCAGTTACGCGTTTGGCCTGAGGGGGCAATTGCGAGCACAAAACTGCTAAACTCCACAGAGCCCCTTTAAAAATGGGAAAATGTGATTGATATGTTTTGTCGTCAGTTTGACAAAGTGATGGAGATTCATTAGTTTGCAGCAAAACCAATACAATAGGTCCCTCCCCCTGACTCACATCCTCCATAGGCAGATCGCTTCACCATTTTGCTTCTTCTTCGTCTGGTAGGGTTTTTGTGGTTAGCAGTAAAAAAAGTGCATCTGCTCAGTGCTCAGTCTGGTGGTCTGCGGCATGACGGACCTGGCTTCATAGTAACGGTTGCTAGGATCTATGATTGGACATGTATGTACGTATAATTTGAGGCCGGGTTTTGAGGTCAATTTTAAACTATGGGCTCTTTAGAATGTCACGATGTCACATAAACACAACCTATTAACTCATTTAGATATTTTAATCAAGTCCCACCACTAATAAAAAGATATCACCCAGCCCTATAGTCTAAGCCGGTCTCCTGCTGGTGTCAATGTCTCTGGCGCCCCCTGTGGGCCTACACTGGGCTGCTGTCGGTGTCCGTGTTCCTGGTGGCGCCCCCTGTGGGCCTACACTGGGCTGCTGTCGGTGTCCGTGTTCCTGGTGGCGCCCCCTGTGGGCTTACACTGGGCTGCTGTCTTTATTTTACTTTATTTGTTTATTTGAAGAGGACAGTGCACATTAATGAACACTCAGTACAGTTACTTTGTGTAAATGTGCCAGATTTAGCCTTGGGAGACTTTCCATCCGTAGTCCTCGTACATTTAAGACAACAAATGTTTAAAACAAACAAACAAACATATAGTATTTACACTATTTACAGCACATTATAAAAAGTTTCCCAATCTATAACAGTAAATCTTACAAGTGATCACAAGATTGATGAGCTTTTAACCACAGTTTATGCTCTTTTTAAAACACTGTAAAGGTGGAGGACTCTCGAATAGTCATTGAAGACGATTCCAGCTCGTGCCTTTCACAGATGTGGTGTTTTGTGCAGTGGCAGTTCGTCTGAATGGAACCTCACAGCGCCCTCTAAACCTTGATGGTTTTTTTGTACAGCTGTTCAACAGGTTTTAGTGCAGTGATGCCAGAAAATGACTATACAGTAAAACAGTGTCTATGTGCGAGAAAATCATACAATGAAGATACGATTTAGCAGCAGTGATGGAGATAAAAGGCCTGATTTGTTTAAAGTTATGAAGATTGAATTTTACAGTGTTTATAACCTTTTTAATATGCTTTTTGAAGGTGAAATTTGTGTCCAGTTTGACTCCAGGATACTTAAACTGAGAGACCAGTTCAAGCACCTCACCATCTATAGAGACTGAAAGATTGTTCTGCTTTGTTGGTCTTTTGGTGAATGTCACACACATTGTTTTTTTAGTATGAGAACTCGGTGTCCATGTTCCTGGTGGCGCCCCCTGTGGGCCTACACTGGGCTGCTGTCAGTGTCTGTGTTCCTGGTGGCGCCCCCTGTGGGCCTACACCGGGCTGCTGTCAGTGTCTGTGTCCCTGGTGGCGCCCCTGTGGGCCTACACCGGGCTGCTGTCGGTGTCCGTGTTCCTGGTGGCGCCCCCTGTGGGCCTACACTGGCTGCTGTCAGTGTCTGTGTCCTGGTGGCGGCCCCCTGTAGGCCTACACCGGGCTGCTGTCGGTGTCGTGTGTCTGGTTGCGCCCCCTGTAGGCCTACATCGGGGCTGCTGTCAGTGTCTGTGTTCCTGGTGGCGCCCCCTGTGGGCCTACATCGGGCTGCTGTCGGTGTCCGCGTCCCTGATGGCGCCCCCTGTGGGCCTACCCGGGCTGCTGTCGGTGTCCGTGTTCTGGTGGCGCCCCCTGTGGGCCTACACGGGCTGCTGTCAGTGTCTGTGTCCCGGTGGCGCCCCCTGTGGGCTACACCGGGCTGCTGTCGGTGTCCGTGTGTCTGGTGGCGCCCCCTGTGGGCCTACACCGGGCTGCTGTCAGTGTCTGTGTTCCCTGGTGGCGCCCCCTGTGGGCCTACACCGGGCTGCTGTCGGTGTCCGTGTGTCTGGTGGCGCCCCCTGTGGGCCTACACCGGGCTGCTGTCAGTGTCTGTGTCCCTGGTGGCGCCCCCTGTGGCCTACACCGGGCTGCTGTCGGTGTCCGTGTGTCTGGTGGCGCCCCCTGTGGGCCTACACCGGGCTGCTGTCGTGTCCGTGTGTCTGGTGGCGCCCCCTGTGGGCCTACACCAGGCTGCTGTCGGTGTCCTGTGTTCCTGGTGGCGCCCCCTGTGGGCCTACACCGGGCTGCTGTCAGTGTCTGTGTTCCTGGTGGCGCCCCCTGTGGGCCTACACCAGGCTGCTGTCAGTGTCTGTGTCCCTGGTGGCGCCCCCTGTGGGCCTACACCGGGCTGCTGTCAGTGTCTGTGTCCCTGGTGGCGCCCCCTGTAGGCCTACACCGGGCTGCTGTCGGTGTCCGTGTCCCTGATGGCGCCCCCTGTAGGCCTACACCGGGCTGCTGTCAGTGTCTGTGTGTCTGGTGGCGCCCCCTGTGGGCCTACACCGGGCTGCTGTCGGTGTCCGTGTGTCTGGTGGCGCCCCCTGTGGGCCTACACCGGGCTGCTGTCAGTGTCTGTGTTCCTGGTGGCGCCCCCTGTGGGCCTACACCGGGCTGCTGTCGGTGTCTGTGTTCCTGGTGGCGCCCCCTGTAGGCCTACACCGGGCTGCTGTCAGTGTCTGTGTTCCTGGTGGCGCCCCCTGTGGGCCTACACCGGGCTGCTGTCGTGTCTGTGTTCCTGGTGGCGCCCCCTGTGGCCTACACCGGGCTGCTGTCAGTGTCTGTGTTCCTGGTGGCGCCCCCTGTGGGCCTACACCGGGCTGCTGTCAGTGTCTGTGTTCCTGGTGGCGCCCCCTGTGGGCCTACACCGGGCTGCTGTCAGTGTCTGTGTTCCTGGTGGCGCCCCCTGTGGGCCTACACCGGGCTGCTGTCGGTGTCGTGTCCTGATGGCGCCCCCTGTGGGCCTACACCGGGCTGCTGTCGGTGTCTGTGTTCCTGGTGGTGCCCCCTGTGGGCCTACACCGGGCTGCTGTCAGTGTCTGTGTCCCTGATGGCGCCCCCTGTAGGCCTACACCGGGCTGCTGTCGGTGTCTGTGTTCCTGGTGGCCCCCTGTGGCCTACACCGGGCTGCTGTCAGTGTCTGTGTCCCTGTGGCGCCCCCTGTAGGCCTACACCGGGCTGCTGTCAGTGTCTGTGTCCTGGTGGCGCCCCCTGTGGCCTACACCGGGCTGCGTCAGTGTCTGTGTCCTGGTGGCGCCCCCTGTGGGCCTACACCGGCTGCTTCGTGTCTGTGTCCCTGGTGGCGGCCCCTGTGGCCTACACCGGGCTGCTGTCAGTGTCTGTGTTCCTGGTGGCGCCCCCTGTGGGCCTACACCAGGCTGCTGTCAGTGTCTGTGTCCCTGGTGGCGCCCCCTGTGGGCCTACACCGGGCTGCTGTCAGTGTCTGTGTTCCTGGTGGCGCCCCCTGTGGGCCTACACCGGGCTGCTGTCGGTGTCTGTGTTCCTGGTGGCGCCCCCTGTGGGCCTACACGGGCTGCTTTGTCGGTGTCTGTGTCCCTGGTGGCGCCCCTGTGGGCCTTACACCGGGCTGCTGTCAGTGTCCGGTGTCCCTGGTGGCGCCCCCTGTGGGCCTACACTGGGCTGCTGTCGGTGTCCGTGTGTCTGGTGGACGTGGGGAGCTTCTCCTCGGGGCTAGCCCTGCTGTGGACGCTCCTCAGTCTGACCTCGCTCCTCGCCTTGGCCCCGCCCCTGCTCGCGGCTCGCCGTCGGACCCAGAAGAAGCAGAGCGTGTTGAAGACGCTGTTGGTCATGGCGAGGCAGTCCACGGCGTAGAAGGCGTGAGGGCGTGTCTCTGCCGGGACAGGAAGGAGCCGTGGAAGTCCCTGAGCACGGAGAGGGCGTAGAACGGACTCCAGCACAAAACGTACAACTCGCCTCAGAACCAGCCGAGGCACCAAGGACGGTCTCTGCGGCCCTCCTCAACAGCCGGCAGCTTTCACCTGAGGCTGGTCTGTTTCCCCCCGGGCACCTTTCCTGCACACAAGAGAGGTTAACACGTCTGTTTCCTCCATATTCACCGTCTGAAACAACAGAAGAGAGGTTACACGTCTTTCTCCCAGTCACCGTCTGAACAAACAGAGAGAGGGGTACACGTTCTGTCCTCCATTCACGCCTGAACCAACAGAGAGGGTTAACAGTCTGTTCTCATTCACCCGTCTTGCTGACAACAGAGAGGGAAACACGTCTTTCCTCCCATCACCGTCTGAACAACAGAGAGGTTAAACACGTCTGTTCCTCCATTCCCACCGCTGAACAACAGGGAGTTAACACGCTGCTCCTCCATCCCACCGCCTTGAACAACAGAGAGAGGTTAACACCGTCTTGTTCCTCCATATTCACCGGCCTGAACAAAAGAGAGGTTACCGTCTGTTCTCATCACCGTCTTGACAACAGAAGAGGTTAAACACGTCTGTTCCTCCAATTTCATCCGCCTGACAAACAGAAGTTACACGTCTGCTTCTCATCCAACCGCCTGAAACAACATGAGAGAGGTTTAACACGTCTGTTTCCGTCCATTCCACCGTTCTGAAACAAACAGAGAGGTTAACACGTCTGTATCCTCCTTCACGTCTTGCAACAGAGAGAGGTTTAAACACGGTCTGTTCTCATCCCACCGTCTGAACAAACAGAGGGTTAACCGTCTGTCCCCATCCACCCGTACTGACAAACAGAGAGAGGTGTTAACACGTTCTTGTTCCTCCATCACCGCCCCTGAACAACAGGAAGAGAGTTAAACACGTCTGTTCCTCCTCACCGCCTGAACAACAGGAGAAGGTTAACACGTCTGTTCCCTCCATCATCACCTGACAACAGAGGAGAGGGTTAACACGTCTTGTTCCTCCATCCACCGGTCTTGATACACAAGAGAGAGGGTTAAACACGTTCTGTTCTGCCATCACCGTGCTGGAAACAAACAGAGAGAGGTTAACCACGGTCTGTTTCCTCGATCACCGCGCTGGAACAACAGAGAGAGGTTAAAAACACGTTCTTCCTCCATTTCACGTCTGAACACAGAGAGAGTTAACAACGTCTGTTCCTCCATTTTCACCGTCTGAACAACAGAGATGGTAACACGGTCTGTTCCTCCAATTCCACGGGGCTCTGAACAAACAGAGAGGTTAACACGTTGTTCCTCAGTCACGTGGAACAACAGTGGAGAGTTAACACGGGTTGTTCCTCCTTTTCCACCGTTTCTTGAACAACACGAGAAGAGTTAACACGTCTGGTTTCCTCCTCACGCGCTGACAACAGAGAGTTTAAACACGTTCCTGTCCTCCATTCACCGTCCTGAAAACCACAGGAGAGGGTTAACACGTCTGTTCCTCCATTCACCGTGCTGAACAACGAGAGAGGTTAACACGTCTGTTCCTCCATCACCGTCTGAACAACAGAGAGGTTAACACGTCTGTTCCTCCCTCAACCGCTGAACACAGAGAGGTTAACAACGTCTGTTCTCCATCACCGTACTGAACAACAGAGGTTAACCACGGTCTGTTCCCTCCATCACCGCCTGAACCAAACAGAGAGGTTTAAAACACGTCTGTTCCTTCAGTTCACCGTCTGAAACAAACAGGAGAGTGTTAAACACGGTCTGGCTCCTCCATTCACCGCTGACAAGCAGAGAGGTTAACACGTTCTGATCCTCCATTCACCGTCTGAACAACAGGAGAGGTTAACACGTCCTGGCTCTTCCATCACCGTCTGACAACCACGAGAGAGTTAACGACGTTCTTGCTCTCCATCACCGTCTGAACCAACAGAGAGGGTTACACGTCTGTTCCTCCTCACGTCTGAAACAACAGAGAGAAGGTTAACACGTCTGATCCTCCAATTTCACCGTCCTGAAAACAGAGAGAGGTTACACGTCTTGTTTTCCTCCACACCGCTGCAACAGAGAGAGGTTAACCTTCTTGTCCTCCATTCACCGTTCTGAACAACAAGAGAGGTTAACACGGTCTGGTTCCTCATTCACCGTTGAACAACAGAGAGAAGGGTTAAACACGTGCTGTTCCTCAATCACCGCCTGAGCAACAGAGGGTAACACGTTTCTGCTTCCTCCATCAGTCTGAAAAACAGAGAGAGGTTAAATCTGTTTCTCCATCACCGCCTGAACAACAGAGAAGAGGTTAAACGTCTTGCTCTCATCCCCACCGTCTGACCAACGAAGAGGTTAACACGTCTGTTCTCCAATCCACCGTCTGGAACAACAGAGAGAGGTTAACACGGGTCTAGTTCCTCCATCACGCCTTGAACAAACACAGAGAGAGGTTTAAACACGTCTTGTTCCTCCATTCACCGTCTGAACAAACACGGGAGAGGGTTAACCGTCTGTCCTCCATTTCACCGCCCTGAAAACAGAGAGGTTAACACGTCGCTTGCCTTCCATTCACCGTCTTGGAAACAACAGAGGGAGGTTAACACGGTCTGTTCCTCCAATCACTTCCTTGAACAACAGAGAGAGGTTAACACGTTCTGTTCCTTCATCACCGTCTGAACACGAGAAGAGGTTAACAGTTTCTGTTCCTCCATCACCGGTCTGAACCAAAACAGGAGAGATGGTGTAAACACGTCTGTTCCTCTCACCGTCTGGAACGACAGAGAAGAGAGTTAAACACGGTCTGGTTCCTCCATCACGTCTTTTTATCTGAACAAACAGAGGAGAGGTTACACGTTCTGTTCCTCATCACGTCTGAACAACAGAGAGAGGTTAACCACGTCTGTTCCTTCCATTCCACCGTCTGAACAAACGAGAGAGGTTACACGTCTGTTCCTCCCATCACCGTCTGACACAGATGAGGTTAAACGGTCTTGTTGTTCCTCCATCACCGTCTGAACAACAGGAGAGGTTAACACGTTCTTGTTCCTCATCACCGCCTGCTGAAACAACAGAGAGAGGTTAAACACGTCTGCTCCTCCATCACCGCCTGAAACAACAGGAGAGGTTAACACGTCTTGTTCCTCCTCCACGCCTTGAAAACACAGAGAGGGTTAAAACACGTCTGTCCTGCCATCACCGCCTGGAACAAAACAGAGAGGTTAAACACGGTCTGTTCCTCCATCACCACCTGAACAACAGAGAAGAGGGTACACGTCTTGTTCCTCCAATCACCGCCTGACAAACCAAGCGAGAGGTTACCGTCTGTTCCTGCATCACCGTGCTTGAACAACAAGAGAGGTTAACACGTTTCTGTTCCTCCATTTTCACCGTCTGAACAACGAGAGAGGTTTAACACGTTCTGTTCCTCCATTCAACCGGCCTGAAACAGAGGAGAGTTAAACAACGTCTGTTCCTCCATTCACCGTCTGAAACAACGAGAGGTTACAGTCTGTTCTCCTATCAAAACCGCCTGAAACAAACAGAGAGAGGTTAAACAGTCTGTTCCTCATCACCGGCTGAACCACAGGAGAGGTTTAAACGTCTGTTTCTCCATCCCCGTGCTGAACACCCAGGAGAGGTTAAACACGGTCTGTTTCTTCCCATTCACCGTTCTGAAACAACAGAAGAAGAGGTTAACAACGTCTGTTCTCCATCACCGGCTGGGAACAACAGGAGAGGTTAAAACACGTCTGTCCTCCATCACTGCTGAACAACCGGAGTGTTACACGTCTGTCTCCATTCACCGGCCTGACAACAGAGAGGGTTAAAACACGTTCTGTTTCCTCCATTCACCGCTCTGAACAACAGGAGGGGTTAAAATGTTTCTGCTTTCCTCCCATCACCGTCTGAACAACAGAGAGGTTAAACACGTCTTGCCTCCATTCACCGCCTGAACACAAGAGAGGTTACACGGTTCTGCTCCTCCTCACCTCTCGCACAACAGAGAGAGGTTAACAGCGGTTCTTGTCTCCATTACCGGTCTGAACACAGAAGAGCGACGGTAACCACGTCTGTCCTCCATCACCGCCTGACAACAGAGAGAGGTTAACACGTCTTGCTTCCTCCATCCACCGCGAACAACAGTAAGAGTAACCACGTCTGTTCCTCCATCCACCGCCTGAACAAACAGAGAGGGTTCAAACACGTTTGCTCCTCTCACCGTGCTGAAACAACAGAGAGGTAACACGTCTGCTCCTCCATCACCGTCTGAAAACAACAGAGGTTAACACGTCTGTTCCTTCCATCACGTCTGAACAACAGAGAGAGGGTTAACACCGCTTCTGTTCCTCCATTCCACCGCTGAAAACAACAGAGAGGCAACACTCTGTTCCTCCATCACCGCACGGAACACACGAGAGGGTTAAACACGTCTGTTCCTCCATCACCGCCTGGAAACAAACAGAGGGGAGGGTTACACACGTCTGTTCCTCCATCACCCGCCTTGAACAAAGTGAGGTTAAACACGTCTGTTTTCCATCACCGTCTGACAAACAGAGAGAGGTAAACACGTCTGTTCCTCCATTTCACCGTCTGAAACAACAGAGAGGTTAACAGGATCTTGCTCCTCCATCACCGCTGAACATCACAGGAGGAAACACGGGGCGTTTGTTCCTCCATCCACCGTCTGAAACAACAGAGAGATTAAACCACGTTCGTTCCTCCATCACCGGCCTAGAACCAACAGAGAGGTGAACACGGTCTGTTCTCCATCACCGTCTGGAACAACAGGAACGAGGTTACCACGTCTGTTCCTCCATTTCACCGTCTGAACAACAGAGAGGTTAACACGTCGCTTCTCCATCACGCCCTGACACAGAGAGGTTAAACACGTCTGTTCTCCATTCACGCTGAACAACAGAAGAGGTTAACAACGGTCTGGCTTTCCTCCATCACCGTCTGAACAACCAGAGAGGTTAAAACACGTCTGTTTCCTCCATCCACGCCTGAACACAGAGAGGTTAACACGTCTGTCTCATTCACCGCCTGAACAACAGAAGTTAACACGGGTCTGTTCCTTCATCAACCGGCCTGAAACCAACAGAGAGGTTAACACTGTCTGATTACCTCCGATCACCTCTGAACAACAGAGAGAGGTAAAACGTCTGATTCCCCCATTCACCGCCTGAACAACAGAGAGGTAAACACGGTCTGTTCCTCATCACGCGCCTTTGAACAAAACAGAGAGGTTAAAACCACGGTTCTGTTCTCCATCACCGCCTGACAAACAGAGGAGGGTTAAACACGTTTGGCCCCATCGACTTGAACAAAGAGAGTAAACGGCTGTCCTCCTCACCGCCTGAAACAACCAGAGAGAGGTTACATGTCTGGGCCCCCCATCTTTGGAAACAACAAGAGAGGGTGAGGTTAAACGTCTGTTCCTCCCATCACCGTACTGAACAACAGAGAGGTTAACACGTCTGTTCCTCCATCACCTCTGAACAAACAGAGAGAGGTTAAACCAGTCTGTTCCTCCATCACCGCCTGAACCACAGAGAGGTTAAACACGTCTGTTCCTCCATCACCGCTCCCTGCAACAACAGAGGAGGTTAACACGTCTGTTCCTCCATCACGTCCTGAACAACAGAGAGGTTTAACACGTCTGTTCCTCCATCACCCCCGCTGAACAACGAGAGAGGTACACGGGTCTGCTCCTCCATTCCACCGTCTGAAAACAGGAAGGTTAAAACAAAGGTCTGTTCCTCCGATCACCGGCTGAACAAGAGAGCAGGTTAACACGTCTGTTCTCCAATCCACCGCCTGGAACAACAGAGAAGTTTAACACGGTCTGTTCCTCCATACCGCCTGAACAAAGGAGAGGGTTTAAAAACACGTCTGTTCCCATTCACCGTCTGAACAGAACAAGAGGTTAACGACGCTGCTGTTTCCTCCTCACCGCCTTGAAACAAACAGAGAAGGAGGTTTTAAAACCACGTCTGCTCCTCCATTCACCGTCTGATACAACAAGAGGAGTGTTAAACACGATCTGTTCCTCCATTCACCCTCCGCTCTGACACAAAAGAGACAGGTTAACAGTCTGTTTTCTCCATCACCGCCCTGGAAACAACAGAGAGGTTAAGCACGTCTGTTCCTCCATCACCGTCTAACAAACAGAGAGGGTAAAACAGTCTCTCCTCCATTCACCGTCTTGACAACAAGAAGTTAACACGTCTGTCCTCCATCCACCGTTGAAAAACAGAGAGGGTTAAACACGTCTGTTCCTCCATCACCGTCGAACACGAGGGTTAACACGGTCTGATCCTCCCATCACCGTCTGAAACGAACAGAGAGAAGGTTAAAAGCACGGTTCTTGCTCCTCCATTTCACCGTCTGGAACAAAACAGAGAGGTTAAACACGGTCTGTCCTCCCATCACGTCTTTGAACAAAGAGGAGAGGTTAACACGGTCTGTTCCTCCATCCACCGTACTGAACAACAGAGAGAGGTAAACCACGTTCTGTTCCTCCATCACGCCGCCTGACAAACAGGAGAGAGGTTAACACGTCTGTTCCTTCCATCACCGCTGAAACAAAACGGAGAGAGGGTTAACACGGGTCTGGTTTCCTGTCATCACCGCCTTTGAACAACAGAAGAGGTTAAACACGTCTGTTCCCTCCGAATTCAACGTCTGAAAACACAGAGGGTTAACACGTCTGGTTTCCTCCATCCAACCGCACTGAACAGAAACAGAGGGTTAAACTTGTTCCTCCATTCCACCGCCTGAACAAAACAGAAGCCGTTTAAACACGTCTGTTCCGTCCATCCACCTTCTGAAACAACCAGAGAGAGGTTAACACGGTCTGCTCCTCCATTCACCGTCTGAACAACAGAGAAGAGAGTTAACACGGTTTCTGTTCCTTCCATAACCGTTATCTGAACAAACAGAGAGGTTAAACACGTCTGTTCTCCATCAACGTCTTCTGATTTCAACAGAGAGGTTAACACGTCTGTTTCCTCCATCACCGGCCTTGAACAACAGAGAGAGGTTAACACGTCTGTTCCTCCGTCACCGTCTGGAACAATCAAGAGTTTAAAACAGGTCTTGCTTCCTCCATCACGTATGAACACAGAGAGTAACACGTCTGTTCCTCCATCACCGTCTGAACAACAGAGAGAGTAAACACGTCCTGTTCTCCATCCCACCGGTCTGAACAACAGAGAGGTTTAACACGTCTGCTCCTCCATCACCGTCTGAAACAACAGAGGAGGGTTAACACGTCTGTTCCTTCCATTCACCGTCTGGAAAACAACAGAGAGAGACACGTCTGCTCCTCCATCACCGTCTGAACAACAGAGAGGAGGTTGACACGTTCTGGTTCCCTCCATCACCGTCTGAACTAACAGAGAGAGCGTTTAACACGTCTGTTCCTCCATCACCCCTGAACAACAGAGGAGCAGGTAACACGTCTGTTCCTCCATCACCGCCTGAAACAACAGAGAGAGGTTCACCACGTTCTATTCCTTCATTCACCGTTCTGAACAACAAGAGAGGTTTAACACGTCTGTTCCTTCCATCACCGTGCTGAAGCAACAGAAGAGGTTAACACTGTTCTGTTCCCCTTCACCGCCTGAAACACAGAGAGTAACACGTCTGTTCCTCATCACCGTCTGAAAACAAACAGAGAGGTTAACACGTCTGTTCCTCCCATCACCGTTCGAAACAACGAGAGGTTAACACGTCATGGTTTCCCTCCATCACCGTCTGAACAACAGAGAGGTAAAACACGTCTGTTCCTCCATCACGCATGAACAACAGAGAGGTTAAACGTCTGTTCCTTCCATCACCGCCTTTGAAAAACAACAGAGGGGTTAACACGTCGTTCCTCCTCACCGTCTGAACACCAGCGAGATGTAAACACGGTCTGTTCCTCCATCACGCCTGAACCACAGAGAGGTTAACACGTCTGTTCCGCCATTCCACCGTCTGAACAACAGAGAAAGAGGTTTAACACGTCTTGTTCCTCCATCCACCGCTCTGTAACAACAGGGAGAGGTTAAACACGTCTGTTCCTCCATTCCCCGGCTGGGACAAGCAGTGAGAGGTGACACGTCTTGTTCTCCCAATCACGCGCGAACATACGAGAGGAAGACGTCTGTCCCTTCACCGTCTGAACCAACAGAGAGAGGGTTAACAGCGGTCTGTTCCTCCATCACCGCTGAAAACAGACAGAGAGGTTACCGTCTGTTCTCCTATCATCCGTCTGAACAACAGAGAGGTAAACACGTCGTTCCTCCAATCACGCGCCTTGAACAACAGACGAGAGGTTAAACAGGGTCGCTTCCTGCCATCACCGTCTGAACAACAGAGAGGTTTACCACGTCTGTCCTCCATCACCCGCTGAACAACAGAAGAGTTAAAAACAACGTTGTTCCTCCATCACGTTGAACAACAAGAGAGCGTTATCAGTCTTGTTCTCCATTACCGTCTGAACACATGATGGGTTTATAACGTCTGCTTCCCTCCGATCCACCGTTCTGAACTAACAGAGAGAGGTTAACACGTCTTGTTCCTCCTCCGTCTGAACACAGAGAGAGTGTTAAACGATGTCTGTTCCTCATCACGTCTGACATAACAGAGTTTAACACTCTGTTTCCTCCTTATTCACGTCTGAACAACAGGAGAGAGGTAACACGTCTGTCCTCCATCACCGTCTGACAACAGATAAGAGCGAAACACGTCTGTTCCTCCATCACCGTTCTGAACAACGAGAGGTTAACACGTTGCTCCCATCAACCGTGCTGAACAACAGAGAGGTTAACCACGTCTGCTTCCTCCATCACCGTCCTGACAACAGAGAGTAACCACGTTCTTCCGCTTACTCGTTCTTGAATCTCCTCTCTTT
>VHKM01000476.1:0-100315 GCA_007210695.1 Neogobius melanostomus | reverse complement strand
ATTTGTGTATTATTCTGTCCTTAATTAATGTTTGATTGAAGTGATGGTTCCATGACTGGAATAGATGTTTTGGGGAGAAGTGCCTGTTTAAACATCTGTGCCTCATGTCTATATTGGTCGAAATATAATTTTCCTAAATCCTGTATGAAAGTAAATGGAACTGGAGTCAGTCCCTGATCAGGGACAACGGTCCTGAACAAGTTAAATCTAGTCTCCTGTCCACTCCCTCCTGGAGCCGAGTTAGATCTCCTGGTCACTAGCCTATACATTTACATTGCATTTTCATTCCTGTGTTATTCTTTTAGCATAGCCTACTACACTGGACATGTACTTGTTAGTCCTTATTACATTGTAATTACACAGGTGCTACATTAGACCCAATGA
This sequence comes from Neogobius melanostomus, assembly GCA_007210695.1. Lineage (NCBI taxonomy): Eukaryota > Metazoa > Chordata > Actinopteri > Gobiiformes > Gobiidae > Neogobius > Neogobius melanostomus. The sequence goes on along the minus strand of VHKM01000476.1, from coordinate 99,931 downwards.
CATTTTAACACTTTAAACCTGTAATATTTTAACTTCACTAAAGTCACATAAATGTATCAATCTGAACCATCTCAAGCTTTTTCTTCATAACTAGAGCTGCTGTGGCTTCAGGACGAATAAATCTCACTGTCACTGATCCTTAAACATTGAATGATTTAGTCCGGACGACTTACATCTGGAGGATTGGTTTGTCTGCAGCTTTTAAACTGACTTTGACATTATTGAGACACTTCTCTGCAGCTGTTTCTGCTGCTCTCAACATTTGTTTTATTTTCTCTTATTCCAAACAAAGTGGAGTAAGTTTGACTCTCACACAAACACAAACAGCCCGAGTGTATCAGTAACTAAACCTGACAAAGTCCAACCTCCTCAGATCCATGGAATAAAAGAGTTTCTTGACTGTTGCAGTGTTACAGGGCCGTGTGCTACAGAGGAACAGACGCACAAACTGGCTGAGACATGTTTGGCTTCAGTCAAGTCTTAGAAACAAGTTTAAACAGATTAAACCTCAGAAATCAGACCGTGATACAGAGTTTATACAAAGAACTGTAGAAGAGTTCTTACCAGAGAGTCCTGAGACGCAGAGTCACGTTAAAGTGAATCTGCCTGAACACGCCTCTTTACAGGAAGTGCTCTCAGAGGAGTCAGGAGGATTCATGGAGCACGGGCGCCATCTAGTGGCGAGCAGGAGATACTGCACCAGCGGCAACAAGTCACACAAACAGCTGCAGGTGAAAAAGGAAAACAATCAAATGTGGAGATATCAGTGTGAAACTTCTGCTGTGGATCAATGACATAAACATGGGGAAAAAATGTGTCGCAAGTTCCTGTTGTTTTATAATAAGGCGTTTTCTGGATAAAAGGTCAAACTTTATGACGTTTTCAGCGACGAAATCTAAATAATGTTCAGAGCCAGGTTTAAATGTGTTTTATTTGTGACATATTAGTTCCAAAGATTTGCTCAGAGGATGTTGGATTTGAATAAATATAGTTATACCATTGTCAGTGAATTAAAACTGTATAATGTACGGCTCCTCGTTGTGTAATCCTTACTTAATATAGTTATTAGTGAAAAAATTAGATTTATTTTTAAATTTCTCTTTGTTTTTGGTATAAACTTTAGGGCCGTTTTCATTCCACTGTTTAACAACATCTCCACTTTAGTCGCTCCATAAGACTCCACACTTTACACTGCGTTAATTATTATACAAATTGTATCTCAGTGCCATAAAGGTAAAAAAACAAACAAGTTTTTCAATGAAACTCATGGATGGTTTTGTGTCTCAGGCTCTTTGAATCACTGACCTCAGTCTCAGACCCTGTGATGATTAGTTTCAGGTTAAGTCCAGTTAAGGAAAAACTACTGAAAAAGGACGTTCCACATTATTAAGCAGACCAACATTTTCAAGCAATAAGGGAAAGAAAAAGGATCTCTGCACTGTAAAATGTAAAATTTGTTTCAACTCAAAAAACTAATTTCAAGGGCTGCCAAGAAATTTTATGTGTAACCAATAACCATTTTACAATGTAGTCGATATGAAATTTGAGATTCACCTCTTTCGTTCAATTGTATTCTTAGGTTGACATAACTGTTTCCAGTTGTCTGAAGTGAAAAACTCAAATTTCAAATTGACTACATTGTAAAATGGTTATTGTTAAACATAAAATTTCTTGGCAGCCCTTGAAATTAGTTTTTGAGTTGAAACACATTTTAAATTTTACAGTGTGCTGATGAAAAGTGTGAAATAGTTGAATGTCTTGGACTAGGAATGAAAACCTTTGATATTTCATGAAAAACTGAAGCGTAATCATCGTACTGTTCAGAGATTTGTGTCTGATTCAGAAACACACGGGTTTGTGCAGATAAAGGCACAATGAGGACGGTTTCTGCCAGACAAACACATCAGATTAAGAGAACAGCTGCTACAAAACAGCAAACAAGTATTTGAAGCTGCTGGAGCCTCTGGAGTCTCCTGAACATCAGGGTGTAGGACCTCCAGAGGCCTTAAGCATAAACCTTCTATCCGGCCTCCACTAAACTGTTATTGAAGCTGATGAGCAGAAACGGCTGCAGTGGCTCAGAAATACATGAAGACTCATTTTCAAACAGTCTTGTTCACTGATGAGTGCCGTGTAACCCTGGATGGTCAGATGGATGGAGTAGTGGATGGTTGGTGAATGGCCACCATGTCCCAACAAGGCTGTGACATCAGCAAGGAGGGGCGGAGTCATGTTTTGCCTGGAATCATGGGGAGAGAGCTGGTCCGCCCCTTTAGGCTCCCTGAAGGAGGACAACGCACCATGTCCTGCTGTAAAGAATACCTCTGCATCATTGGCAGCTATGGGCATAAAAGGAGAGAAACTCATGATGTGGACCCCCTCCTCCCCTGACCTCAACCCTGTTGAGAACCTTTGGAGCCTCAAGCAAAACATCTATGAGGGTGGGAGGCAGTTCACATCCAAACAGCAGCTCTGGGAGGCTAATTCTGACATCCTGCAAAGAAATCCAAGCAGAAACTCTCCAAAAACTCACACGTTTAATGGATTTAAGAATTTTGAAGCTGCTCAAATAAGGCTCCCGATTTTAAAATATAACTTGACCTGTTAAGATGTTTTTGATTGAAATGTCTTTGATTTCAGTGAATATGACCTAATGCTGCAAATTCAACAAATGACCATTTTTAATTAATTACAAGCTTTAAAATGTATTGAAACTATGAGTTGCATAATAATTCTGAACAGGACATTTTGAGTTATTATATTATCACTGGGAGTTTTTTTCAATCACATTAAAATGATCCTCTAACACTAAAGACTTGAAAATTATGCTACTGTCATTTAAGTTGACAATTTAGAAAATCTGTGAAAAATATAATTTGCATATTGGCTGTAAACTCAGTGTACAACAGATTAATATAGTTGTGTCTTTTCCAAGCTAACTGGCCTTTGTGCTAGTTTTAGTTAAATACTTATAATAATTCAGGTTTAATAAGTAATTAACTCAATCAGAACTCTGGTATGAGTGGAACTAATGCGACAGGTACAGGCGTCTACCTCTTATTCCGACGTCCCGCCAATCTGACACTTTTTGATTCCCCCATTCCGACAATAGTTTTGAGCACAGCCTGTTCAGTTTGTAAACTCCACAATCCTTAAAGGGATATTTCAGGATTTTTGACATTGGGCCTAATTTCTTAGTTATCCAGAGTGTTGTTGATGTCTGGAGATATTTTTTTCTTAAATTCAGGCAGTTCTTATATTTGAAGAGCTTAGTGGTGCTAGGCTAGTGCTAGGCTAGTGCATGTCTATGGTAATTAGTAGCCTGCATTAAAAACCTCTTCAAAATCATGGGCTCGTCCTGCAAACGTTGCCATATCTGATTTGTAGAAAGCTCCTTTGTGAATTCCACGTGTAGTAATGCGGCCGCAGATAAACAAACAACTGTAGATCCGGTAACCGAGCAGATCACTTCACCGCTGCGTAGCTACAACCAGGAAGCTGCTCAAATGTAAGTTATTTTAAATGATTCTATTAAACAGACATTTATATGGTTAGTCTGGTGTTATAAGTGATTTACCTCAGGTGCACTGTGGAGTGGGTCACACTGTTTTAATGCAGGCTAACTGATACCATAGAAATGCTTTAGCCTTGCCCTAGCCTAGCGCCACTAGACTCTTCTAATATAAAACTGCATGAATTTAAGAAAAATATCTCCATACATCAACAACACTCTGGATAACTAGGAAATGAGGCCCAATGTCAAAAATCCTGAAATATCCCTTTAAGGTTAGGGTTAGTTCTCGTAGGTCCTCTCGTAGTTCTCTCGGTTCTCAACCAACGAGGTATTGTCTGTTTATTTGTATTTGCCAATTGTCTTATTTTTCTTTAAGCTAATTCTTGTCTTGTCTGTGTTTGATAGTTTTCACGCTGTGTTTATTAAGATGGAGTGAATAAACTCATCGGTAGAGAAAGCCACTTGTGTCTGTTGGTACCTGGAGGATTTATAAAGAGAGAGGGAGGCTGCTGCCTGTTTCACGTCCTCATGACGTCGCCAAACCAAGTTCACTGCATTTAACACGTATGAAGCTCCTGATTACAGCTGTGTGACTGGCCTTAAAGCATCACCCGATATGATAAACAGAGACCACAATGTGCTTTATACTTTAGGCTTTTAGACCCAGGTTGATCTTTGTTTTGTCCTGGTGGTTTTTCACATTTCAATGAGGTGAACTTTGTGTGAAAAGAACATCAGTGAAGTTAGTTTGACTCATTTCTCATCAGCATAAAGATAAAAATAATGTCATGAACTTAATACTTTGAAGAGTTTATTGACCTTTATCTTCCAAACACAATCATTTATATTTTTACAGATTGTTCCATTAATAACAAGTTCATTTTTTATAGTTTTTATATTTAAAAAAATCCCAAATCCTCTTGGAAACATCTTCAGTCCCATCGGCTTTAGGGTCAGTTCTGTCACACGTGAAGCAAAAGCAGAGAATGTAAAGTGAGTCGCTCTCAAAGCCTCGGAGCAAAAACACTTGGGCAAATCTCTTTATTCTAACGTCTCAGATGAACTCAGGAAACACCGACTTTTTACAGAGAAGATCCTTATGGTCTGTCTCAGAGACACCACTTAAAAAGACATTTGACACAAAACAAAAATATCACAGATGTTTCTGACATATTTTTCCAACTCTTTTGTTCACCCTAGTTTTAATATTTCATATTTAAAAACATAAAATAGTGAAAAATCAAAGGTGAGGCGCAAAGCAACAAAATAAGGCTCAAAACAATCGCTGTCGTGACCCAGGAACCATCAGCAGTGAGTGCAGTTTGGACACAGTGATCAGGAAGAGTTTGGTGTTGATTACTTTGTCTCCACAGCTGAGATGATCAGAGGAGCTGAGTTTGTTCCTCTGTCATTGTGACAGGGATCAAACAATGGAAAGAGTTTCTCCCTGAAGCTGCAGTTAGTGAAGGAGTAGAGGAGATCTGCAGAATCTACGTCATAAAAGGAGACCAGACCTGCTCCATAGTCCACAAACACCCCGACCTTCTGAGGAGGCCTCTGTGGAGACAGACGGACACCACAAGCGATGTACTCATCTCTGTTTCTCAACGCAATGGTCCAGAATCCGTCCTTTGGGCTCAGTTTGATCTCTCCCTTCCTGTTGACGGACTCTCGGGCCACTCCTAAAGCCCAGTCAGTTTTCCCTTTGACCTGAACCTCAAAGTAGAACCTGCCTGAAGAGAAACTCTGTTTTCCTAAAACCATAGCATATTTAGTAAACCTCTGAGGAGAGTCTCGGAACCACCATCCAATCGTCCAACCATCAGCGTAATGAACCTGTTTGAGATCTTCAGACAGAACCAGTTAGGATGAGCAGTGTCTGGGTCCAGAGTCACGTCCACAGCAAACTGCTGCAATGACCTCACTCTGTCCATTGGGGGTATTTGTCTGAAGACAGAACATACCACACAGATCAGAATCACAATCAGAATTGTTTTTATTGCCTTGGTTTTGGCCTTCTGAAAGTGCTGCTGTAGAGATTGACCGACGTTCTTCTTCTAGTTTCCACTGAGAGACCATCTCAGAGATGAAGGTGTTCTTCTTGAGCTGTGGTCTGATGGAGAAGACCTCTTTACACAGGGGGCAGAAGCAGCTCTCATTAGTGTCCCAGGCCTGAGAGATGCAGCGTTGCAGAAGTTGTGTCCACATGGAGTGGAGACGGGCTCAGAGAACACCTCCAGACAGATGGAGCACAGGAACTGCTCCTCAGAGCTGCTCTGTGTCCAAGACGCCATTTCTGAAAACATTTGGGACAAGTTTAAACTTCTGTTCATGTTATTGTTCCACATTAATGATTCTGAACTGTTACGGCCCTAGGCCTCCAGTCTCCCTCCCTTTTGTTGGTTAAGTTTGTGTAGTGCTAATTTCCTTTTGTCCTCCATGGAAACCTGGCTGTCTGAGCCCTGGTCTGGGATTGGAGGACTCGTTTCATGCTCGGTTCTGAGCGTCCCTGGTCGTGATTGGTGCAGCATCACAACACCTGGCCCCAATCAACCTGCTGAAGCCACGCCTATAAAAGGCCACGCCTAAGAACCTTCGGGGCTGCTGGCCTTTGTGGCCAGTACGCCGTTTTGGTTTTGTCTCTCCTTGGAATGTTCACTATGTGACGTGGGATCGAGAGACACTCGTTTTTGAGTCATGACTCTTGTTAGGCCTAATTTTGTTAGTTCCAGTTTGATTTAGTTGAGTAAAGTTGTTTTGTTTAACCTTCGTAACTGTCGTAAATAGCATTTGTTTGGCTATTTTTGTTACCCATTTGTTAAACATGAGCCTTTACACGCCTTTTATTAAATTACTCATCCATTTTTACATCTTGGTTTTGTTGCAACTTTTAATCTAGCAGAGCCGGGTTGTAACATGAACAAACGAGGAGCGTCAAGTGGAGCAGAGAAAGGAGAGCCTCCAACTCAAGGTTAACTGAAGAAACTTATTGAGACTCATCACAAAAATAAACCCTGATCTTTTCACCAAACAGACCTTAACCCGTTAGAGGAGGAGCTGACTCCTCTCAAAGCAGAGACACACGGCCAGGGCAGCATCTCCTATGGGGAAATCTCACTAGATTTATTGCCCAGATTTTTTTTCAGAAACAAAAATCACCCTTTCACCAACGTCCTCACAGTATTTGTTTAGTTTACGTTTAATTAACAATATCATAAAACTACTGAATTTCCTTGTGAGATAAACAATAATAGTGAAAATAGATCCATAATCATTAAAGTGAAATGTCTCATTTGGCCAAACACAAGTCTGTTTGACACATTGCACTACAGTATCAATCTGAACCATTTCAGGCTTTATTTCTTCATAACTAGAGCTGCTGTGGCTTCAGGACGAAGAAATCTCTGACATTTATATAATATCAACATTAAAACTACCCAGTCCAGACGACAGAACCTTTTCCTCTGAAGGTCTGTCTCAGAAGCCTCTGTTATTATGGGGTTTGTAATGAACCGTCCACATAAAGCTTTGATAAAACCCTCCACAGGCTTTATCCTTCAAACTGAGGAAGAAGAAAAACACAAACCTGTCTGATACTTACAGCAGGTTTAGTCCGGACGACTTACATCTGGAGGATTGGTTTGTCTGCAGCTTTTAAACTGACTTTGACATTATTGAGACACTTCTCTGCAGCTGTTTCTGCTGCTCTCAACATTTGTTTTATTTTCTCTTATTCCAAACAAAGTGGAGTAAGTTTGACTCTCACACAAACACAAACAGCCCGAGTGTAATCAGTAACTAAACCTGACAAAGTCCAACCTCCTCAGATCCATGGAATAAAAGAGTTTCTTTGACTGTTGCAGTGTTACAGGGCCGTGTGCTACAGAGGAACAGACGCACAAACTGGCTGAGACATGTTGGCTTCAGTCAAGTCTTTAGAAACAAGTTTAAACAGATTAAACATCAATAAAGAACAACATTTCTATAGGATTTTGCTGAGACGCAAAAACACTAAATACATTTTAACTCAGCAGCAGAGCCTTAGGTTTAACTCCAGTCTTTGATACGAACAGATGAAAGTTTGAAGTGATTAAACCACAGAAATGAAGCCATGATGTGAGTTTATATGGAGAACATTCTTACCTGTGACAGTGCGGAGTCGTGAGGAGCTGACGGATTAAACAGAGTCTGGAGTGAACTCTGCTGTAAATGACAAACTTCCTCTGCTTTAGAGTCATGTGACTCAGAGAGAGAATGAGGACGGACCAGTTCTGTGCCAGGGAGTGCCGAGGTGCGGCTGCATCAACTCATAAACTGCATCGTGGGTAAAGACTTGTGTGACTGCGTCGCTCGCACACACCTGTTCAATGCAAAGAAACAACTTAGGTCTGTAGATTTTTACTAATTATTTATATTTGTCAAATTCCAGAAGAATGAGCGATAGAATTTTCTACACAATGTTGTATTACTTTTTACAAAAGCCAAAGTTTACAAACACAAAGATGACTGTACCTTTAAACAGTTTGGGAAAGCCCAGATGATGATGTCATGACCTCGGAGGCTCAAGTCTGGTTCATCCTTGTGTCGCAGTCGAGACTTTACTCAGGACAATTTGGTGAATCTAATAATTAATAACAACGCCACCTTGGATTCTGGGCCCAAGGAACCACAAATATTTGTTTCTCTCACGCTTAAAAAGGTCACAGGTTCCACAGGATTATGAAAGTGAACAGACAAAGCTAAAGTTATGATGTAAAGTTGAATTCATTGTGTCTTTATAAAAATGTACTTTCATTTCAATGTATAATTGTATTTTAAAATCAGGAGCCGTTGATTGAAGCACTCTGCATACGAATCACCCGGTCCTCTGTTCAGTACGACCGCTTTGCACAGCGTTACGCACGGCGAGGAAAACCCCCACGCCACAGCCCACGGGGACGGCAGGTAGAGCACGCGCACGGAAGAGGCGTGAGCTCCAGGAAGACGCCAACATCAGAAAGGTTCTGTGTCCCAGAGATGAACGTGCTGTGTCTGAAATGTCAAACCCAAGAACAAAATGCTTTTCCAAGAACCCAAGAACAACTTATTATCTCAGGGCAGGAAATGTATCTTAGGGGAACGAGATATTATCGGGGAATAAGAAATTATCTTGGGGAACAATTTATGATCTCGGGGAACTATATATTATCTCGGGGACAAGATAGTATCTCGCAAGATAATAAGTTGTCCCCCCAGATAATATCTCATTCCCCAAGATAATCTCTTGTTCCCAGAGATTCTCATTCCCCTGAGATATGTGGTTAAAAAATGAAAAATAGTTTTTATTTTTATTTTATAATTGACAATTGATAATAATAATTAAAAAATAATAATAAATAGAAATTTTCCACCCCACTTTGTGTGTGTCAAATGTCACTTCCAGGGCTAATAAACTGCCTATTTAAAATGAAACAAGATCCTAAATCCCTCTGAAAAAGTAATTTGTAACTAATATTTCACAAAACAAAACATTTAAACCTTGTCTTCTTCCCACTCCTTTTCGAGCTAGAATGTTATTTATTTTTATTTTCTGGCTTTTGTGCCTTTGTTGTGTAGCTCGAAATAAAATATTCAATCAATCAAACCTGGCTCTGTCCATTATTCCGATTTCCTTGGTGATTAAATGGGAAATTTTTATATGAAAACATAAAAAGACATAAACTTTAAATCAGATTCATGTCAGTAATCTACAGCAGTATTATCTTTATAAAATCTCTTGAGTCTGAAAGATCTCATAGTGTGTCCATACCTTAACAGACTTTTGCTGTGATGATGGATGACTCTGGGGTGCCACAGGGGTCTACACTCGGTCCTGAACTGTTCTCTTGTTCATGCTGCCGCTCGGCTCCGTCGTCTCTGAACACGACCTTTCATTTCTCCTGAGCGGAGCAGAGTTCTTCTCTGATCAGACAGTCTTAGACACAGTGGCTCCTTTGCTTTGGAACAGTCTGTTTTCTCTCTGACCTGCCGTTTTGTGAGTCAGGTTAAAGACTCCTCTGTTCAGACCGGCCTCTAACACCTCGGACTGTCACTTTGGGTTTAAGCTAGGTCTGGGCGATCTGACGATATTAGACCGTCTTACGATCTCCAGAGCTGACGATCTGTCATTTATGTGGGATCGTTTAACACGGTTCTAAGCACTTCTGCACAGTTGACTCTTTTCACGTAAACCCAAGCCACTAACGTTCTGCTACGCAATGTCAGTGTTTCGACTCTTATTGTGAAAGGGTCAGACAGCAACAGACACGAACAACAAGCCTTTATCAAACTTAGTGTTACTATTTTACTTTTATTGTCTGGAGTTTTATTGTGTTTTAATCTATAGAGTTAGTTTGCTGTAGTTCTAAGTCTAGTCTAAGTTCTAAGTCTATTTTTGTTGTTGATTATCACAAAGTTTAATAAATTAGTTTATTCATTCAATCTTTTTCTTCTTCAGTGTAATTTAAGTTATCGTGATAAAATCGAAATCGGAAGTTTTTAATTCAAAAATCGTGATATTCTATTTTTGTCATATCGCCCAGCCCTAGTTTAAGCTTCACTAACCGGCTCATTGCCCGATAGAAGAGTTTGTCTTTGTCTTCATTTTGTTATTTATGTTCATGTCATATTTATTGAACACGAGTCTTTAGCTTCAATTCTAAACGTTTGAACAAAATCTTAAGATATGTTTTTTATTGTCTAATGTGTTTATCATCAATTTGACATTTGGGCCAATTTGCTTCAGTTTTCACCCAAAACAAAATGGAAATTGTAATCTCATAACAATCTCACATAACACAATGACATCTCAGTGAAAAAGACATTTTCCAGTCATGAACTTAATATTTATAAGACTTTATTGATCTTTTAAATCCCAAACACAATCATAACATTTACACAGATTGTTCCATTAATAACGAGTTCATTTAAAGACTGAGAAATCCCAAATCCTCTTGAAAACATCTTCAGTTCCATCGGCTTTAGGGTCAGTTCTGTCACACGTGAAGCAAAAGCAGAGAATGTAAAGTGAGTCGCTCTCAAAGCCTCGGAGCAAAAAGACAATGTTTAACACGATGTACAGAGACATTTATTCTAACGTCTCATATGAACTCAGGAAACACCCATTCTTTTTTTTACAGAGAAGATCCTTATTGTCCCAGAGACACCACTTAAAAAGACATTTAACACAAAACAAAAAGTCTTTTTTCAAGTCTTTTTCTGATATACTTTTGTTCTCCCTAGTTTTACTATTTAATATTTGAAAAACTAAAATAGTGAAAAAGTAAAAAGAACAGAAAAGTGATTCAGAGCAAAGCAACAAAAATATGGCTAAAAAATCAGATCAGAAAGAGTTTGGTGTCGATTACTTTGTCTCCACAGCTGAGATGATCAGAGGAGCTGAGTTTGTTCCACCTTTATTGGGACAGGGTTCAAAATAAGGAAAGAGTTTCTCCCTGAAGCTGCAGTTAGTGAAGGAGTAGAGGAGATCTGCAGAATCTACATCATAAAAGGAGACCAGACCTGCTCCATAGTCCACAAACACCCCGACCTTCTGAGGAGGCCTCTGTGGAGACAGGGGACACGAGGGTCATCTAGAGCTTTGTACTCATCTCTGTTTCTCAACCAAATGGTCCAGAATCCGTTCTCTGGGCTCAGACTGATCTGTCCCTTCCTGTTGACGGACTCTCGGGCCACTCCTAAATCCCACTCAGTTTTCCCTTTGACCTGAACCTCAAAGTAGAACCTGCCTGAAGAGAAACTCTGTTTTCCTAAAACAATAACATGATTAGTAAACCTCTGAGGAGAGTCTGGGAGCTCCTTCACCACATCACCACAATGAACCTGTTTGAGATCTTTAGACAGAACCAGAGCAGGATTAGCAGTGTCTGGGTCCAGAGTGACGTCCACAGCAAACTGCTGAACTCTCCTCAGTTGGTCCTTTGGAGGCAGTTGTGTAAAGACTTTGTTGAACTTCTGTGAGAGACTTGTCTCCAGCTCAGACAGAGCGTGGGTCGCACTGCCCTTACACGTCTGCGGCTCAAAGCTCACGCTGCTCCAGTCCTTCAGGCCAGCAGGGGGCAGTGCAGGGCAGCGCTGTAGAAAGTGGAGGGGGTCTGCAGAGAGTGAGAGCTGCTGGGCCTCAGTGCTGCTCTTCTCCAGCTCACACATCTCCTGCTGCAGCTGTTGGATCAAGGCCTGAGCGCGCTCCTTATGTTTAGAAAGACTTTGTTCCATGACTTTGGTGTGATGGTCCAAACATCTCTGCACAGACTCCATGATGTCACTGAAGACCTTCACCATCTGCTGTGTCTCTCTCTGAGCCTCTCTCTCACTGAGCTCCAGGGCAGCTGTGATCTCCTGGACCTTCAGCCTCCTCTGCTCCACCAGACGCTGGTTCTCAGCCACAGTCTGCTGCAGAGAGACCTTCTCCTGCTCAAACGCCTCCTCCAGAGACAACAGCTCGTGCTTCTTGTGCTCTAGAGGAACACACATGGTACAGACGCAGCTCTTATCAGTGCCACAGAACAGCTCTAGGGGGCGCTGGTGTGTGGGACACATCCTGTCCTCCAGGTCGTCCACAGGCTCCATCAGCTGGTGTCTCTTCAGTCTGGGCGCGCTCAGATGAGGCTGGAGGTGGCTCTCACAGAACGAGGACAGACAGACCAGGCAGGACTTCACTGCCTTCAGTTTGGGCTCAGAGCAGAAGTCACACTTTACTTCTACAGGTTTGGACACTCGCTTTGACCGACGTTCTTCTTCTAGTTTCCACTGTGAGACCATCTCAGAGATGAAGGTGTTGGTCTTGAGCTGTGGTCTGATGGAGAAGACCTCTTTACACAGGGGGCAGAAGCAGCTCTCATTAGTGTCCCAGGTCTGAGAGATGCAGCGTTTGCAAAAGTTGTGTCCACATGGAGTGGAGACGGGCTCAGAGAACACCTCCAGACAGATGGAGCACAGGAACTGCTCCTCAGAGCTGCTCTGTGTCGAAGACGCCATTTCTGAAAACATTTGGGACAAGTTTAAACTTCTGTTCATGTCATTGTTCTGCATTTAATGATTCTGAACGAACGAGGAGCATCTGCTCCATTAAGTGCTGCAGAGAAACTAGAGTCACCAACTCACCAACTCCAAGCCATCCAAGATGGCTACCATGCCACTTTTCTGAGTGACTAGCTGGTCTGAATCTACTAAATATCACTCTAACCCGGAATACATTTCAGAAGGAAGGCGTTTTTGTAAATAGTTGCATTTGGTCTTCTACCCTTTGTCATACATTGAGGACCTCATCACTGCCAATTCAGGACTGTGGAATTACAGATGTAGCTGAGGCTGCTAGGCCTGAACTGCAAAGAGGGGACATCCCTATCTTCAACTCCTGCAAACATTTATTCAACATCTATTACGGGTACATCGTGGTAAGATACCAGCCAAAAAACCTACTGTGGGTGAGGATGAGTCCTTTGTCACCATGGCTATTCTCACCCAGATGTTGGGACAGCAGAAAGAATTTCATAAGGACATGCTCAATCAGCAGCAGGAGAATTTAAAATGTTTTATACAAGTTATTATGGAGGAGCCAACAAGAGGGTGGACGGCATCATTAAAGATGTACAGGAGCTGAAGACAAGCCTGGAATTCACACAGGACAAAATGGAGGAGATGAAGTCAACAAATAGAGAACTCGAAGCCAAATTCAAATCTGTGGATACAAGTCTAATGGATTACAAACAAGACGTGGAGGATATGTTTACAAAACTGGACTACTTGGAAACTCTAAGGAAAAACATAATCATTGAAGGCATGGTGGATGAAAAGGATGAAAAAGGGTGAATGATTTGGAGCGGAAGGTCCATACATTATTCTCCAATAATCTTGGTCTGGACACTAATGCCATTGAAATTGATTTGGTCAGTTTGAGGAAGGTGGAAGGCCCAGAAGAGTTATGGCTAGTCTTCTCCGCCTCAAAGATAAACACCAGATCCTTTCTTCAGCAAGAAAACTGAAGGGGACCAAAATCTTCATCAATGAAGATTTCTCAGCGGCTGTGCTACAGAGACAAAAGGAACTGTGGCCCAAGCTCAAAGCTGCGAGGGAAAAGGGAGACAAAGCCACACTGAGGTATGATAAACTTGTCATTTGGCCAAAAGAAAATCAAATACGAGATGTATAAATTCTTTCATCATCTTGTCACTTAGGGGATGATGAGTCAGTAGGTTTTAAATTACTTTTAATTATGGACAGAAGTTCCAATGGTAAAACTGGCCCACTTCTGAACTTTTTGAAGAGGTGTCTGGTTTTAGCCCACCTCGATATATGCAGCCTAAGGAATAAGGCGGAGGAAATAAGTAGTATCTGCTAAAATAATTGTGTTCACATTTTTTGCACTGTCAGAAACGCATATGGACGAGACTTTTGATAATTCATCTTTAACGGTTGGTGGATATAATTTGTACAGAAGAGACAGGAACAGACATGGAGGGGGTGTCGCTCTGTATATTCAAGAAGATTTTATAACTGTGTTAAGAGAGGACCTCATGAACTCGGCCACTGACATTTTATGGGTACAGATTCATATCCCATACACTAAACCTATAATAATCGGCTGTTTTTATAGGCCTCCAAATTCTAATGTTTGCTACTTAGATGAATTATGTGAAAATATTGACAACATCTGTGATGAGGTCAAAGATGTTTTTATTTTAGGTGACTTTAATATAGATTGTTTTTCCAAATGTTGCACAATGTAAAATAAATTATCTTTCATGACCAGTATCTGTCATCTATCTCAAGTTGTCAATCAGCTCACAAGAATCTCGATTAATAAGGACAGTGTGAAGACGTCTACCTGTATAGATCTCATATTTACCAATGTACCTGAGCTCTGTTCACAAGCAGTATCAATGGCTGTTGGTTGTAGGGATCATAATTTGATTGCTGTATCGGGAAGAACTAAAATGCCTAAATCAGGGGCTAGGATCATCCAAAGAAGATCTTTTCAAAGATTTAATCCAGATTTATTTTTAACAGATATTAACCATCTCATCAATTGTAAACTAATGTAAAAATAAAAAACTTCCACAGACAGTGATGGACTAGACATGACAATTATTAAAAGAACTATTGACTGCATTGTTAAACCACTGACTTTCATTTGTAATCTATGCATACAAACTGGTGTATTTCCTAAACAAATGAAAGTTGCTAACGTAATTCCCCTATTCAAAGATGGGGACAAGCACAAATTTAACAATTACAGACCAGTGTCGCTGCTCTGACAGTTTTCTAAAGTCCTTGAGAAAAGGTTTACTCAAAAACTAACAACTTTTTAGATTAACATAAATTAATCTGTGAAAAACAGTATGGATTCAGATCACAAAGATCCACAAGCCTAACACTGCAATTGAAAGAAAAGAGTACACTGTAGGTGTGTTTAATGACCTACGCAAGCATTTGACACCATAACTCATGATTTGTTACTGTCAAATATTTCAATACAACGACCCGGCAACGAACAAGTGGAAGAAAATGGATGGATTGGGGTATAACACATCAGTGGCTTCAAAGTTATATTACAAACCGTAAGCAGTATGTACATATCAACGGGCTAGATTCTGAATGTAGAGAGGTCTTACGTGGCTTTCCGCAAGGGTCTGTTTTAGGGCCATTACTTTTTCTTTTGTTTATTAATGACATTTGTGACTCAACAAACAGGTTACATTTTTGTTGTTTGCTGATGACACCAGTATTTCAATCAGGAAGTAATTTGTTGGAGCTAATGGAAAGAATTGAAGAAGAAATGTTGTGAGAAATTGGTTACACAATTGATAGAGTTAGTATAAAACAGTCAAGGAAGTTTGTAGGTGTTTTAGATGAAAAATTAAATTGGAAAGCTCATATTGAATATGTAAAAGAACGGTCAGCAAAAGTATTGGCGTTTATATAAAGTTAGAGATTTGTTTGATTGTTACTTGTTGAGTTTGCTTTTCTTCAATGATTGATAATTGCACTTTATAATGTTTATTGTACAGCACTTTGGGAAGATGTAGCGGTTTTTAAAAGTGTTATATAAATAAAGTTGACATTGACATTGACAATAGTTCTCCCATATTTCAGTTATTGTGCTGAAGTCTGGGGAAACACATATACCCTTGTTCCTGCTGCAAAAAGAGCAATTAGGATCATCAGTAAGAAAGGTTATGGAGAGCACACTAATCCTTTATTTATTGAAAATAAACTACTTAAATTTAAGGACCTCGTAGACTTAAAAATGTGATTATTATGTGGAAAGCTGAACAAAATAAATTGCCAAATGATGTTCAAAGTAATTTTGTTGCACAAGACGTTTCCCATAGAAGAAAACATAATTTTCGGAATATGTTTGTACAGACATCGTTGAAACAGAAATGTCCGTCTGTTAATGGAGTTAAACTGTGGAATGAATGTGTTTTGCAAGTGTTTACAAATTTAAAAAAAATTACAAAGAAAAAATTCTGAGACATTACGAAAACATTGAAAACACCTGAATGTAACTGAAGAACTGTAAGACAAATTATACTGTTTTTTGTTATGTTTTGTGACCTGGTGAGGAGTTGGGATGGAATGACGGGGAATCTAATTGATTGGATTTTTAAGTTGTTAATAGGAACAGATAATACAAGATTAATCTTCCGTCTGTTCCTTTTTGTTCATGTATAAAGAGGAAAGTATTGTGTAATGACATGACGTGACATCACATGAACAAATAAATAAATAAATACATTTGACACATTGGCGCCTTCACTTGCGAGAGGGCGTCGCAAGAGGAGGTGACGCGCACATTCATTTCCTCAGTCACATGGCGCTGCCTTGTGTTTCTTAAGCCTTAGCTGTGGCGCGGATCGGCCCGCGCTTGTTCGTAAACGCAAAGCAAAACAAACGCACATGTTCATCCCCCACTCCTCTACAGCCTTTCTCCCTCGTCTTCCCGGCAGCGCAGTCAATCTGGTTGGAGGAAAAGTGTTTCTCCAACCCCACGTACCACCCACATAAATGTGCTAAGTCTGGAGTGGAAACATCACAAAGTGTGCTCCTACTAAGCACAAAATGTTACGCTATAGTCTGTGTTTTGAGACACAAGATCGGGCCCATTGTGTTGGTCCATATGACAATTTCCTCTCTGTCACATGATTTATCAGTGAATAAGAAACACATTAACGTTGGCTTTTCATAATAATGTTTAATATATAATATTTGAATATATTTTGCTTTTTTTTTTGACCGAATGACTCCCAAATTTGTGCCATTTCCTTTTTGTGAAAAAAACTGGTCAAATTGAAGATCCAAATATTAAACTTGAGTCTAACATCACTTCAGGGTCGTCAGAGTGATGATGTGTCTCTGAAAGAAAATGGCCCTGGAAGTTTGTTTGACCGAATGACATTGAACTTGTACATGTTCATGTAAAGACTCAGTGGAAAGCAGAGGATTCTATAAGGTTGTTTTTTTTTTTCATTTATTGAGGAAATCATTAAAAAGTTTGGCCGAATGACATTTTAACACTTTAAACCAATTATATTTTGGCTTCACTAAAGTCACATAAATAAATGTATATACACAGAGCAGGAGAATTTTACTCTTGTTACCAATTTGTACCAGATGTCAATAACGCCACTGGATTATTATAATCCAGAAAACCTTTAACATAAAGGACCCAGAGACCCAAAGAGACGGGGGAAAAAAATTATACTGTTTGTTGATGTTTGTTGACATACAGTGGGAAGAAAAAGTGAGTACACTGTGTGGAATTTCTCATATTTCTGCCAAAATTTGTCATAAAATATGGTCTGATCTTTATTAAAACCATAAGAATAAACATAAGAGTTAACAGTGTCTGCCTGAACTAATACCACCAAATAATTTACAATTTATCATATGTTTATTGGCCATAACATGTAAACATTCACAGGAGAGTGTGGAATACTCTCCGGACGACTTACATCTGGAGGATTGGTTTGTCTGCAGCTTTTAAACTGACTTTGACATTATTGAGACACTTCTCTGCAGCTGTTTCTGCTGCTCTCAACATTTGTTTGATTTTCTCTTATTCCAAACAAAGTGGAGTAAGTTTGACTCTCACACAAACACAAACAGCCCGAGTGTAATCAGTAACTAAACCTGACAAAGTCCAACCTCCTCAGATCCATGGAATAAAGAGTTTCTTTGACTGTTGCAGTGTTACAGGGCCGTGTGCTACAGAGGAACAGACGCACAAACTGGCTGAGACATGTTTGGCTTCAGTCAAGTCTTTAGAAACAAGTTTAAACAGATTAAACCTCAGAAATCAGACCGTGATACAGAGTTTATACAAAGAACTGTAGAAGAGTTCTTACCAGAGAGTCCTGAGACGCAGACGGAGGAAACAGACTGAGGCTCTTCCCTAAATGTAACTTCCTCTTCTTTAGAGACATGTGACTCAGAGAGGAGGACGGACCAGTTCTAAACCAGGAAGTGTCGAGGCTCAGCTGATTTCAACTCACAACAAACAGCTCCATAAAGTCAGGGATGAAAGATAAGACTTCATTCTAAAGACAAGTCAGTGTTTTCCATTTGGAGACTCTCCTTTATATATTTTACTCCTAAAGTTCAGAAACAGGTCAAAAAAGTAAATGTATAAGAATAAACCCATAAACACTTTAAAGAAACACAAAGACACTAACTACCTCCCATACTTTACTGAACCTCTTAACCCGCCTGAACACAGCAGATTTTCTCCAGTTTTACCTAAATCTAAAATGTTCTGGAAAAAGCGTCAAAGTAGCGACAGAAATGAGACAGAAAAGAAAATGAAAATGCAACTAAAGAGTCAAAACCGTGAGGGAAAAAGGGACGAAAATGTGACGAAAACACGACAAAAAAGATCAAGTCAAAGTGACGACAATGCAACGAAAAAGATTATTATTATTTATTATTATTTGCGTTTACATACATATAACATGACATTACAAAACAAACATTGAGTTGACAAGACATGTGGAGGCGTGGGGTGTAGTGAGGTGTGTGTAGTGTAATTCTGCATAACATATTCCATATTATGTTTGGGAGTCCTAGGTAATGCAGTTCTTACAGTATGGGCAGATACGGGGCTTGTGGGTTTGACATTTTGAGGCAACATGGACAAGACAACTGTAAAGAAATGTTAAAGGGAACAAATACAGAGATACAGACTGTAGGTAAACTGCCAAGTTACAGAAACCAAAAACATCAAATAAATGAAAGAGTGGACGAGTAGATTTAAGATAATATACGTAATAATAATAATAATAATAATAATAATAATAATAATAATAATAGAGAGAGAGAAATGGTAGAACAACAGAAGAGATAATGAAGAGTCATGAAGGTAAGTGTTTCTGCCGATGAATGAGATGGTGGAAGAGTTGTTTACGCTTAGGCAGCAATGGTAGTGCAAATCATTATTATCATTATTATTATTACTATTATCAGTATTTATTATCATTATCATTATTATCATTGTTATAGATTTGGTTATAATTTCAATGATGACGTACACACACACATGCATGTAGGCAATATTATAGTCTGTCAAATGTGATACAGTCCAATAGGCCGTTGGGCACTGACAATAGACTGACAATAGACTGACAACACATGAATCCCTCTTGATTAACATGTAAATGTCTGTTCGGGTTTGATGCATTAAAAGAAAAAGTGTCTTATTACCAGCTCACTTAATGGTGTGTTATATCAATGTGTTGTGTGATGTGAGAGTTTTGTGGTGGATTAAAAGCTGAGGGATAATGTGCTGTGGGGTTTGTGCCATTTTAGCTTCACTTTTGGTCAAATCAAGAACATTGTTATTGCCATTATTATATGTATATGTATCCACTGTTACTTGTTTTCTGTTCTCTGTGAGGCCTTTTTTAAATGTATTTATTTCCTTTGCCTTTTAGAATGTATATAGAAGGTCATACACATATCATACACACATCATTCAACCATCGCAGTCACAGGCGGAAACAAAAGATTGGGGAAGATATTAGATTCAAATAGGGTCAATATATGTACAATGAAAAATAAATAAACAATAGAATGTATTAATGTTGATTAATGATATATTGTTCTGTCGTTCTGTATGAAGTCTGAGAAGGAGGACCGGGTGGGAGGGATTCTGTATCAGAGTCGGAGGAGGAGAAATCAAGGCTAAAGTGCCAGAGTCTGTAACAGTGGATGAAGAAACAGAAACACTTTGTCTCACCTGATGTGGAGTTTTGGACTTTTCTAAGAACGATCTGTCAGCTCCAAGTCTCCGCAGACGATGTGACTTTATCTGGATGAAGCTGGAGATTAAAGCTTTAATCGAGTCAGAGAAACGCAGTAACAATATAAGTTTATGTCCCGGTTCATAAAGGCGTGATCCCACCCAAGTCCACGTTTTTACAGTCAGACGGCCGTGATAACGACGCTCACGGGTAATTATTAATGAGGAGGAAATAAGACATTTAGAAAAAATAATGAGTGAAATGCAGAGGTGTCAGGGTGAGGGTCAGTATTCAAATAAACATGACAAATACAAACTTCATTTACTTTAAAAATACCTATTTATATTTCACACAGACACAGGTTTATACAGGTTTATACAGTAAACCTGTATAAACCTGTATAAACCTGTATAAACCTGTATAAACCTGTATAACCTGTATAAACCTGTATAAACCTGTATAACCTGTATAAACCTGTATAAACCTGTATAAACCCAGCCCCCGTGCACCAGGCACAAGATCTGGCCCTGAGTGTTTGAGTCCGGTCTAAGTCCAGTCCTGGTTTTAGCTGGTCTCAGAGAGTTGAGTCCAGTCTAAGTCCAGTCCTGGTTTTAGCTGGTCTCAGAGGGTTTGAGTCCAGTCCAAGTCCAGTCCTGGTTTTATAGCCCAATTACACTACTGCCAATACACGCCAGCCTCACCACATGCCAGTCCAGTCTGGTTTTACTATAGCCTAATATTGGCCCGTCTCTCTCCAGTGTTGTACTGTTTTATTTAGTTCTACCTGTTTTAATGTGTCCATTGTACAGTGTCCTTGGGTGTTTTCAAAGGCACTTTTAAATCAAATGTATTACTATTATTTAGACAGCAGAGCGGGAAAGGTTGTTTTGGACCTAAGTTTTGTCAATGTGCTTCACTGAGAGGCTCAGTGTCTCATGCAACTCATCCTGTAGTTTGCACTTTCTTCTGAGAGAGTTCTCCTGTAGAAAAGGAAGCGTTAGACAATCTTTCAGTCATTGATTCAGTGTTGGAGCTGCACATGTTTACAGGAATAAATAGAAATAAAGCTGTTTTTGTCACAAGGGTAAAGTATTAAACTGATGAGGCGTTTGGATGTGTGGTGTGTGTGATGAGGAGGTGTGAGATATGGATGAGAGAGAAAACAAAAAGATCATAAGTGAATGAAACAATAAGTGTGAAGCGTTTCTGTTATAGAACGTAACACGGTTTGATCCTGAGTGAATCGGCCATATAAGTAGTTACATCGAGCTCTTTCCTAAAGTTCATAGTGAGTTTAACGACCTCTGAGATCTCAAAGCCTGTTATATGACGACATTATCGAGTCGTTTGGCCAAAGATATTTCTGAATAAATGTCCAAATCCAGATGGTCTTTGTCAGTTTTATTACACACAGAACAGCGATGCAAACAGTCACGTTATATTTTGATCAACAGATGATTCTTCTGTAATAAATGTGTCACTGATCTCACTTTAGGACTCATTTGGTTTCTGTACATTTGATCCACACGTGATTCCTCTGAAACACCGTCATTTTTATACAAAGTCTCACAATAAACTCTAAGCAGTGAAAGGATTTGACTCTACAAGAAAAACTAAGAGGTTCACTCATTGTTGCAGACACCAGTGAGTCACATCAGGGAGGGCATCTGGTGAAAACAATTAATTAAAAAAATCATAGAATAAGGAATGGCCGAATAGAACAAAAGTCCAAATGTCAAACAGACTCCAGTCCAGAGAAACAAGATCGTTCAATGGTGGAAAAGACGTTCACAACAAAAACATACAAAAATGATCAGGTGATCGTCCTCAATGACGACAGGAACGAGTTCTTCCTGAGTCACTGAAGGCGTCACTGGTCACTGAGATCAGTCTCCTCCAGATCCTTCTACACAGCTGAGATGATCAGAGGAGCTGAGTTTGTTCCTCCTTCATTGAGACCAGGACTGAAAATGGAAAGAGTTTCTCCCTGAAGCTGCAGTTAGTGAAGGAGTAGAGGAGATCTGCAGAATCTACGTCATAAAAGGAGACCAGACCTGCTCCATAGTCCACAAACACCCCGACCTTCTGAGGAGGCCTCAGTGGAGACAGACAGATACGAGGGTAATCTAGAGCTTTGTATTCTCCGTCTCTCAACCAAATGGTCCAGAGTCCGTTCTTTGGGTTCGCAGTGATCTGTCCCTTCCTGTTGACGGACTCTCGGGCCACTCCTAAACCCACATAGTTTTCCCTTTGACCTGAACCTCAAAGTAGAACCTGCCTGAAGAGAAACTCTGTTTTCCTAAAACATCACTGTATAAAGTAAACCTCTGAGGAGAGTCTGGGAGCTCCCTCTTCACATCAGTGTGATGAACCTGTTTGAGATCTTTAGACAGAACCAGATCAGGATGAGCAGTGTCTGGGTCCAGAGTGACGTCCACAGCAAACTGCTGAACTCTCCTCAGTTGGTCCTTTGGAGGCAGTGGTTTAAAGACTTTGTTGAACTTCTGTGAGAGACTTGTCTCCAGCTCAGACAGAGCGTGGGCCACACTGCCCTCACACGTCTGCGGCTCAAAGCTCACGCTGCTCCAGTCCTTCAGGCCAGCAGGGGGCAGTGCAGGGCAGCGCTGTAGAAAGTGGAGGGGGTCTGTAGAGAGTGAGAGCTGCTGGGCCTCAGTGCTGCTCTTCTCCAGCTCACACATCTCCTGCTGCAGCTGTTGGATCAAGGCCTGAGCGCGCTCCTTATGTTTAGAAAGACTTTGTTCCATGACTTTGGTGTGATGGTCCAAACATCTCTGCACAGACTCCATGATGTCACTGAAGACCTTCACCATCTGCCGTGTCTCTCTCTGAGCCTCTCTCTCACTGAGCTCCAGGGCAGCTGTGATCTCCTGGACCTTCAGCCTCCTCTGCTCCACCAGACGCTGGTTCTCAGCCACAGTCTGCTGCAGAGGACTTCTCCTGCTCAACGCCTCTCCAGAACAATACTCATGGTTCTTGTGCTCCCGAAAGGCACACATGGCACAGACGCAGCTCTGATCAGTGCTGCAGTAGAGATTGAAGGGCTGGTCGTGTGTGGGACACATCCTGTCCTCCAGGTCGTCCACAGGCTCCATCAGCTGGTGTCTCTTCAGTCTGGGCGCGCTCAGATGAGGCTGGAGGTGGCTCTCACAGAACGAGGACAGACAGACCAGGCAGGACTTCACTGCCTTCAGTTTGGGCTCAGAGCAGACGTCACACTGGACTTCTTTGAGATGATTAGTTCATCCATAGATCTGCTGCTCTTCTCCAGTTTCTCCAGCTTGGCCTGTGAAACCACCTCAGAGAGTAAAGTGTTGGTCTTGAGCTTGGTCTGATGGAGAAGACCTCTTTACACAGGGGCAGAAGCAGCTCTCATTAGTGTCCCAGGTCTGAGAGATGCAGCGTTTGCAGAAGTTGTGTCCACATGGAGTGGAGACGGGCTCAGAGAACACCTCCAGACAGATGGAGCACAGGAACTGCTCCTCAGAGCTGCTCTGTGTTGAAGACGCCATTTCTGAAAAACATTTGGGACAAGTTTAAACTTCTGTTCATGTCATTGTTCCACAATGAGCGTCAGCTACAAGTGAAGCAGAGAAAGGAGCGAGGGAAGGAGCTAACTGAAGAAATGTGCAAGTTATTGAGCCATGGTGAAAATAAACCCAGACCTTAACCCCGTTAGAGGAGGAGCTGACTCCTCTCGGAGGAGAGAGACACACGGTGCTACACTCAGCACTCGGGCCAGGACAGGATCTCCTCCAGGGAATCTTAGTAGATTTAATGCTCCATCATTGTTATCAGAAACAAAAATCACCCTTTCACATGATTGATGATGCTGCTGAAGAATCTAATCACACCTCTCCTGCCGGGCCAGTAGGGGGCTCCTCATAGCCATGAACTCTTCCCACTCACTTGTTACTGCCTACACTTTTGGGGGGGAGTTGCCTGACTTTTGGGTTCTTCCCAACGTGGGTTGTGGACTCTCGATCGTGACTGTGATTCTAAATGTACTTTTCAATTGTGCATTTATGTTTTTGTTGTTGCTGTTGACTTGAACTGAAGCTTGTTTTTATAAAGGCCATTGATTGAATCTATACTATTGGTTCACTGTATATATTTGCACTATTGTTTTTGTCCTTTACTTTTCCAAATACATGGGACGTCTTAAACCTTAAACCACCTGATGTCCTCTCGCCTGGCTAAATTAAACTGTAACCTCTCCATGTTAAAATTACTATTAAAACACACACTTTGTCCAAATTACTTATGTGAACCATCATTGGAATCAGAACAAAAAATAGCTTCTATGTAAATGTAGAAGGACATTGTGACAAAAACATGTAAAAAGGTTCTGCAGTTCTAAAATGAATAAAAATATAGCTTTTTTATATATCGAAAATTACACATAAACTGAAATGTCTTCCTGAAAATATACTTCATAGCACACACTCCAACTGAGTACAGTTGTGACCTCACTGGTGCTCAGAATGTGTGCAACATTTCAGAAGTCTAGGTCCAAGTATGTTGGATTTGTAAACTTTTCAATGTGTTGGTGCTATATGTTATTAGCATTGTGCACAAACCTCTCCAAAGTGACAAATGTTAGAACAGCAAAAATATTTTCACAAATGTGTCAAACAAAGTGCAACAGTAACAACAAACCTCCACAAATGGACTAAATCAAAGCAAAATAAAGTGGGTCATTTGTTCCCATATTTATCTAAGTGCACAAAGGTGCGTCAGTCACACCCTTCCCCCGTAGCAAAATGGCCGCCTTGTTTATTCAGAAAAGAGCCCTTTACACGTCTTCATTCACTGTTGATATGGACTATGGCATATTGTTGGACAGAGACAATGGAGCTCTACTCAGATGTACCACTGTCCACTGTGAAATCAATGGCCCTGTGGACATTTTCAACACGTTTGTGCCTAAATGCTAATGTGGCTAACATGTGGCTAACATGTGCTTCTGGCACTGAGCACTTCCAGCACAAATATCAGTGGATTTCTTTGGGAAATGGCTCATTTTGAAGAGAATAGTATTAGGAAAAAGGGAACAGAACTGGAATTGTCTAAAGTTTGTTCACAAGAAGATTTTCTCATTTGTGGAGTAATTTTAGGTCATTTCTTACAGTGAAAATTCATAATAATGAGACAAATTTTCCAAAGAGTGTTTTATGGAAATTGGTGTCGAATTATATTTTGCTTGATTATTTTGGACCAAAATCCAGTCAGCCGATGATTGGACCACAAATAATGTAATATGGATCAGAAATGCTTCATTTTAATGCTCGATTTGCATATTTGTTGTATTATTCTGTCCTTAATTAATGTTTTGATTTAAGTGATGGTTCCATGACTGGAATAGATGTTTGGGGAGAAGTGCCTGTTTAAACATCTGTGCCTCATGTCTATATTGGTCGAAATATAATTTCCTAAATACTGTATGAAAGTAAATGGAACTGGAGTCAGTCCCTGATCAGGGACAACGGTCCTGAACAAGTTAAATCTAGTCTCCTGTCCACTCCCTCCTGGAGCAGAGTTAGATCTCCTGGTCACTAGCCTATACATTTACATTGCATTTTCATTCCTGTGTTATTCTTTTAGCATAGCCTACTACACTGGACATGTACTTGTTAGTCCTTATTACATTGTAATTACACAGGTGCTTCATTAGACCCAATGACATTTTAACACTTTAAACCTGTAATATTTTAACTTCACTAAAGTCACATAAATGTATCAATCTGAACCATCTCAAGCTTTTTTCTTCATAACTAGAGCTGCTGTGGCTTCAGGACGAATAAATCTCACTGTCACTGATCCTTAAACATTGAATGATTTAGTCCGGACGACTTACATCTGGAGGATTGGTTTGTCTGCAGCTTTTAAACTGACTTTGACATTATTGAGACACTTCTCTGCAGCTGTTTCTGCTGCTCTCAACATTTGTTTTATTTTCTCTTATTCCAAACAAAGTGGAGTAAGTTTGACTCTCACACAAACACAAACAGCCCGAGTGTAATCAGTAACTAAACCTGACAAAGTCCAACCTCCTCAGATCCATGGAATAAAAGAGTTTCTTTGACTGTTGCAGTGTTACAGGGCCGTGTGCTACAGAGGAACAGACGCACAAACTGGCTGAGACATGTTTGGCTTCAGTCAAGTCTTTAGAAACAAGTTTAAACAGATTAAACATCAATAAAGAACAACATTTCTATAGGATTTTGCTGAGATGCAAAACAGTAAATACATTTTAACTCAGCAGCAGAGCCTTAGGTTTAACTCCAGTCTTTGATACGAACAGATGAAAGTTTGAAGTGATTAAACCACAGAAATGAAGCCATGATGTGAGTTTATATGGAGAACATTCTTACCTGTGACAGTGCGGAGTCGTGAGGAGCTGACGGATTAAACAGAGTCTGGAGTGAACTCTGCTGTAAATGACAAACTTCCTCTGCTTTAGAGTCATGTGACTCAGAGAGAGAATGAGGACGGACCAGTTCTGTGCCAGGGAGTGCCGAGGTGCAGCTGCATCAACTCATAAACTGCATCGTGGGTAAAGACTTGTGTGACTGCGTCGCTCGCACACACCTGTTCAATGCAAAGAAACAACTTAGGTCTGTAGATTTTTACTAATTATTTATATTTGTCAAATTCCAGAAGAATGAGCGATAGAATTTCTACACAATGTTGTATTACTTTTTACAAAAGCCAAAGTTTACAAACACAAAGATGACTGTACCTTTAAACAGTTGGGAAAGCCCAGATGATGATGTCATGACCTCGGAGGCTCAAGTCTGGTTATCCTTGTGTCGCAGTCGAGACTTTACTCAGGACAATTTGGTGAATCTAATAATTAATAACAACGCCACCTTGGATTCTGGGCCCAAGGAACCACAAATATTTGTTTCTCTCACGCTTAAAAGGTCACAGGTTCCACAGGATTATGAAAGTGAACAGACAAAGCTAAAGTTATGATGTAAAGTTGAATTCATTGTGTCTTTATAAAATGTACTTTCATTTAAATGTATAATTGTATTTTAAAATCAGGAGCCGTTGATTGAAGCACTCTGCACACGAATCACCCGGTCCTCTGTTTCAGTACGACCGCTTTGCACAGCGTTACGCACGGCGAGGAAAACCCCACGCCACAGCCCACGGGGACGGCAGGTAGAGCACGCGCACGGAAGAGGCGTGAGCTCGAGGAAGACGCCAACATCAGAAAGGTTCTGTGTCCCAGAGATGAACGTGCTGTGTCTGAAATGTCAAACCCAAGAACAAAATGCTTTTCCAAGAACCCAAGAACAACTTATTATCTCAGGGGCAGGAAATGTGTCTTAGGGGAACGAGATATTATCAGGGAATAAGAAATTATCTTGGGGGAACAATTTATGATCTCGGGGAACTATATATTATCTCGGGGGACAAGATAGTATCTCACAAGATAATAAGTTGTCTCCCAGATAATATCTCATTCCCCAAGATAATCTCTTGTTCCCCAGAGATTCTCATTCCCCTGAGATATGTGGTTAAAAAAGGAAAATAGTTTTTTTATATATAATTGACAATTGATAATAATAATAAAAAAATAATAATAATAAATATAAATTTTCCACCCCACTTTTTGTGTGTCAAATGTCACTTCCAGGGCTAATAAACAGCCTATTTAAAAATGAAACAAGATCCTAAATCCCTCTGAAAAAGTAATTTGTAACTAATATTTCACAAAACAAAACATTTAAACCAATGGTCTCAGACATGCGGCCCGGGGGCCATTGCGGCCCGCGGGATGATATTTTGCGGCCCCCCACTTGATATCAAAGTTCAATGTAAGTGCGGCCGCGTAGCGTTAACGAAGAGCGGCGCAAGAGGGAGAGAAAAAAAAGCTGCATACTGGAGCAGCTGCTGATTCAAAACAGCAGATAAGTACAAACGCACACACACACATCTACGTATATCACAAAGTCTCAGTTGTTATGAAGTTAATATAGTGATTCTGTTTTCGCTTAAAGACATACATGTGCACTACAGAACCAAAACAACTCGTGCATGAGTGAGAGGAATTCTCAATGGCATTATGCACGGACAATGCATGACCACAATCTACCTGTTTTGGTGATATTGATAACATCGCAAAAGATGATTTACCTGAGAAAATACAATACGAGGCCTATCTGACAGGATCATGAGTAGAGATAAGGCCACTCTTGGATGAAACGCAGGAATAAGCCTGGGTAATCCATGTCTCTCCGTCGCGAAGACCATGCTCCAGCAAAACTCCAACCGCATACTGTATGCCTGGCTATGTGATCGCACAGACGGCCAGCAACACATGAAAGCGTCCCCGAAATCCGCGCATCCTCAGCGGCAGCGCTGGCCCGCCACGCCCGTAGAGCTGCAGTCTCTCCACCCGCAGGTGCCAGGGAGAAGATATCAGTGAAGTCACTGTCACACTCACTGTAACCAGGATAATACCGCGGTGTTCAACAGAGTCAATGGCCCGTTAGTGGGAAAGATAAGACTGACTGTGGGATTGCGGTAATGTCACGAAGGAGCCAAGTGTCATAACATGCGTCAAGCTCAAGAGTGAGTCATAGACGGATGTAATGGAGAGAATCCGGTCATTTTTCAAAATAAAACATTGTGTAGTCGCAAATAATAAACACGTATTCGTGCTAGTTGTTATTTCTGTGAACCAGGTACCAAAAGACTAGGTTTGACAACCACTGGTTTATGGGTTCAGGCCATGGTTCAGGCTCGTGACAGCTTCCAGTGGCATTCGTAGAAAAGTTAGCCAATGTGAGTTAGCAAACTTAGCCACTTAATTGAAACGTGGTCCCGAAGTGACATCTAGTGGAAAGAATATATCCTATCACCAAGTGCAAGGTACAGATGAGTTTTATGACGATTATAAAGAAGTTATTATAGATTCTTTTTTTTCTTTTTTTCCCCAGGTACTGTGCATATTAATAAAAATTCTGTAAATAGGCCGGAATTAGCCTCAAGGCTATTTTTCATTTGCAGTCTGAGGAAAGATCTTATTGTCTGTCTAAATTAAATACAATAAAATCAAGCAGAACAATCTTTGCATCATAATTTCATGGTTGAGCACTTTACAAATAGTACAAAACTTACACTATGTAAGCAGTAGCCTATCAACTCATTAAGACTGACAGACTCAGAGATTGAATCTCATTCAGACCTTGCACAGAGACACATACACAGGGCAATAAGCCAGCAGTTCTATAACTTTTAATTGAATCTATAACTTCTTCTTAGTATTTTTATATAAGTTATTATATTATTACATCATTAAAATTGTTTTTTTTCCCGCCCAGCCCAGACATGTCTTTCTCAAAGCTGCCATGAAGAGAAAGATTGCAGACGAGCACAGAATATTTCAAAAAAGTGGGAGACTGATTATTTTTTTGTTGAGCAAATGGGTACCCCAACGTGTCTTATTTGCACAGAGAAAGTTGCGGTGCACAAAGAATACAACATCAGACGTCATTACATAACTAGACACGCTGAGGAGTATGCAAAATACAAGGGAAATGAGAGAGAGGACCGGATCACCAATCTTAAAACATGTCTAATGAGGCAACAACATTTTTTCAAGAAAGCATGCAAAGACAATGATGCAGCAGTCGAAGCCAGCTATGTAGTGAGTGAGATGATTGCTAAGGCGGGGAAGCCATTCACAGATGGCGAGTTCATCAAAAAATGTATGTTACAGGCTGCAAGTATTGTATGTCCAGAAAAGAAGGGTCAGTTTAGCAACATCAGTCTTTCAGCCAACACAGTGGCAGAGCGCATTTCTGAGCTGTCAAGTAACATATACAAGCAACTGCAAGAAAGGCCAAACATTTCCGTGCGTACTCAGTCGCTCTTGATGAGAGCACAGACATCACTGACACTGCACAGCTGGCAATGTGTGTCCGTGGTGTTGATGACAATTATGAAGTGATCGAGGAGTTGCTCACAGTGATGCCAATGCATGGGCAGACCACCGCTCAGGAGATATTCCGCCAGCTGTGTAATGCCATTGTGGATGCCGGTTTACCATGGAAGATGTTTGCTGGAATACAACAGACGGAGCACCATCAATGACAGGGAGGAGAAATGGACTGGTTGCACTAGTTCAAAGAAACTAGAAGAGGAGGGTGTGGAGGAGGCTATCGCTCTGCATTGCATTATCCATCAGCAGGCCCTGTGCAGCAATGCCTGAAGTTTGACAATGTGATGTCTGTCATTGTGAAATGCATCAACCGTATAAGATCCAGGGGCTTAAAGCACCGGCAGTTTCGTGCTTTTTGGAGGAAATAGAGTCTGCATATAAGGATGTGCTCTACTTCACTGAGGTGCGTTGGCTCAGCAGGGGAACCACCTTGAGAGGTTTTTTGAGTTGAGAGCAGAAGTGAAAGCTTTCATGGAGAACGATGGGATGGCTGTTCCTGTGCTAAGTGATTCCAAATGGCTCAT
This sequence comes from Neogobius melanostomus, assembly GCA_007210695.1. Taxonomy (NCBI): domain Eukaryota; kingdom Metazoa; phylum Chordata; class Actinopteri; order Gobiiformes; family Gobiidae; genus Neogobius; species Neogobius melanostomus. Next base: position 69,640 of record VHKM01000476.1, on the reverse strand, counting down.
GGACTTAGCTTTTCTTGTTGACATCACACAGGAGCTGAATGTACTGAACAAGAAGTTACAAGGTCAGGGGCAGCTTGTCAGTGCTGCCTATGACAATGTGAGAGCATTTTCCACAAAACTTATTTTATGGAAATCCCAGCTATCTCAGAAAAACCTCTGTCATTTCCCAGCATGCAAGGCACTCGTGGATGAGGACACGCCATTCAGTGGTGAGAAGTATATTGATGCCATTGAGAAGCTACAGGAAGAATTTGATCACAGATTTGCAGACTTTAAGACTCACAGAGCCACGTTTCAAATTTTTGCTGACCCTTCTCCTTCGATGTCCAAGATGCCCCTCCTGTGCTGCAGATGGAACTCATTGACTTGCAGTGCAACTCTGATCTGAAAGCCAAGTTCAGGGAGTTGAGTGGAAAAGCAGACAAGCTTGGACAATTTTTGAGAGAATTGCCCCCCACCTTCCCTGAGCTTTCCAGAATGTTCAGGCGGACCATGTGCCTTTTCGGGAGCACATACATGTGTGAAAAGCTGTTCTCCACCATGAACTTCAATAAGTCAAAGTACAGGTCCAAACTCACTGATGAGCATCTTCAAGCTATACTCAGGGTCTCATCTGCTTCCTCCCTCAAGCCAAATGTGTCTCAGCTGTGTAAGGGGAAACGCAGCCAGGTCTCTACCAGCAAGGAGCAGTAGGTATAGTAAAGGAAGCAGAAGTAGTACCTGTTAAACCAATGTTTGAAGCAATGTTCATGTTTGCACCATTTAATAAATAATAATTAAAGATTGAGGAGACTGGACAGTTGTACTTTTTTTTTTTTTTTTTGAGTACTTACTTGATGCGGCCCAGGCTCACCCAGACTCTAACTCATGTGGCCCCCAGGCAATTGAGTTTGAGACCACTGATTTAAACCTTGTCTTCTTCCCACTCCTTTTCGAGCTAGAATGTTATTTATTTTTATTTTCTGGCTTTTGTGCCTTTGTTGTGTAGCTCGAAATAAAATATTCAATCAATCAAACCTGGCTCTGTCCATTATTCCGATTTCCTCTGTGATTAAATGGGAAATTTTTATATAAAACTGAAAAAAAATAGATTTATGTCAGTAATCTACAGCAGTATTATCTTTATAAAATCTCTTGAGTCTGAAAGATCTCATAGTGTGTCCATACCTTAACAGACTTTTGCTGTGATGATGGATGACTCTGGGGTGCCACAGGGCTCTACACTCGGTCCTGAACTGTTCTCTTGTTCATGCTGCCGCTCGGCTCCGTCGTCTCTGAACACGACCTTTCATTTCTCCTGAGCGGAGCAGAGTTCTTCTCTGATCAGACAGTCTTAGACACAGTGGCTCCTTTGCTTTGGAACAGTCTGTTTTCTCTCTGACCTGCCGTTTTGTGAGTCAGGTTAAAGACTCCTCTGTTCAGACCGGCTTCTAACACCTCGGACTGTCACTTTGGGTTTAAGCTAGGTCTGGGCGATCTGACGATATTAGACCGTCTTACGATCTCCAGAGCTGACGATCTGTCATTTATGTGGGATCGTTTAACACGGTTCTAAGCTCTTCTGCACAGTTGACTCTTTTCACGTAAACCCAAGCCACTAACGTTCTGCTACGCAATGTCAGTGTTTCGACTCTTATTGTGAAAGGGTCAGACAGCAACAGACACGAACAACAAGCCTTTACCAAACTTAGTGTTACTATTTTACTTTTATTGTCTGGAGTTTTATTGTGTTTTAATGTATAGAGTTAGTTTGCTGTAGTTCTAAGTCTAGTCTAAGTTCTAAGACTATTTTTGTTGTTGATTATCACAAAGTTTAATAATTAGTTTATTCATTCAATCTTTTTCTTCTTCAGTGTAATTTAAGTTATCGTGATAAAATCGAAATCGGAAGTTTTTCATTCAAAAATCGTGATATTCTATTTTTGTCATATCGCCCAGCCCTAGTTTAAGCTTCACTAACCGGCTCATTGCCCGATAGAAGAGTTTGTCTTTGTCTTCATTTTGTTATTTATGTTCATGTCATATTTATTGAACACGAGTCTTTAGCTTCAATTCTAAACGTTTGAACAAAATCTTAAGATATGTTTTTTATTGTCTAATGTGTTTATCATCAATTTGACATTTGGGCCAATTTGCTTCAGTTTTCACCCAAAACAAAATGGAAATTGTAATCTCATAATAATCTCACATAACACAATGACCTCTCAGTGAAAAAGACATTTTCCAGTCATGAACTTAATATTTATAAGACTTTATTGATCTTTTAAATCCCAACACAATCATTAACATTTACACAGATTGTTCCATTAATAACGAGTTCATTTAAAGACTGAGAAATCCCAAATCCTCTTGAAAACATCTCAGTTCCATCGGCTTTAGGGTCAGTTCTGTCACACGTGAAGCAAAAGCAGAGAATGTAAAGTGAGTCGCTCTCAAAGCCTCGGAGCAAAAAGACAATGTTTAACACGATGTACAGAGACATTTATTCTAACGTCTCATATGAACTCAGGAAACACCCATTCTTTTTTTTACAGAGAAGATCCTTATTGTCCCAGAGACACCACTTAAAAAGACATTTAACACAAAACAAAGTATTTTTTCAAGTCTTTTCTGATATACTTTTGTTCTCCCTAGTTTTACTATTTAATATTTGAAAAACTAAAATAGTGAAAAAGTAAAAAGAACAGAAAAGTGATTCAGCGCAAAGCAACAAAAATATGGCTCAAAAGTCAGATCAGAAAGAGTTCGGTGTCGATTACTTTGTCTACACAGTTGAGATGATCAGAGGAGCTGAGTTTGTTCCTCCGTCATTGTCACAGGGTTCAAAAAAGGAAAGAGTTTCTCCCTGAAGCTGCAGTTAGTGAAGGAGTAGAGGAGATCTGCAGAATCTACGTCATAAAAGGAGACCAGACCTGCTCCATAGTCCACAAACACCCCGACCTTCTGAGGAGGCCTCTGTGGAGACAGGGGGACAGAAGGGTCATCAGCAGCTTTGTACTCATCTCTGTTTCTCAACACAATGATCCAGAGACCGTTCTTTGGGCTCAGATAGATCTGTCCCTTCCTGTTGACGGACTCTCGGGCCACTCCTAAAGTCCACATAGTTTTCCCTTTGACCTGAACCTCAAAGTAGAACCTGCCTGAAGAGAAACTCTGTTTTCCTAAAACCATAGCACATGTATCAAACCTCTGAGGAGAGTCTGGGAGCTTCTTCCAAACATCAGTGTCATGAACCTGTTTGAGATCTTCAGACAGAACCAGAGCAGGATGAGCAGTGTCTGGGTCCAGAGTGACGTCCACAGCAAACTGCTGAACTCTCCTCAGTTGGTGCTTTGGAGGCAGTTGTTTAAAGACTTTGTTGAACTTCTGTGAGAGACTTGTCTCCAGCTCAGACAGAGCGTGGGCCGCACTGCCCTCACACGTCTGCGGCTCAAAGCTCACGCTGCTCCAGTCCTTCAGGCCAGCAGGGGCAGTGCAGGGCAGCGCTGTAGAAAGTGGAGGGGGTCTGTAGAGAGTGAGAGCTGCTGGGCCTCAGTGCTGCTCTTCTCCAGCTCACACATCTCCTGCTGCAGCTGTTGGATCAAGGCCTGAGCGCGCTCCTTATGTTTAGAAAGACTTTGTTCCATGACTTTGGTGTGATGGTCCAACATCTCTGCACAGACTCCATGATGTCACTGAAGACCTTCACCATCTGCTGTGTCTCTCTCTGAGCCTCTCTCTCACTGAGCTCCAGGGCAGCTGTGATCTCCTGGACCTTCAGCCTCCTCTGCTCCACCAGACGCTGGTTCTCAGCCACAGTCTGCTGCAGAGAGACCTTCTCCTGCTCAAACGCCTCCTTCAGAGACAACAGCTCGTGCTTCTTGTGCTCTAGAGGAACACACATGGTACAGACGCAGCTCTTATCAGTGTCACAGAACAGCTCTAGGGGGCGCTGGTGTGTGGGACACATCCTGTCCTCCAGGTCGTCCACAGGCTCCATCAGCTGGTGTCTCTTCAGTCTGGGCGCGCTCAGATGAGGCTGGAGGTGGCTCTCACAGAACGAGGACAGACAGACCAGGCAGGACTTCACTGCCTTCAGTTTGGGCTCAGAGCAGGCGTCACACTGGACTTCTTTTAGATGAATTAGTTCATCCATAGATCTGCTGCTCTTCTCCAGTTTGAGCTGTGAGACCATCTCAGAGAGTAAGGTGTTGACGCAGAGCTCAGGTCTGATGGAGAGCTCCTGTTACACAGTGGACATTTACAGACGGCTTTAGTGTCCCAGGTCTGAGAGATGCAGCGTTTGCAGAAGTTGTGTCCACATGGAGTGGAGACGGGCTCAGAGAACACCTCCAGACAGATGGAGCACAGGAACTGCTCCTCAGAGCTGCTCTGTGTCCAAGACGCCATTTCTGAAAACATTTGGGACAAGTTTAACCCACGTGCGTTCCTCTCTGCAGAGTTAGACTCCTGCACTCATTTATGACCCCATTTTGCATCTCTAATATTTCAGGCATAAAATACAATTATATATATATTTGACCCTCCATGGATTCCAGGGACACAAGTCGGCAGCCCGTGTCTCGAGAAAACGCAAAACAAAGTTTTTGGGGGAAATTGGTGATTTTCACTTTTGTGCAGATTCGTTCAGTTGAAGTCACGAAGTAGCCTCTCCATGTTTAAGCTAGCAGTATTAGTATATTTAAAAGCGTAAACCTTTAGGTTCAAAATGACTAGTTTGAGGTGGGTTTTGGAGCGTGCAGTAGGGGCGTGACTTTGTGTTTATTTACATACTGAGTAAATACGACGAGTTTTTCTAAGCAAAAGGCAAAGGTTACTTCAGACGGGTGAGTGAAAGATTGTTTTTTTTATCGCTGGTGGTTTGGTGGCCGCCGTGCCCATGTGTGCTGTGCTATTGTTGTTAGCTAACATGCTGGTGTTAGCATGCGAGACAATGATCTAGTCACAAGGAATTAACCTATTTACACAAAATCAAGATCTCTACAAACTTAAACTACTCCATAAAAGTAGTCAGTAGTGAAAGCAAAATGATACATGCTTCTGTTATTTTTGAAAAGTGGGGAGTGCACAAGTATTCATACAGCATGACTTAATACTTTGTGGAACCTCCTTTTGCTGCAATAACAGCAGAACATCTTTTGGAGTATGACTACAAGGTTTGCACATCTAGAGACTGATTTTTTGGGGGGATGATGTGTAGAAACAGTCTACTGTGTGAGGTTTCATGAATCAGAGCACTGCAATAACATTAAAATACCCAAAGATCTCTTGTTTTTATATTGTAAACTTATCTTATCATTCTGGTATGAAAAGCGCTCTCTAAGCAATGTTTGAGTGATTTGCTTTATTGATTGATATATTCTTTTTATTTTCCATAGTTTATTGCTTATTATTTATCATTAGCAAAAAATGACAATGGCAATAAAATCTATTCTGATTCTGATTCATACTTGGATTCATAATCATACTGTATATAATATATCACAGTTTTTGATTTGAACATTAAAATAATGTTTACATAAAAGTTACAGATGTTACTCAACACATTCTCAAGCCAGTGACAGTTTATCAATTGATATTAAAAAATTACAAAGAACAATAACAACCTTCTGCTGTGAGGTGAGCTCAATACATGAAACCAAAAATAAGACAGATACACATAATGAAACTGGTAAACAATGGTTTGTTGTTTGCTCCTCCCTGTGCTTTACTGCTTTGAGGGGGAGTTTAACAGGGGGTGTGGCTTATCCCAATGAGATGTAAATGAGCCCTATTGTCCCAACAGCAGAGAGGTGAGAATGGCCCAAAACTGGAGAGGTTTTTCAGGCCTTCGGGCTTTTTGGAGTTGTTAACTTCAAATCAACGCTACGCCTCCAAATATGATCAGATTTCCATGTGTTACACATCGTTGGAAAGCTTGGAGACTACACTTTAATAATCTGTGAAAATCTCACAATGCCCAAAATCGACTTGTGTCTTTGATTCCTGTGGCTGGTCACATATACTGTGTGTGTATATATATATATAATATATATATATATATATATATATATATATATTATATATATATATATATATATATATATATATATATATATATATATACATATATATATATATATACATACACACACACACACACACACACACACACACACACACACACAAAACAAATTCTGAGGAAAAAAATATGTTCTTGTTTCTACCAATTTATGTCATTCCCCGAGATCATTTGTGCTACATTTTTTTATTTAAAATCAATTTTTATATTTCATCAAAAATATATATATATTTTCCCCCCCCAACATATTATCTCGTTCCCCCGAGATAATATTTTTTTTTTTCATATTTCATCCACCCACATTTTTTTGTCTGCTGTCACTTCCAGGGCTCTGTAGAAATCAATCCAAATTTAGTATTAGGGCCATTTTTTAACTTTCTCATGCGTTTCAATGAGAGCAAATAGTTACACTCGTGGTCCTTTGGGGTCATTTATGACCCCATTTTGTTTCTCTAATATTTTACTCCTAAAATAGGATTTTGAAATGAATGTGGGTTCTATCTTTAGTTTGACTTCATAAAAGGACCACGAGTGTAACTATATGCTCTCATTAAAAAATAATACATTTTTCAAAAACAGCACCCACTCTAACTTTTAGCCTCTACCAGTGCCCGATTTAACTGCTCCTCAGTCTGTACTTTACACTGCACTTAACAGTTTCTGCTCTGTAACATTTTAACTCTTTATTACAGTCCAGTGTTGCTAAAGACGACGTGAGGTTTGTCTCGGAGAGTTTGTGTGAGCTCTCAGTTTCACAGCCGCCATCATGAAAGAGTTGGAGAGCAGATACATGTAAAAAGTAAAAATGTAAAAAGTTGTTGACAGAGCTGGTCGAAGTACTTCACTCCATTCAGATAGTACTGGTCAAATATTACTCCAATAAAAGTAAAGGTTGCTCAGTCAAATAATTACTTCAGTGAAAGTAACAAAGTATTTCCTGTAGAAAATACTTAACTGTTTGCCTGCCAGGATTTCTGCTCATTTTCAATAATCATCGCTGTCCCACAGAAAATGTTATAATTCTCTGATAACCACATGCTCTGCACCAAAACAAAGTCTCTACTTTCATTTGAAAAAAAAATAAGTATTTTAATATAGGTTTATCTGTTACTTTTAAATTGGGAAATGAACAACAGTAGTTTTCATCAAGAACAGTCATTTATTTGCAAAAAGTGGAGAAATCACACTTTTTTAAAACAGTTTTAAGGGAAGGCAAATGTATTTGTACGGCAATGTGCCTCACAGCAACACCAAAACACACAAACACAATAAAAATACAATAAAAGCCTAATACAGGTACTGGACATGTACTTGTTAGTCCTTATTACATTGTAATTACACAGGTGCTTCATTAGACCCAATGACATTTTAACACTTTAAACCTGTAATATTTTAACTTCACTAAAGTCACATAAATGTATCAATCTGAACCATCTCAAGCTTTTTTCTTCATAACTAGAGCTGCTGTGGCTTCAGGACGAATAAATCTCACTGTCACTGATCCTTAAACATTGAATGATTTAGTCCGGACGACTTACATCTGGAGGATTGGTTTGTCTGCAGCTTTTAAACTGACTTTGACATTATTGAGACACTTCTCTGCAGCTGTTTCTGCTGCTCTCAACATTTGTTTTATTTTCTCTTATTCCAAACAAAGTGGAGTAAGTTTGACTCTCACACAAACACAAACAGCCCGAGTGTAATCAGTAACTAAACCTGACAAAGTCCAACCTCCTCAGATCCATGGAATAAAAGAGTTTCTTTGACTGTTGCAGTGTTACAGGGCCGTGTGCTACAGAGGAACAGACGCACAAACTGGCTGAGACATGTTTGGCTTCAGTCAGTCTTTAGAAACAAGTTTAAACAGATTAAACAAAAATAAAGAACAACATTTCTATAGGATTTTGCTGAGACACAAAAACAGTAAATACATTGTAACTCAGCAGCAGAGCCTTAGGTTTAACTCCAGTCTTTGATACGAACAGATGAAAGTTTGAAGTGATTAAACCACAGAAATGAAGCCATGATGTGAGTTTATATGGAGAACATTCTTACCTGTGACAGTGCGGAGTCGTGAGGAGCTGACGGATTAAACAGAGTCTGGAGTGAACTCTGCTGTAAATGACAAACTTCCTCTGCTTTAGAGTCATGTGACTCAGAGAGAGAATGAGGACGGACCAGTTCTGTGCCAGGGAGTGCCGAGGTGCAGCTGCATCAACTCATAAACTGCCCAATGACGTCAGGTATGAAAGGATCGGCTTTAATGTCAGTCAACAGGTTCACAAACTAGGAATTTTCTTTGCGTTCATCACAGTGTCTATTAATGGATTTTCATTTATTTTTAACAAAAGAAAAAAGATAATCCACAGCTAAATAAAACAATTACTCACAGGCACAGAGTGAGACGTATAGCCCAAAGTAACTTAACATGAATCCCTTCAGCATCAACTGACTGAATTTATTAGGAATTGTGATTATTAACTCTGTTCATTACTGCAACAGTATCGTTGCAGATGAAACAAACACATCTCCCATTTACCTCTGAGAAGAAGTAATGATTTCCCCACTGTGGCTGAAAGTTTCAGCTCTGATCAACCTTGCGTTTGTTTTTCTCTGCCATCTTTTGTTTGTCTTTAGGATTTTTTTCTTTGTTTGTTCTGCCTTGTTTAAGACAGCAGCGCCAACGAGCTTGAAGAGAAATACATGCAGCCAAGCACTTGTGGGACATATTCAATTATATAGATTTTATTTTATTTTTTTATCTTTTTTTTGGGGGGGGCGATTTGCAGTGGGCCATTTAAAAACGGGCCGCGGGCCGTAGTTTGGACACCCCTGTTTTAGAGAAACGTCCTCCTCTTGTTTCCCCCTGGGGAGAAAACATGAAAGTCAACTTTACATAAAAACTTAAGGTCAGGGGTTCGAATCCCCACCTCATAAAAGGTGCACACTGTTGTTGTGTCCTTGGGCAAGACACTTCACCCGCCTTGACTCCAGTGTCTGCGTACACGGGTGTGTGAATGAGAGAGTGTGACTGGATCTTTGCTGTGAAGCCCTGGACGACAGATGAAAATTAGCCATTGTGGCTAACTCTGGCATATTTACATGTGGAGCTTGAGGACTCATGTTAATTAATATGCACTGTCCCATCTTAAATAAATAAATAAAGCGCTATGGGGCGTAATGAAGGTAGAAAAGCACTGTATAAGTTGAGTCCATTTACCATTTAAAATGTGAATCCAATTTCAACCCAAACACTTTTTAAATGAAAAATAAACCATTTATAAGCTTTTTTGTGTGTGATTTTTCACCTATGATTAGTTAATTGAAAAACTGAACAGTATAAAATCCCTCTGAAAAAATCTTTCTCAATTTTGGCCATTTTCATGCACAACCAGTTCTGTGCCAGGGAGTGCCGAGGTGCGGCTGCATCAACTCATAACTGCATCGTGGGTAAAGACTTGTGTGACTGCGTCGCTCGCACACACCTGTTCAATGCAAAGAAACAACTTAGGTCTGTAGATTTTTACTAATTATTTATATTTGTCAAATTCCAGAAGAATGAGCGATAGAATTTTCTACACAATGTTGTATTACTTTTTACAAAAGCCAAAGTTTACAAACACAAAGATGACTGTACCTTTAAACAGTTTGGGAAGCCCAGATGATGATGTCATGACCTCGGAGGCTCAAGTCTGGTTCATCCTTGTGTCGCAGTCGAGACTTTACTCAGGACAATTTGGTGAATCTAATAATTAATAACAACGCCACCTTGGATTCTGGGCCCAAGGAACCACAAATATTTGTTTCTCTCACGCTTAAAAAGGTCACAGGTTCCACAGGATTATGAAAGTGAACAGACAAAGCAAAAGTTATGATGTAAAGTTGAATTCATTTTGTCTTTATAAAAATGTACTTTAATTTCAATGTATAATTGTATTTTAAACTCAGGAGCCGTTGATTGAAGCACTCTGCACACGAATCACCCGGTCCTCTGTTTCAGTACGACCGCTTTGCACAGCGTTACGCACGGCGAGGAAAACCCCACGCCACAGCCACGGGGACGGCAGGTAGAGCACGCGCACGGAAGAGGCGTGAGCTCCAGGAAGACGCCAACATCAGAAAGGTTCTGTGTCCCAGAGATGAACGTGCTGTGTCTGAAATGTCAACCCAAGAACAAAATTTCCAAGAACCCAAGAACAACTTATTATTCAGGGGCAGGAAATGTATCTTAGGGAACGAGATATTATCAGGGAATAAGAAATTATCTTGGGGAACAATTTATGATCTCGGGGAACTATATATTATCTCAGGGGACAAGATAGTATCTCACAAGATAATAAGTTGTCCCCCAGATAATATCTCATTCCCCAAGATAATCTCTTGTTCCCAGAGATTCTCATTCCCCTGAGATATGTGGTTAAAAAAGGAAACAAACTTTTTTATATATATATAATTGACAATTGATGTTTATTTTTTGTTTATTATTATTTTACTATAACTTTTTGTACTGTAGAGCTTTTTGTGGAGCACTTTGGTCACAACAGTTGTTTTAAATGTGCTATATAAATACATTTGATTTGATTTGATTTGAATTGATAATAATAATATAAATAAATAATAATAAATATAAATTTTCCACCCCACTTTGTGTGTGTCAAATGTCACTTCCAGGCTAATAACCGTCTATTTAAAAATGAAACAAGATCCTAAATCCTTATTTTTTTACACAAATAGCTCAAATAACGAAATGAATGAAATGAAATACCTTAACAGACTTTTGCTGTGATGATGGATGACTCTGGGGTGCCACAGGGCTCTACACTCGGTCCTGAACTGTTCTCTTGTTCATGCTGCCGCTCGGCTCCGTCGTCTCTGAACACGACCTTTCATTTCTCCTGAGCGGAGCAGAGTTCTTCTCTGATCAGACAGTCTTAGACACAGTGGCTCCTTTGCTTTGGAACAGTCTGTTTTCTCTCTGACTGCCGTTTTGTGAGTCAGGTTAAAGACTCCTCTGTTCAGACCGGCCTCTAACACCTCGGACTGTCACTTTGGGTTTAAGCTAGGTCTGGGCGATCTGACGATATTAGACCGTCTTACGATCTCCAGAGCTGACGATCTGTCATTTATGTGGGATCGTTTAACACGGTTCTAAGCTCTTCTGCACAGTTGACTCTTTTCACGTAAACCCAAGCCACTAACGTTCTGCTACGCAATGTCAGTGTTTCGACTCTTATTGTGAAAGGGTCAGACAGCAACAGACACGAACAACAAGCCTTTATCAAACTTAGTGTTACTATTTTACTTTTATTGTCTGGAGTTTTATTGTGTTTTTAATGTATAGAGTTAGTTTGCTGTAGTTCTAAGTCTATTTTTGTTGTTGATTATCACAAAGTTTAATAAATTAGTTTATTCTTCAATCTTTTTCTTCTTCAGTGTAATTTAAGTTATCGTGATAAAATCGAAATCGGGAGTTTATAATTCAAAAATCGTGATATTCTATTTTTGTCATATCGCCCAGCCCTAGTTTAAGCTTCACTAACCGGCTCATTGCCCGATAGAAGAGTTTGTCTTTGTCTTCATTTTGTTATTTATGTTCATGTCATATTTATTGAACACGAGTCTTTAGCTTCAATTCTAAACGTTTGAACAAATCTTAAGATATGTTTTTTATTGTCTAATGTGTTTATCATCAATTTGACATTTGGGCCAATTTGCTTCAGTTTTCACCCAAAACAAAATGGAAATTGTAATCTCATAACAATCTCACATAACACAATGACATCTCAGTGAAAAATACATTTTCCAGTCATGAACTTAATATATATAAGACTTTATTGATCTTTTAAATCCCAAACACAATCATTAACATTTACACAGATTGTTCCATTAATAACTAGTTCATTTAAAGACTGAGAAATCCCAAATCCTCTTGAAAACATCTTCAGTTCCATCGGCTTTAGGGTCAGTTCTGTCACACGTGAAGCAAAAGCAGAGAATGTAAAGTGAGTCGCTCTCAAAGCCTCGGAGCAAAAAGACAATGTTTAACACGATGTACAGAGACATTTATTCTAACGTCTCATATGAACTCAGGAAACACCCATTCTTTTTTTTACAGAGAAGATCCTTATTGTCCCAGAGACACCACTTAAAAGACATTTAACACAAAACAAAAAGTTACAGATTTTTCTCATGTCTTTTTACAACACTTTTGTTCACCCTAGTTTTAGTATTTTATATTTGAAAACCTGAAATAGTGACAAATCAAAGGTGAAGCGCAAAGCAACAAAATGAGGCTCAAAACAATCGCTGTCGTGACCCAGAAACCATCAGCAGTGAGTGCAGTTTGGACACAGTGATCAGGAAGAGTTTGGTGTCGATTACTTTGTCTCCACAGCTGAGATGATCAGAGGAGCTGAGTTGTTCCTCTGTCATTGAGTTCAGGATTGAAATAAGGAAAGAGTTTCTCCCTGAAGCTGCAGTTAGTGAAGGAGTAGAGGAGATCTGCAGAATCTACATCATAAAAGGAGACCAGACCTGCTCCATAGTCCACAAACACCCCGACCTTCTGAGGAGGCCTCTGTGGAGACAGGAGGACAGAAGGGTCATCAAGAGCTTCGTACTCATCTCTGTTTCTCAACCAAATGGTCCAGAATCCGTCCTTTGGGCTCAGAGTGATCTCTCCCTTCCTGTTGACGGACTCTCGGGCCACTCCTAAATCCCAGTTAGTTTTCCCTTTGACCTGAACCTCAAGTAGAACCTGCCTGAAGAGAAACTCTGTTTTCCTAAAACCATAGCATATTTAGTAAACCTCTGAGGAGAGTCTGGGAGCATCTTCCAAACATCAGTGTCATGAACCTGTTTGAGATCTTTAGACAGACCAGACGAGGATGAGCAGTGTCTGGGTCCAGAGTGACGTCCACAGCAAACTGCTGAACTCTCCTCAGTTGGTCCTTTGGAGGCAGTTGTGTAAAGACTTTGTTGAACTTCTGTGAGAGACTTGTCTCCAGCTCAGACAGAGCGCGGGCCGCACTGCCCTCACACGTCTGCGGCTCAAGCTCACGCTGCTCCAGTTTCTTCAGGCCAGCAGGGGGCAGTGCAGGGCAGCGCTGTAGAAAGTGGAGGGGGTCTGTAGAGAGTGAGAGCTGCTGGGCCTCAGTGCTGCTCTTCTCCAGCTCACACATCTCCTGCTGCAGCTGTTGGATCAAGGCCTGAGCGCGCTCCTTATGTTTAGAAAGACTTTGTTCCATGACTTGGTGTGATGGTCCAAACATCTCTGCACAGACTCCATGATGTCACTGAAGACCTTCACCATCTGCTGTGTCTCTCTCTGAGCCTCTCTCTCACTGAGCTCCAGGGCAGCTGTGATCTCCTGGACCTTCAGCCTCCTCTGCTCCACCAGACGCTGGTTCTCAGCCACAGTCTGCTGCAGAGAGACCTTCTCCTGCTCAAACGCTCCTCCAGAGACAACAGCTCATGCTTCTTGTGCTCTAGAGGAACACACATGGTACAGACGCAGCTCTTATCAGTGCCACAGAACAGCTCTAGGGGCGCTGGTGTGTGGGACACATCCTGTCCTCCAGGTCGTCCACAGGCTCCATCAGCTGGTGTCTCTTCAGCCCAGACACTGTCAGATGAGCTGGAGGTGGCTCTCACAGAACGAGGAGAACAGATCAGGCAGGACTTCACTGCCTTCAGTTTGGGCTCAGAGCAGACGTCACACTGGACTTCTTTTAGATGAATTAGTTCATCCATAGATCTGCTGCTCTTCTCCAGTTGAGCTGTGAGACCATCTCAGAGAGTAAGGTGTTGACGCAGAGCTCAGGTCTGATGGAGAAGCTCCTGTTACACAGTGGACATTTACAGACGGCTTTAGTGTCCCAGGTCTGAGAGATGCAGCGTTTGCAGAAGTTGTGTCCACATGGAGTGGAGACGGCTCAGAGAACACCTCCAGACAGATGGAGCACAGGAACTGCTCCTCAGAGCTGCTCTGTGTCGAAGACGCCATTTCTGAAACACATTTGGGACAAGTTTAAACTTCTGTTCATGTCATTGTTCTGCATTTAATGATTCTGAACGAACGAGGAGCATCTGCTCCATTAAGTGCAGCAGAGAAACTAGAGTCACCAACTCACCACTCCAGCCATCCAAGATGGCTACCATGCCACTTTTCTGAGTGACTAGCTGGTCTGAATCTACTAAATATCACTCTAACCTGGAATACATTTCAGAAGGAAGGCGTTTTTGTAAATAGTTGCATTTGGTCTTCTACCCTTTGTCATACATTGAGGACCTCATCACTGCCAATTCAGGACTGTGGAATTACAGAGGTAGCTGAGGCTGCTAGCCTGAACTGTAAAGAGGGGACATCCCTATCTTCACTCCTGCAAACATTTATTCAACATCTATTACGGGTACATCGTGGTAAGATACCAGCCAACAAACCTACTGTGGGTGAGGATGAGTCCTTTGTCACCATGGCTATTCTCACCCAGATGTTGGGACAGCAGAAAGAATTTCATAAGGACATGCTCAATCAGCAGTAGGAGAATTTAAAATGTTTATACAAGTTATTATGGAGGGAGCCAACAAGAGGGTGGACGGCATCATTAAAGATGTACAGGAGCTGAAGACAAGCCTGGAATTCACACAGGACAAATGGAGGAGATGAATCAACAAATAGAGAACTCGAAGCCAAATTCAAATCTGTGGATACAAGTCTAATGGATTACAAACAAGACGTGGAGGTTATGTTACAAAACTGGACTACTTGGAAACTCTACACAAAAGGAAAAACATAATCATTGAAGGCATGGTGGATGAAAAGGATGAAAAAGGGTGAATGATTTGGAGCGGAAGGTCCATACATTATTCTCCAATAATCTTGGTCTGGACACTAATGCCATTGAAATTGATTTGGTCAGTTTGAGGAAGGTGGAAGGCCAGAAGAGTTATGGCTAGTCTCCTCCGCCTCAAAGATAAACACCAGATCCTTTCTTCAGCAAGAAAACTGAAGGGGACCAAAATCTTCATCAATGAAGATTTCTCAGCGGCTGTGCTACAGAGACAAAAGGAACTGTGGCCAAGCTCAAAGCTGCGAGGGAAAAGGGAGACAAAGCCACACTGAGGTATGATAAACTTGTCATTTGGCCAAAGAAAATCAAATACGAGATGTATAACTTCTTTCATCATCTTGTCACTTAGGGATGATGAGTCAGTAGGTTTTAAATTACTTTTAATTATGGACAGAAGTTCCAATGGTAAAACTGGCCCACTTCTGAACTTTTGAAGAGGGTCTGGTTTTAGCCCACCTCGATATATGCAGCCTAAGGAATAAGGCGGAGGAAATAAGTAGTATCTGCTAAAATAATTGTGTTCACATTTTTTGTCAGAAACGCATATGGACGAGACTTTTGATAATTCATCTTTAACGGTTGGTGGATATAATTTGTACAGAAGAGACAGGAACAGACATGGAGAGGGTGTCGCTCTGTATATTCAAGAAGATTTTATAACTGTGTTAAGAGAGGACCTCATGAACTCGGCCACTGACATTTTATGGGTACAGATTCATATCCCATACACTAAACCTATATTAATCGGCTGTTGTTATAGGCCTCCAAATTCTAATGTTTGCTACTTAGATGAATTATGTGAAAATATTGACAACATCTGTGATGAGGTCAAAGATGTTTTTATTTTAGGTGACTTTAATATAGATTGTTTTTCCAAAAGTTGCACAATGTAAAATAAATTATCTTCTGACCAGTATCTGTCATCTATCTCAAGTTGTCAATCAGCCCACAAGAATCTCGATTAATAAGGACAGTGTGAAGACGTCTACCTGTATAGATCTTATATTTACCAATGTACCTGAGCTCTGTCACAAGCAGTATCAATGGCTGTTGGTTGTAGTGATCATAATTTGATTGCTGTATCGGGAAGAACTAAATTCCTAAATCAGGGGCTAGGATCATCCAAAGAAGATCTTTTCAAAGATTTAATCCAGATTTATTTTTAACAGATATTAACCATCTCATCAATTGTAAACTAATGTAAAAATAAAAAACTTCCACAGACAGTGATGGACTAGACATGACAATTATTAAAAGAACTATTGACTGCATTGTTAAACCACTGACTTTCATTTGTAATCTATGCATACAAACTGGTGTATTTCCTAAACAAATGAAAGTTGCTAACGTAATTCCCCTATTCAAAGATGGGGACAAGCACACATTTAACAATTACAGACCAGTGTCGCTGCTCTGACAGTTTTCTAAAGTCCTTGAGAAAAGGTTTACTCAAAAACTAACAAACTTTTTAGATTAACATAAATTAATCTGTGAAAACAGTATGGATTCAGATCACAAAGATCCACAAGCCTAACACTGCAATTGAAAGAAAAGAGCACACTGTAGGTGTGTTTAATGACCTACGCAAAGCATTTGACACCATAACTCATGATTTGTTACTGTCAAATATTTCAATACAACGACCCGGCAACGAACAAGTGGAAGAAAATGGATGGATTGGGGTATAACACATCAGTGGCTTCAAAGTTATATTACAAACCGTAAGCAGTATGTACATATCAACGGGCTAGATTCTGAATGTAGAGAGGTCTTACGTGGCTTTCCGCAAGGGTCTGTTTTAGGGCCATTACTTTTTCTTTTGTTTATTAATGACATTTGTGACTCAACAAACAGGTTACATTTTTGTTGTTTGCTGATGACACCAGTATATTTCAATCAGGAAGTAATTTGTTGGAGCTAATGGAAAGAATTGAAGAAGAAATGTTGTGAGAAATTGGTTACACAATTGATAGAGTTAGTATAAAAACAGTCAAGGAAGTTTGTAGGTGGTGTTTTAGATGAAAAAATAAATTGGAAAGCTCATATTGATTATGTAAAGAACGGTCAGCAAAAGTATTGGCGTTTTATATAAAGTTAGAGATTTGTTTGATTGTTATTTGTTGAGTTTGCTTTCCTCAATGATTGATAATTGCACTTTATAATGTTTATTGTACAGCACTTTGGGAAGATGTAGCGTTTTTTAAAAGTGCTATATAAATAAAGTTGACATTGACATTGACAATAGTTCTCCCATATTTCAGTTATTGTGCTGAAGTCTGGGGAAACACATATACCCTTGTTCCTGCTGCAAAAGAGCAATTAGGATCATCAGTAAGAAAGGTTATAGAGAGCACACTAATCCTTTATTTATTGAAAATAAACTACTTAAATTTAAGACTTAAAAAATGTGATTATTATGTGGAAAGCTAAACAAAATAAATTGCCAAAGATGTTCAAAGTAATTTTGTTGCACAAGACGTTTCCCATAGAAGAAAACATAATTTTCGGAATATGTTTGTACAGACATCGTTGAAACAGAAATGTCCGTCTGTTAATGGAGTTAAACTGTGGAATGAATGTGTTTTGCAAGTGTTTACAAATTTTAAAAAAATTACAAAGAAAAAATTC
This sequence comes from Neogobius melanostomus, assembly GCA_007210695.1. Classification (NCBI taxonomy): domain Eukaryota; kingdom Metazoa; phylum Chordata; class Actinopteri; order Gobiiformes; family Gobiidae; genus Neogobius; species Neogobius melanostomus. The sequence continues at coordinate 52,099 of VHKM01000476.1, read as the reverse complement.
TGAGACATTACGAAAACATTGAAAACACCTGAATGTAACTGAAGAACTGTAAGACAAATATACTGTTTTTTGTTATGTTTTGTGACCTGGTGAGGAGTTGGGATGGAATGACGGGGAATCTAATTGATTGGATTTTTAAGTTGTTAATAGGAACAGATAATACAAGATTAATCTTCCGTCTGTTCCTTTTTGTTCATGTATAAAGAGGAAAGTATTGTGTAATGACATGACGTGACATAACATGAACAAATAAATAAATAATACATTTGACACATTGGCGCCTTCACTTGCGAGAGGGCGTCGCAAGAGGAGGTGACGCGCACATTCATTTCCTCAGTCACATGGCGCTGCCTTGTGTTTCTTAAGCCTTAGCTGTGGCGCGGATCGGCCCGCGCTTGTTCGTAAACGCAAACAAAACAAACGCACATGTTCATCCCCACTCCTCTACAGCCTTTCTCCCTCGTCTTCCCGGCAGCGCAGTCAATCTGGTTGGAGGAAAAAGTGTTTCTCCAACCCCACGTACCACCCACATAAATGTGCTAAGTCTGGAGTGGAAACATCACAAAGTGTGCTCCTACTAAGCACAAAATGTTACGCTATAGTCTGCGTTTTGAGGCACAAGATCGGGCCCATTGTGTTGGTCCATATGACAATTTCCTCTCTGTCACATGATTTATCAGTGAATAAGAAACACATTAACGTTGGCTTTTCATAATAATGTTTAATATATAATATTTGAATATATTTTGCTTTTTTTATTGACCGAATGACTCCCAAATTTGTGCCATTTCCTTTTTGTGAAAAAAACTGGTCAAATTGAAGATCCAAATATTAAACTTGAGTCTAACATCACTTCAGGGTCGTCAGAGTGATGATGTGTCTCTGAAAGAAAATGGCCCTGGAAGTTTGTTTGACCGAATGACATTGAACTTGTACATGTTCATGTAAAGACTCAGTGGAAAGTAGAGGATTCTATAAGGTTGGTTTTTTTTTCATTTATTGAGGAAATCATTAAAAAGTTTGGCCGAATGACATTTTAACACTTTAAACCAATTATATTTTGGCTTCACTAAAGTCACATAAATAAATGTATATACACAGAGCAGGAGAATTTTACTCTTGTTACCAATTTGTACCAGATGTCAATAACGCCACTGGATTATTATAATTCAGAAAACCTTTAACATAAAGGACCCAGAGACCCCAAGAGACGGGGGGGGGGAATTATACTGTTTGTTGATGTTTGTTGACATACAGTGGGAAGAAAAAGTGAGTACACTGTGTGGAATTTCTCATATTTCTGCCAAAATTTGTCATAAAATATGGTCTGATCTTATTAAAACCATAAGGATAAACATAAGAGTTAACAGTGTCTGCCTGTAATAATACCACTAAATAATTTACAATTTATCATATGTTTATTGGCCATAACATGTAAACATTCACAGGAGAGTGTGGAATACTCTCCGGACGACTTACATCTGGAGGATTGGTTTGTCTGCAGCTTTTAAACTGACTTTGACATTATTGAGACACTTCTCTGCAGCTGTTTCTGCTGCTCTCAACATTTGTTTTATTTTCTCTTATTCCAAACAAAGTGGAGTAAGTTTGACTCTCACACAAACACAAACAGCCCGAGTGTAATCAGTAACTAAACCTGACAAAGTCCAACCTCCTCAGATCCATGGAATAAAGAGTTTCTTTGACTGTTGCAGTGTTACAGGGCCGTGTGCTACAGAGGAACAGACGCACAAACTGGCTGAGACATGTTTGGCTTCAGTCAAGTCTTTAGAAACAAGTTTAAACAGATTAAACCTCAGAAATCAGACCGTGATACAGAGTTTATACAAAGAACTGTAGAAGAGTTCTTACCAGAGAGTCCTGAGACGCAGACGGAGGAAACAGACTGAGGCTCTTCCCTAAATGTAACTTCCTCTTCTTTAGAGACATGTGACTCAGAGAGGAGGACGGACCAGTTCTAAACCAGGAAGTGTCGAGGCTCAGCTGATTTCAACTCACAACAAACAGCTCCATAAAGTCAGGGATGAAGATAAGACTTCATTCTAAAGACAAGTCAGTGTTTTCCATTTGGAGACTCTCCTTTATATATTTTACTCCTAAAGTTCAGAAACAGGTCAAAAAAGTAAATGTATAAGAATAAACCCATAAACACTTTAAAGAAACACAAAGACACTAACTACCTCCCATACTTTACTGAACCTCTTAACCCGCCTGAACACAGCAGATTTTCTCCAGTTTTACCCAAATCTAAAATGTTCTGGAAAAAGCGTCAAAGTAGCGACAGAAATGAGACAAAAAGAAAATGAAAATGCAACTAAAGAGTCAAAACCGTGAGGGAAAAAGGGACGAAAATGTGACGAAAACACGACAAAAAAAGATCAAGTCAAAGTGACGACAATGCAACGAAAAAGATTATTATTATTTATTATTATTTGCGTTTACATACATATAACATGACATTACAAAACAAACTTTGAGTTGACAAGACATGTGGAGGCGTGGGGTGTAGTGAGGTGTGTGTAGTGTAATTCTGCATAACATATTCCATATTATGTTTGGGAGTCCTAGGTAATGCAGTTCTTACAGTATGGGCAGATACGTGGCTTGTGGGTTTGACATTTTGAGGCAACATGGACAAGACAACTGTAAAGAAATGTTAAAGGGAACAAATACAGAGATACAGACTGTAGGTAAACTGCCAAGTTACAGAAACCAAAAACATCAAATAAATGAAATAGTGGACGAGTAGATTTAAGATAATATATGTATATAATAATAATAATAATAATAATAATAATAATAATAATAATAGAGAGAGAGAAATGGTAGAACAACAGAAGAGATAATGAAGAGTCATGAAGGTAAGTGTTTCTGCCGATGAATGAGATGGTGGAAGAGTTGTTTACGCTTAGGCAGCAATGGTAGTGCAAATCATTATTATCATTATTATTATTACTATTATCAGTATTTATTATCATTATCATCATCATAGTTATTATCATTGTTATAGATTTGGTTATAATTTCAATGATGACATACACACATACACACACATGCATGTAAGCAATATTATAGTCTGTCAAATGTGATACAGTCCAATAGGCCGTTGGGCACTGACAATAGACTGACAATAGACTGACAATAGACTGACAATAGACTGACAACACATGAATCCCTCTTGATTAACATGTAAATGTCTGTTCGGGTGTGATGCATTAAAAGAAAAAGTGTCTTATTACCAGCTCACTTAATGGTGTGTTATATCAATGTGTTGTGTGATGTGAGAGTTTTGTGGTGGATTAAAAGCTGAGGGATAATGTGCTGTGGGGTTTGTGCCATTTTAGCTTCACTTTTGGTCAAATCAAGAACATTGTTATTGCCATTATTATATGTATATGTATCCACTGTTACTTGTTTTCTGTTCTCTGTGAGGCCTTTTTTAAATGTATTTATTTCCTTTTGCCTTTTAGAATGTATATAGAAGGTCATACACATATCATACACACATCATTCAACCATCGCAGTCACAGGCGGAAACAAAAGATTGGGGAAGCTGTTAGATTCAAAATAGGGTCAATATATGTACAATGAAAAATAAATAAACAAATAGAATGTATTAATGTTGATTAATGATATATTGTTCTGTGGTTCTGTATGAAGTCTGAGAAGGAGGACCGGGTGGGGAGGGATTCTGTATCAGAGTCGGAGGAGGAGAAATCAAGGCTAAAGTGCTGAAGTAGTAGATGTTTCCAGTGTGATGTGGAAATCAACTGCTTGACAGTTCATGAGGATGGTTTTCTTGGCGATGGTTATGGCTGTAAGGAGGATTTTATTGTTTGCTCTGGTTAGGTTGGTTGCAGGTATGTCACCAAGGACACAGAGCGAGGGAGTCAGCGGGATGCGGCAGCCAAAAAAGGAGGAAAGGAACTTTATAACAATTTTCCAAAATGTTTGTACTGGTGAGCAGTGCCAGAAGGCGTGGATGTGTCTGGAGTGTTTTGTGAGCAGCTGGTGCAGATGTTGGATGTGAAACTCATTTTGGAAAGTCTGTGGCCGGTGTAGTGAGTTCTGTGAATGATGTTGTACTGTATGAGTTGAATGTTGGGATTATTAGACATAAAATAGATGTTATTACATATCTGGGTCCAGACGTTGGCATCGGGAGCTAGAGAGACGTCAATTTCCCATTTGTCTAAAAAAACAAAAAAAGATTAGCTCTGATGACTTTTGTCGGTCTTAGCTTTCAAATGAGGCGTCTCTCTGGCCTGTAGTCTGTAAACTCCAGTCTGAAGCTTTTAGATTTGGGTAAAACCAGAGTCTGTAACAGTGGATGAAGAAACAGAAACACTTTGTCTCACCTGATGTGGAGTTTTGGACTTTTCTAAGAACGATCTGTCAGCTCCAAGTCTCCGCAGACGATGTGACTTTATCTGGATGAAGCTGGAGATTAAAAGCTTTAATGGAGTCAGAGAAACGCAGTAACAATATAAGTTTATGTCCCGGTTCATAAAGGCGTGATCCCACCCAAGTCCACGTTTTTACAGTCAGACGGCCGTGATAACGACGCTCACGGTTAATTATTAATGAGGAGGAAATAAGACGTTTAGAAAAAATAATGAGTGAAATGCAGAGGTGTCAGGGTGAGGGTCAGTATTCAAATAAACATGACAAATACAAACTTCATTTACTTTAAAAATACCTATTTATATTTCACACAGACACAGGTTTATACAGTAAACCTGTATAAACCTGTATAAACCTGTATAAACCTGTATAAACCTGTATAACTGTATAACCTGTATAAACCCAGCCCCGAGCACCAGGCACTAGATCTGGCCCTGAGTGTTTGAGCCCGGTCCAGATCCAGTCCTGGTTTTAGCTGGTCTCAGAAGGTTTGAGTCCAGTCCAAGTCCAGTCCTGGTTTCAGCTGGTCTCAGAGGGTTTGAGTCCAGTCCTGGTTTTATAGCCAAATTACACTACTGTCAATCAGTGGCGGCTGGTGATTTTTATTTTAGGGGGGGCGCAGCTGTAGACGAAAAAATAAAATAAAAACTAAAATCTAACAAATCTACACCAAAACACAACATTAGTGGTTCCTTACACAGTCCAGTACCACTACTTGAACATAAATTTGGCCCTCCTTTCCTTCTGTTTTGCAAATTTTTCTATGACTTTTTGATTAAAGTCAGTCATCTCTGTCACCATTCTCTTTTCCATTGACAGCATGGCAAGTGCATTCAGTCTCTCCTGGGTCATGGTGTTTCTGAGAAAAGTTTTGATCCGTTTCAATGTTGAGAAGCATCTCTCAGCTTCTGCAGTGGTCATCGGTGTAGTGATGAGGATCTTTAGGAGAGTAATAGTCTCTGAAAATACCTCTCCAAGATTGTTTTCCACAAACAGCTGGAAGAGGTCCACAGCACCACGGCAGGCTTTGAACTCCTCCTTGCTGTAGATAAGACTGAGCTCTGTCTTCAGTTTGTTTCCGCTGAGCATTGGGTAGGCCTTCAAGGTGCTGCTCAGTGCATCTTCAGGAAATGCTGTGTTGTACTGTGTAAACTTGTCACTCTGAAGTAGGGTGGCGCTGACAAGATGGTTTGTGAAAGAGAACCTTTCCCTTGTGTGTCCCAATATGGTATCACAGACCTACAGAAAGAGGAAACCATTGAAAGAAATATTTCAAAACCAAATGTTGGCAACAGTCATAGCCCAAAATATTAAGCAATTATCAAAGCTAAACCAGCTCCAAGAAAATAAAGCTGTATTTTGTGTGTCTTACATGGCATTTACCATTTTAATACACTTTTAAACTAAATAGTTGTATGTCTTAGGTTCTATGTCATGGCTTTACCTTGTGTGAGACTGTAAACACAAATACAATCAAAAATTACCACTACATAGATTGTTTAATCTATAAAGTATTATATTACAAGGTTTTGATAAATATTCTTTAAAAAATCTTTTTTTTAAATAAATAAACAGGTATACAAAAAAGAAATGCATCAATTTATGTGTGTGCCAATAATCCACAAGGGGGCAGAAACACACCAGTAGACCTAATTTCACAACAAAAATGTAGGTTTTCAATCTATCACATATATCTTAAAGCTTACATTTTAGTAAAGCCTAAATAAAATACACAAACCTTTGAATATGCTTGAGGGAAAATTATGCCACTGAATGTTTTTTAAGCACTGCAGTGTGTCGTAGTGTAATGTTCTATCAATTATCCAACTATTTCTATAGTACTACTGACTGTTTATATCATATAGTGCTCTTAATATGTGTTGAGTACAATAATGGTTGTATTAAATAGTACATTATGCTTCTGATTGGTTAGATTTTCAACTACACATTCAATTACACAAAGAATTTAAAATATCCTCCTTTACTCTTCCGTGTGCCAGAGTGTTTCGGTCTAAAATACATTCTCACCTCTTCTGCAATCCTTTGATGGTTCTCTGGACTGGTTACACGACGTCTTTTTGTTGGCTGGGAGCTGCTGCTTTCACCATAGCTTTGCTCAACCATCACATGAAGAGAATATCTGCATAGGACAAGAAATTACAATACTAAAAAAAATTAGAGATAATTAAAGAGCGCAGTCAGATAAAAATAAGGAATGTAGCTACTACCTGATCTTTTGAATGTCCTGTTGAAACTGCTGGATGCACCCATTAATATGGACTGAGTCTATGGTTCTCTTCTGAAGCTTGGCATAGAGGAAATCCACATGTGGCATGATGTTGTGAAAAAGCTGCAGAAAGAATCTAAAATCTGGATGCTCCAGCAGCATGCCAAAGGCTCCTGCCTCTCGGACTGTATTGGGGTCAAAGTCACCTGAGTCTCGAATATTCTCAAAACAGTGAATGAGATCCTCCCTGTGCTCAAACACAGTATTGATGGCACGGATGTGAAAGTTCCACCTGACAGCGTTGGATGTGGGCAGTCTATGGGCCACTATTTTATCAAGCACACTTGTTCGCTTGGGTGATTTTGAAAAAAAGCTGGCAAACCCAGAAAGGTCAGAAAAAAAATCCTTACTTTGGATATGTGAGAGGTGGCCTGTCGCATTATCAGGTTGAGCTGATGTGCATAGCAGTGGATGTAGTGGGCATTTGGGTACAGATCATGTATCTTCTTCTGAAAACCTGCTGTGGCACCCCTCATCACACTGGCTCCATCATATGCCTGACAAATGAGCTTACTTTTCTGATCTTCAGGAAGAATGGCAGCAAGACGCTCTTTCAGTACTGAAGAAACAGACTCAGCTGTAGCTGACTGCAGGGGGATGAACTCAAAATATCTTTCCTGCAGGTTGTTTTTGCCATCAATGTAGTGCAGCACAAGCACAAGTTGTGACTGTGTAGCGATGTCCGTGGTTTCATCTGCCTGGATTGATATAAACTCACTGCTCTGAGCTTCTTGTATGATTTGTTCCCTGACAACAGACAGCATACAGTCCAGAAGTTCGTTTTGCACAGTTTTGGAAGTTCCCTTGAATACAGTTGCGTTATCAAGATGTTCTTTCAACACCCCATCAAGAGAGGCGACAAAATCTACCAACCCCGGAATATCCCGGGGTTGTCGGAGCTCTCGCTCTCGTCATGGCCTCTCAAAGCTAACTCGAAAGCTCCACAAAATTTAACACAGTCTATAATTCTTGCCAAGATGTGTTGATTTTTCGTCACCTCTTCGTTGTGCCTTCTAATGCCGATCCTGTAGCCTTCATCTAGCTGTTCAGCGATGCTAAGCCCTCCGAAAAAATTTAGCTTTAAACAGTTGTCCAGATGGCTGCGAGTACATTCGTGCCTTTTGCATTTTTCAGATAGGTGCTTGAGGTCTCGTATCCCTGTCGTTGTCCACGTTTTATCCATGCCGGTGATTTGAAACAACAAACAAGGAAAGCAATAAAAGGCTTTGCTCACACCACATCCAGTTAGCCAACTACGTTTTTCGTAGCAAGCACGCGAGAAGCCCCGGGTGTATGCTCGCCCACGATCACTTGCCTGCTGCTGAATCTGTAAATCGGGTCGATCTGGCCCAAGCTCCTTTATTCTTTTTTTTTCTTCTAGTGTGCGCCTCGCGAAAGGGTGTTTCTGTAATGAAACAACCGTGTTGTTTGTGGTTTCACTTGAAGTTGCCATACCGATACCACCGCCATTGGCCGAAACTGGCTACTAGCTACTCTTAAGTGCGCATGCGGACGTATTAAAATGATTGACAGCGTCGTTGTCCACACACTAAGAAATGCTGGGTTATTTTGATAACCCAATTGCTGGGTTAAATTGGTTGGGTCACAGGTTGGGTTATAATAACCCAACTTGGGTTAAAATCAGTAACCCAATCGGTTGGGTTACTGAGTGGCGGGCTAACTGACGCCGCCTTCCTTTCTGCGTGAGCTGAGTGACTGACTGCCCAAGGACTCGATACTGCGAACAGGTGAGATAATTAACTGTTAATATTAACATCTAATCAATTCCAAGATTAGACAGGGCATTAAATTACATTACATCAATGTGTACAGTTAATTTGAGAAAATAAATAAAAAATCACTGTCACACATCTACCGTGTAAGTCGTTCGTTACTCTGTTCTTAGCTAATGTTAGCTGTAACCAGAGGTTACATTAACCGAAAATTCTCCGTCATTTACGGAATATTTTAAGCTTTGACGGAACATTTCAAAGGCCGTCTGTCATTTTGACAGATTGAAAATCAAGCCGTGATTAAAATAAAAATGCAGGGCTGCTTTTTTCAGAGCGCGCGGGGCTCTCTCTCTCTCTCTAAACGCAGCTTCACTGTTTCACTTGTATCACTGCCTAGCTAGCTAACTTTCTGGGCGCTAACAACAACACGGGGAAGAAAACCAAGATCCAAACGCGGTTAATATCCTTCTCATCTGGAGCCGCTCTTTAACTTTAACTGTAAATCTCAGGACGAGCTCGTCTATTTCTCTCCTCTCTCTCTCTCTTTCCCTCCCGTGTGTGTTTCTGTGCAGTGATGCCAACTGGTAAATATTGTCCGCTGTTTCTTAAACATTAACGTTAAAAGAGAAAGTGCAAATAATAAGCTCCACTTTACATTTGTATTAGTGTAATATGAGCCCTGATATGAGGAGCAGATGACGCTCTGAATAAGCCTCTGACAATTTTATGCACGAGTTCATACACATTTCTGTAGCAAAATTTGTGTTCCATAATTGTTCAAATGTTTAGTTAAACTCCATTTATCCAGCGATCTCACATTTTCCTAACATACACAATATGCAGCTTATATATAGCCTATGTCTTTAAAATTTGCTTATAATGTGAGATTAATTCATGAAGGATAAAAATAGCCCATGACGAATTTATTATAAACCTGCCCGTCAAATGAAGGAGAGAAATTATCCCTAGTGAAACCACTGGCTGTAACCCTAAAATAACTCAAGAGTTTCCAAGTGTTGATCTGGTGAGCTTGATTATGACACATTTTTGTTCGATTTAGTGATTGACTTTATCATTGCTGTCTCTACAGAAGAACCATCAAGATCACAAATCACCTTGCCTGGTACAGTACTTCCTTATTTGATAAAATTACAACATTTGAAAGACATACATTGTAGGTATTAACATAATATTTATATGATGTGTCCCAATCCAGAGCCAAATATATCACCTGACAAAGCTCTGCAGCTAACGGAGTGGTTAAAAAATAACATCTGGCCAGCAGCCAAAGTCAGCCAGTATATGCTGGATACAGCCATACACAGAGCGCAGTGGATAAGGGCCAATGGGACAACACCCATTCAGCAAATTATACAAGAGTTTCCACGTTTAGTTGACACTCCAGGCATGGTAAGTTTTTAATGAATGCACTGGAGTAATGAGCAGGCATGTACTAATTAGTAATCAGTTAGTATGTCACAATATATTGTACATATTTGATTTTGTTTTCAATTCATATTTCCAGATTTGCCAGGATTTCTCAGTCTTGCATCCAGATGCTTCTTGGAACCTGACTGAAAATTGGACTAGAAATTTTGCAGCTAAGATCATTCAGGTGGCACAAAGGGAGAAGGGCGTTGAAGAAATGCTCTCCGGCATTGATTTACTTCCAGAAGGTAGTACACATGCACAAACTCAACAGTAACAACAGTAAAGTAGAGTTGGAGAGGGGAAAGAGGAAGAGTGAGAGATTACAGGAGACACAGGTGAGAGAGGAGAGAACACAGGTGAGAGAGGAGAGAACACAGGTGAGAGAGGAGAGAACACAGGAGACACAGGTGAGAGAGGAGAGAACACAGGAGACACAGGTGAGAGAGGAGAGAACACAGGAGACACAGGTGAGACAGGAGAGAACACAGGTGAGAAGGAGAGACCACAGGTGAGAGAGGAGAAGGAACACAGGTGAGAGAGGAGAGAACACAGGAGACACAGGTGAGAGAGGAGAGAACACAGGAGACACAGGTGAGACAGGAGAGAACACAGGAGACACTGGTGAGACAGGAGAGAACACAGGAGACCAGGTGAGAGAGGAGAGAACACAGGAGACACGGTGAGACAGGAGAGAACACAGGAGGACACAGGTGAGACAGGAGAGAACACAGGTGAGAGAGGAGAGAACACAGGTGAGAGAGGAGAGAACACAGGAGACACAGGTGAGAGAGGAGAGAACACAGGAGACACAGGTGAGACAGGAGAGAACACAGGAGACACAGGTGAGAGAGGAGAGAACACAGGAGAACAGAGAAAAAGAACACAGGTGAGAAAGGAGAGAACACAGGAGACACGGTGAGAAGGAGAGAACACAGGAGACACAGGTGAGAGAGGAGAGAACACAGGAGAAGGTGAGACAGGAGAGAACACAGGAGACACAGGTGAGAAGGAGAGAACACAGGTGAGAGAGGAGAGAACACAGAAAAGGAGACACAGGTGAGAGAGGAGAGAACACAGGAGACACAGGTGAGAAGGAGAGAACACAGGAGACACAGGTGAGAAGGAGAGAACACAGGAGAAAAAAAAAAAACAGGTGAGAAGGAGAGAACACAGGAGACACAGGTGAGAGAGGAGAGAACACAGGAGACACAGGTGAGAAGGAGAGAACACAGGAGAGAGGAGAGAACACAGGAGACACAGGTGAGACAGGAGAGAACACAGGAGACACAGGTGAGAGAGGAGAACACAGGAGACACAGGTGAGAGAGGAGAGAACACAGGAGACACAGGTGAGAGAGGAGAGAACACAGGAGACACAGGTGAGAGAGGAGAGAACACAGGAGACACAGGTGAGAGAGGAGAGAACACAGGAGACACAGGTGAGAGAGGAGAGAACACAGGAGACACAGGTGAGAGAGGAGAGAACACAGGAGACACAGGTGAGAGAGGAGAGAACACAGGAGACACAGGTGAGAAGGAGAGAACACAGAGACACAGGTGAGAGAGGAGAGAACACAGGAGACACAGGTGAGACAGGAGAGAACACAGGAGACACAGGTGAGAGAGGAGAGAACACAGGAGACACAGGTGAGAGAGGAGAGAACACAGGAGACACAGGTGAGACAGGAGAGAACACAGGTGAGAGAGGAGAGAACACAGGAGACACAGGTGAGACAGGAGAGAACACAGGAGACACAGGTGAGAGAGGAGAGAACACAGGAGACACAGGTGAGAGAGGAGAGACACAGGTGAGAGAGGAGAGAACACAGGTGAGAGAGGAGAGAACACAGGAGACACAGGTGAGAGAGGAGAAACACACAGGTGAGAGAGGAGAGAACACAGGAGACACAGGTGAGAGAGGAGAGAACACAGGAGACACAGGTGAGAGAGGAGAGAACACAGGAGACACAGGTGAGAGAGGAGAGAACACAGGAGACACAGGTGAGACAGGAGAGAACACAGGAGACACAGGTGAGACAGGAGAGAACACAGGAGACACAGGTGAGAGAGGAGAGAACACAGGAGACACAGGTGAGAGAGGAGAGAACACAGGAGACACAGGTGAGAGAGGAGAGAACACAGGAGACACAGGTGAGAGAGGAGAGAACACAGGAGACACAGGTGAGACAGGAGAGAACACAGGAGACACAGGTGAGACAGGAGAGAACACAGGAGACACAGGTGAGACAGGAGAGAACACAGGAGACACAGGTGAGAGAGGAGAGAACACAGGAGACACAGGTGAGACAGGAGAGAACACAGGAGACACAGGTGAGACAGGAGAGAACACAGGTGAGAGAGAGGAGAGAACACAGGTGAGAGAGGAGAGAACACAGGAGACACAGGTGAGACAGGAGAGAACACAGGAGACACAGGTGAGAGAGGAGAGAACACAGGTGAGAGAGGAGAGAACACAGGTGAGAGAGGAGAGAACACAGGAACACAGGTGAGAAGGAGAGAACACAGGAGACACAGGTGAGACAGGAGAGAACACAGGAGACACAGGTGAGACAGGAGAGAACACAGGAGACACAGGTGAGAGAGGAGAGAACACAGGAGACACAGGTGAGAGAGGAGAGAACACAGGTGAGAGAGGAGAGAACACAGGTGAGAGAGGAGAGAACACAGGTGAGAGAGGAGAGAACAGGAGACACAGGTGAGAGAGGAGAGAACACAGGAGACACAGGTGAGAGAGGAGAGAACACAGGTGAGAGGAGAGAACACAGGTGAGAGAGGAGAGAACACAGGTGAGAGAGGAGAGAACACAGGTGAGAGAGGAGAGAACACAGGTGAGAGAGGAGAGAACACAGGAGACAAAAGAAAAAAAAACAGGTGAGACAGGAGAGAACACAGGAGACACAGGTGAGACAGGAGAGAACACAGGTGAGACAGGAGAGAACACAGTGAGAGAGGAGAGAACACAGGTGAGAGAGGAGAGAACACAGGAGACACAGGTGAGAGAGGAGAGAACACAGGAGACACAGGTGAGACAGGAGAGAACACAGGAGACACAGGTGAGACAGGAGAGAACACAGGTGAGACAGGAGAGAACACAGGTGAGAGAGGAGAGAACACAGGAGACACAGGTGAGAGAGGAGAGAACACAGGAGACACAGGTGAGACAGGAGAGAACACAGGAGACACAGGTGAGACAGGAGAGAACACAGGAGACACAGGTGAGAGAGGAGAGAACACAGGAGACACAGGTGAGAGAGGAGAGAACACAGGAGACACAGGTGAGAGAGGAGATGCATAGAGCCTATTGCACACTACCTTCCATCTGAAATTATTACATCATCAAATTGTAGAACATGAACACAACCTATTGCAAACCTTTAGAAGTAATTTATTTATTCATATTGAAGAACAGTCTGTTCACAATTGCATTTTCTATACTTTTAATTCAACAGATGAAAAAGCGGACATCGCTTTTCTCCTTCTTCCATTCCTGTTCCCAACTTCGCTCCACAAAGATGGACGGAAAGTCTCTCGACCGAGCGCGATTGAGACAAGAAAGGCCTTCATTGATGTACAGCCAGTGAGTATACTGTGGTACTTTTTTTATAGCTCTAAAGTTTAATTGTTTTACTTGTAGCACTGGCTACTTTTAATGTGCGAGAGAAATGAAAATGGTGTGTGACTGGTTCCATACTATAAAGTGCTTTGGGCCTGATAAAGGTAGTAAAGTGCTTTATAAGTTGAGTCCATTTACCTTCTGTGCTGTCAAAACACACTTCCGAGTCAAATTTATCCCGATTGACCTCTGAACGATCCCACCATGCATTGCACCAATTGAGATTGCGATGTTGCTTATTGTGATAGATTCAATGTAAACTTGGGACATTTTGGAGTGGGTTGAGTGATTGTTAGGTAAAAAAAAAAAACAATGAAAATGCTGCAGTGAAATCTAAATGTAATTTTTCTTTCTTTCTTTTTCCTGTCTTATCTTTTAGGTGGGAACAAATATCGTGGAGTATGTATCAAGAAGCTACTTGGAGTATCCCTTTTAGTGATGTGAAGTTCGGTTCATTTTACTGACTCGAGTTAAAATGAATCACTCACCAAAGTGAATCGGGTGTTTTGAGTCGTTTGATTCAGTGAGTCAGTCTAATGTAAACCACCGTTTAAACCAATTAAAATATTACAGTAGCTAGAAAGTATCAGAGAACAAAAACGTAACCTCCACACATAATTAAATCCATTAATAATTGTTGTTTAATAAAAAAAAAAAAAATTAAAAATACATGGTGATTTGATTGTAATTTGGTGCCATTTTAGACTGTAAAACTGGATAAAGTTATATTTTATGTAATCCATGATATTGGCATTCAATTATATTGATCTGTTTTTCCAATACTCTGCCTGAATTGACTACTCCGCTTTATTTATACTTTAGCGCGAGGCTAGCTTAGCCGGGAGTTAGCAGTTGATTCATTTGATTCATACGTATCAGTGCCTTTGTTTGGACGTGAACCACAGAGTGATTCGTTCTCCCAGACCAGTTCAGTTCATACGAGTCACTCACTCACACAGAGCAGCATAGGACTTCTGAGTGCAATAACTCTAGTTTTGTACAGAAATATTCAACCTCATTTAACATCAATAATGTTCGAGGCGGTCACATGTAGAGGGTTTTTTTTTTTGTCAGAAGAAACGACTTTCTTCAACCCAGTTAGCGGCTCTGTGGGAGAACGAGAGTTACGAGACGAGTCAGCATCATAGACTGAGCTGAATGAGATGAACGAGTCGTTCAGAGCTGAACGACTCGAAGGGGAGCGGGAAGGGGCTGAACCAGAACCACAGTGAGTCGTTCACTGCTCGTACGGCTCGTAGAGCAGGCGCGGGCAGGAGGGAGAACGTTAGGGGGAAATAGTTATTAGTTGTGAACAATAAGCTTTTGGTTTCTGTGCTCAAACGAGCTACACACACATAATATTAGTGTGCCATTCATTGTGACTACAAAACACAGTCCAGGGATCGCAGTTTAGAAAGCAGTGGGCGGGCGAGTTAGTGAACGAGTTAATGGAGGCGGGGAATCACGACTCCCGAGTCAGTAAAGTGAATCTCGAGTTTTGAACGATTCGTTCACGAATCGCACATCACTAATCACTTTGTTCTCATGCTTGGAGAACAGACAAAGTGCTCCCAGGCTTTCATGATTATCAACGGCACTGTGATGGACTATGAAACTCTTCTGAATGCAGTCGATGGGTGTTTCAAGTCATTTTTTGTGTTTGACCTCTGCTATCCTACAAGATGCAGTCAGATCTGGGAGTTCATCCAGACAGTGGTGTATGAAATTTCAGGCAAAGAATCAAGTACAATTAAGCTAATGAGAGCGCAGTTGACTGCAATGAATTAGTTTACATTCTCTTATTGATATATTTTAATATTTGGTGTTTCAGTTTGATTGTTAAATATGAGATGTAGTTATATATTCAACATTTTAAATTATTTAATATGAAATACAATACATTTAATACAATAAAAAGTATAATAAAAGGTTTGTGTGTAGCTTTATTTAAATAACTATAATGCAAGTTAAAAGATAAAAGAAATAAGGTTCAACATTGAGTTAAATATTTAAATGAGAAGATCTGCATGCTTATACTTGTGTACATTACTTGTATTAATCATGTTCTTAACAAGTTAATGTTTAAAAGATGATTAGTACAGGTAATGCAATCAAGTATAAGCATGCAGATTGTCTCATTTTAATATTTAACCCAAAGTTGGGTCATTTTTAACCCAATCAATGGTTTTCCTTTTAACCCAACGTTGGGTTCAATGTGCAACCCAAATGTTGGGTTAAAATGTTTAACCCAACCAAAAAGTTAAAAATAACCCAACGTTGGGTCGGACCAACTTTGACCCAACATTGGGTTAAAGGTTGGGTTACTTTTAACCCAGCATTTTTTAGTGTGCAACTACATCAGACAAAAAACATAGTAGCAAATATTAATTGGCTGCTAATCAAAGTGGGAGGGTCCCGGGCGCAATTCTTGCGCCCCAGGAGGAGAATTAAGGCGGCCAATAAGAGAGAAGCCTGGAGTCACATGCTGTTCAAAAGTTCAAGGACTTGTATTTACTTCCAGCAGACCGGCGCCCCTCCGTTGGAGAGACAATGCATTTACACACAGTAATACAGGAATCCTGTGTAAAAACCCTTTTTAAATTAATCTCTGAATAGCTTTTCTGCAAAATATAATGCAATATTTTGTATTATTGATATATGATAATGGTATTTTTAGACACATTTTTAGGGAGGGCGGCGCCCCAGCGCCCCCTATGGACCAGCCGCCACTGCTGCCAATACACGCCAGCCTCACCACATGCCAGTCCAGTCGGGTTTTACTATAGCCTAATATTGGCCCGTCTCTCTCCAGTGTTGTACTGTTTGATTTAGTTCTACCTGTTTTTAATGTGTCCATTGTACAGTGTCCTTGGGTGTTTTCAAAGGCACTTTTAAATCAAATGTATTACTATTATTTAGACAGCAGAGCGGAAAGGTTGTTTTGGACCTAAGTTTTGTCAATGTGCTTCACTGAGAGGCTCAGTATCTCATGCAACTCATCCTGTAGTTTGCACTTTCTTCTGAGAGAGTTCTCCTGTAGAAAGGAAGAGTTAGACAATCTTTCAGTCATTGATTCAGTGTTGGAGCTGCACATGTTTACAGGAATAAATAGAAATAAAGCTGTTTTTTTATTAAACTGATGCACATTTGATTGTTGGGTTGTGCGTGGTGTTTGGATGTGTGGTGTGTGTGATGAGGAGGTGTGAGAAATGGATGAGAGAGAAAACAAAAAGATCATAAGTGAATGAAACAATAAGTGTGAAGCATTTCTGTTATAGAATGTAACACGGTTTGATCCTGAGTGAATCGGCCATATAAGTAGTTACATCGAGCTCTTTCCTAAAGTTCATAGTGAGTTTAACGACCTCTGAGAATCTCAAAGCCTGTTATATGACGACATTATCGAGTCGTTTGGCCAAAGATATTTCTGAATAAATGTCCAAATCCAGATGGTCTTTGTCAGTTTTATTACACACAGAACAGCGATGCAAACAGTCACGTTATATTTTGATCAACAGATGATTCTTCTGTAATAAATGTGTCACTGATCTCACTTTAGGACTCATTTGGTTTCTGTACATTTGATCCACACGTGATTCCTCTGAAACACCGTCATTTTTATACAAAGTCTCACAATAAACTCTAAGCAGCAAAAGGATTTGACTCTACAAGAAAAACAAAGAGGTTCAATCATTGTTGCAGACACCAGTGAGTCACATCAGGGAGGGCATCTGGTGAAAACACAAAAGTCCAAATGTCAAACAGACTCCAGTCCAGAGAAACAAGATCGTTCAATGGTGGAAAAGACGTTCACAACAAAAACGTACAAAAATGATCAGGTGATCGTCCTCAATGACGGCAGGAAACGAGTTCTTCCAGAGTCACTGAAGGCGTCACTGGTCACTGAGCTCAGTCTCCAGATCCTTCTACACAGCTGAGATGATCAGAGGAGCTGAGTTTGTTCCTCTGTCATTGGGTTCAGGACTGAAAAAAGCAAAGAGTTTCTCCCTGAAGCTGCAGTTAGTGAAGGAGTAGAGGAGATCTGCAGAATCTACGTCATAAAAGGAGACCAGACCTGCTCCATAGTCCACAAACACCCCGACCTTCTGAGGAGGCTTCTGTGGAGACAGGGGGACAGAAGGGTCATCAGCAGCTTTGTACTCATCTCCGTCTCTCAACCAAATGGTCCAGAATCCGTTCTTTGGGCTCGCAGGGATCTCTCCCTTCCTGTTGACGGACTCTCGGGCCACTCCTAAACCCCACATAGTTTTCCCTTTGACCTGAACCTCAAAGTAGAACCTGCCTGAAGAGAAACTCTGTTTTCCTAAAACTATAACATGATTAGTAAACCTCTGAGGAGAGTCTGGGAGCTTCTTCTCCACATCAGTGTCATGAACCTGTTTTAGATCTTCAGACAGAACCAGATCAGGATAAGCAGTGTCTGGGTCCAGAGTGACGTCCACAGCAAACTGCTGAACTCTCCTCAGTTGGTCCTTTGGAGGCAGTTGTGTAAAGACTTTGTTGAACTTCTGTGAGAGACTTGTCTCCAGCTCAGACAGAGCGCGGGCCACACTGCCCTCACACGTCTGCGGCTCAAAGCTCACGCTGCTCCAGTCCTTCAGGCCAGCAGGGGGCAGTGCAGGGCAGCGCTGTAGAAAGTGGAGGGGGTCTGTAGAGAGTGAGAGCTGCTGGGCCTCAGTGCTGCTCTTCTCCAGCTCACACATCTCCTGCTGCAGCTGTTGGATCAAGGCCTGAGCGCGCTCCTTATGTTTAGAAAGACTTTGTTCCATGACTTTGGTGTGATGGTCCAAACATCTCTGCACAGACTCCATGATGTCACTGAAGACCTTCACCATCTGCTGTGTCTCTCTCTGAGCCTCTCTCTCACTGAGCTCCAGGGCAGCTGTGATCTCCTGGACCTTCAGCCTCCTCTGCTCCACCAGACGCTGGTTCTCAGCCACAGTCTGCTGCAGAGAGACCTTCTCCTGCTCAAACGCCTCCTCCAGAGACAATACCTCATGGTTCTTGTGCTCCCGAAAGGCACACATGGTACAGACGCAGCTCTTATCAGTGCCACAGAACAGCTCTAGGGGGCGCTGGTGTGTGGGACACATCCTGTCCTCCAGGTCGTCCACAGGCTCCATCAGCTGGTGTCTCTTCAGTCTGGGCGCGCTCAGATGAGGCTGGAGGTGGCTCTCACAGAACGAGGACAGACAGACCAGGCAGGACTTCACTGCCTTCAGTTTGGGCTCAGAGCAGACGTCACACTGGACTTCTCCAGGTTTGGACACTCGCTTTGACCGACGTTCTTCTTCTAGTTTCCACTGAGAGACCATCTCAGAGATGAAGGTGTTGGTCTTGAGCTGTGGTCTGGTGGAGAAGACCTCTTTACACAGGGGGCAGAAGCAGCTCTCATTAGTGTCCCAGGTCTGAGAGATACAGCGTTTGCAGAAGTTGTGTCCACATGGAGTGGAGACAGATGGAGCACAGGAACTGCTCCTCAGAGCTGCTCTGTGTCCAAGACGCCATTTCTAAAAAACATTTGGGACAAGTTTAAACTTCTGTTCATGTCATTGTTCCACAATGAGCGTCAGCTACAAGTGAAGCAGAGAAAGGAGCGAGGGAAGGAGCTAACTGAAGAAATGTGCAAAGTTATTGAGCCATGGTGAAAATAAAGCCAGACCTTAACCCTGTTAGAGGAGGAGCTGACTCCTCTCGGAGGAGAGAGACACACGGTGCTACACTCAGCACTCGGGCCAGGACAGGATCTCCTCCAGGGAATCTTAGTAGATTTAATGCTCCATCATTTTTATCAGAAACATAAATAACCCTTTCACATTATTGATGATACTGCTGAAGAATCTAATCGCACCTCTCCTGCCGGGCCAGTAGGGGGCTCCTCGTAGCCCATGAACTCTCCACACTCACTTGTCACTGCCCACACTTTTGGGGGGGTTCCTGACTTTTTGGTTCTTCCCAACGTGGGGTTGTGGACTCTCGATCGTGACTGTGATTCTAAATGTACTTTTCAATTGTGCATTTATGTTTTTTGTTGTTGCTGTTGACTTGAACTGAAGCTTGTTTTTATAAAGGCCATTGATTGAATCTATACTATTGGTTCACTGTATATATTTGCACTATTGTTTTTGTCCTTTACTTTTCCAAATACATGGGACGTCTTAAACCGTAAACCACCTGATGTCCTCTCGCCTGGCTAAATTAAACAGTAACCTCTCCATGTTAAAATTACTATTAAAACAACATACTTTGTCCAAATTACTTATGTGAACCATCATTGGAATCAGAACAAAAAATAGCTTTGTAAGGGTTGTATCGCAATCTGAACAGGCTCCTGACTCAGGCTTTGCTCACACGCTACAGAACAAGAAGACCATGTCAGTGAGATTGGCTGATAGACAACGGTCGACACCATAATCATTCTGAACATAACGTGAAGTACAGATAATATACTGACACATAGACACAAACAACTGACTCACTGATAGGCCGTCACCCTCTCTGCGTAGAGGAGTGCAAGACTAGGATAAAAGACAACTGTCGACGGGGGTCTGGACTTCATCTCTTCTCTTGTTCTGAAGTCACCAGCTGGTTATACTGCTTTGTAACTAGGAACAACGGCAATAAAGGCCTTTTCTTGAGACGACTTCCATCTCCAGTGTTTGCTTTGGCCATATCCAAATAACTGTTCTCGCGTGATACAAAAGAACCAAGTCCTTACAATTGGTGCCGAAACCGGGATATCCTCGCGAGAATAATAATTTTTTCTTTTTTTTCTTCTTCTTACCTCATCAGCGCTTTGAACGAGACAACATGGTGATCTCCTAATTGGACAGACCAACCAGTAGCAGACGTGGGAGCCGCAGCCTGAGGACGAGACCACTCAAAGGGGAAAGAGGGCTCAGAATAAGGTAAGCAGAAAACCTTTTCTAAATTTCTGCCACGCTCTGGCGTGTTTTCCCTATATTTGAGTGGCCTCGCTCTTAACGTTTGGTACATCCCTATGTTTAAATTGTTGACATACACTGATTAAAGGCAAGAGAAAGTAGGAAAAAAAGTTGTTTGCCGTTCCTTCTTACAAGGACTCTTTTAGATAAGTTAAGTCCGCAGGGTCAAAGGGGACTGTTATAACTTGCGGATCCGCAGGGGTCAAAGAGGACTGTTGTAACTTGCGGCGGCTGTTGAGAGGACCCGGCTAGGGGTTCAAGTGGTCGTGAACGTTGAGAGAGGCCTGGTTTTTAATAAATAAAATAAAATTTAAAAACATTTAAAAATTAAAAAAAATAAAATAAAAAAAATAAAATAAAATAAAAGTGTTACAAAATGGATGAGAAAGAAATGAGGGAGAATGCAGTCATTAATGATGAATTATTGGAACAAGTACGCCCAAGATGGGTCGCAGTAGACCCAGAAAGTGTGAGGGGAACGAAAAACAGGATAAACAGCTTAGAGAAGTGAAGTTGCAATTAGCCAAGTTAAACCTAGAAAATGCAAAAAAAACAAATAATGCTGAGGAAAAATGGTCACACAAAAACAGACTTCCTTTGACATTGCTAAAATTGAGGAAACCCTGGCTACTCAGATGTATGCTTCTGTACAAGGGCCATGTCAGGCGGGGTCATAAAATGTTATAATTGCCAAAATGTTGGCAATTTTTCCAGAAACTGTCCCTACCCCCACAAGCCACAACAACAGGGGGTGCACATGCCAATGGTGCAGGCCCCTCAACCACAACCACAGCAGTATTTAATGGCACAAACCAACAGCCACAGGCATTTACATACTATCAACCTGGACAGGGGGGCAGGGTAAATCAGCAGGGGCGCAGCAACAGGGAGCGCAAGGTACACTGTACACTCTACCTAATGCACACAACCTACCACAGCGCTAGGGGTGCCAGGGTCCAACAGGGGGTATGTGCACAAACTAAACTTAAATGGCTAACTGCACTATCGTGCTATCTGGAATGAGATCTCACCCTGATGAGGCCCATGGATTAACGCCCATGAGGTTCTCACAGGTCAAAAATGTCATGTCCTCTGACTGTAGGGCCAAGAGCCAACACAATGTTGAAAAAGAAACACCAATAAATAACTGAATACATAAGAATACTAAACTCTGCTGTGAAGTTTTATCCCAAAATGCACAGGAAACGCTTGTCGAGGAACCCAAGGACTGGGTCCTGGAGTAAATAAAGGAAGGAGACTGGATGAGAAGACACAACAGCCCAAGCAAATTTGCCGAGGAACTGAGAATGTTTTGCAAACAACAGCAGTGCACGATCTCTGCACAAAAAGAGAAGTGTTTCCACTGAAAGCTGACTCCTCCCAGATTACAGCAGGTAAACAGACGGCACGTGAGCCCTCACAGCAATGACACTGATATTGGTTTGTATCCATCACATGTTTTGAAAACATGTGACAGTAGTGAAGACAAAATTGGGTCAAAATATTTGTTTTGGAATCGACACTGCGCAGCATTGAGTGTGTGTTAAAAAGGTGAACAGGAAAAGGTTTTTACTTGTCACAAGCTGTGTCTCTAACATAGCGTAATCTATGCCCGAGGCTGTGATGTGGGTCAAGGTTGAGGAATTTCTTGATGTGTGTGTGTGTGGGTGTGTGGGAGCGTCGGATTGGCTGGATGAGTGGTGAAGCTGGTGTTTGTGTGTCTCGCAGCGCGTGCACGTACCGTGCTCCTCTACAGCGCGCATGGTGTTACGCGCGTCACTTTCTTGGAGACTTTGGAAGTAGCGAAGGGAGGGGTCAGAGAGCTCTCCCTGTTTCTTAACAATGGAGACGGCTGCTGGTTTTTGACAAGTCGAAACAAGAAGCTGATTATTTATGAGCTTTGAAACAGGTGATGTCATTTCTAGGGATGACGTCATACTGCGTGAGTTAATTTCAAATTATTTTATCGTTGAGGCCACAATGGACGCCAGAGGCTGAAAGGCAGTTGTGGAGCTGGAAAATAGCTTTACAGTGTCCCCCTACGCTGGGGCTCCCAGACCAAAACAGGCCATTCACACAAACTGTGGATGGAAAAGGAGAGGTCCATGGTTCTCTCCTGGTGCAAGATATCGGGGACGCCCCAGAGCTTATTTGTCCGCAAATCTTGATCCAGTAGCAGCAGGCCTGCCTGTCTGCCACGTGCGGTAGCTGCCGCTGAGAAAGCTTGCATCACGTGACTTTTCAGGCTACGCTTCTCTAACTCTGCTTGTGCCACACGCTGTGTCTATAATCTTGCTAGAGCAGAAAACTTTGCATCTGTCACCTGCTCGCTGGCTATGCCATAATGCTGTGCTTATTGAACTTTCACATGTCAGTGTGAAGAGAGTGGGAGCACCCTGCTTGACTTTTTCCCATTTCCACAGATGGAGATGGGCGCTTGGAGGAAATGTTTTAATCAGTGTACTTTTTGATTAAACCCAAATATGTATGTTCGTGTTGTGAATTTGACACTGTTGTATTTGCCCCACTGTCTTCTCGTTTTTCAGCACAGACTGCTGAGGGCCTTTTGCGCCTGCACAAACATCTGTTTGGAAACTAATGATGATGTTTTTTTTGTTGTTGTTTTCACTTTGTAAGATGCAAACTGTTGCAGGTTCAGAGGAGGTGAAACTGTGGAAGGAAAGCGGTGTTTTGTATGGTCCTGATAAGGAACCATGTTTACCTAAACATTTTTTCAGGCACTTTGCTGTTTTAGCACACGGGATTGGTCATGCATGACGGACGTGGTCAGAGACCTCAAGGTGGACAAACTAAAAAAATAAATAAAATATTGGACCATTTCACATGGTAAGAACCTCTTCATTGTGATCTTATATTTTAATTTTTTAGTGCTTATTTTGTACTTGGTTTTCTCGGGTGGTGTATTTTCAGTTTAGGCTTTGTGGGTGCTGCTCATTGCAGGTTTGTTTAGGTCAAAAAGGAGGGTTTAATGGTGGTTTCTTGCTTATAGTACAAAAAAAAAAAAGGGGAATAATCACATTTGGATTAATTTCGGAAAGAAGGGAACTATATCCATTACTAATTTAGTTAAAATAACAATAAGGATTCGACTCGAGTTTCTGTTAAGGGGATTGTCCATAAAAGAAATAAATGTTTGATTCTGATAAGAATTGACAAAAAATGTGTTGAATTGAATTAAAAAAGGCCATAGACACACATTATTAAAAGTATAGGACATGAACCTCAAAAATTACCAGGTGAGCCAATTGGAAAATAACAAAGTTAGACATGGGAGTGAGGGAGAGCAGGGTAACTTCCGCAATGTTTCCCCCTAATTGTGTTACAGGTGTTGGTGGGATGGAGATCGTGAGGCTGGAGACCTTGGACGTGATAGTTTAGGGTCTACATTACTGATACACAATGTTGCTAAAGTTAATCACACATGTTAACGCTGTGCTTTGCTAGAATAGTTGTAGGTTTGCTTATTTAGATTATTGACAGGTACACAATGTTTAGTAATAAAAATAATACACTATGTGCTTTGCACAAAAAAAAACACGCTACATGCTGGCATTCGCTGGACCTGAAAGGGTGGCAGAGCTGATTTGGGGGTCAGCATCACGTTAAAGCCACGCCTAGCTATGGAGGTGAAGGTGGAATGTCACTACACATAGGATCACACACCACACAAGCTGAAAGTTAGTTAGTTTAGATTTAAGGGCTAATATAGATAGATTAGTTTTAGAACTTCTTATTGTACTTTACTCTTAGTGAGTAAAGTAACAGGGGAACTGTAAGGATTGTATCGCAATCTGAACAGGCTCCTGACTCAGGCTTTGCTCACACGCTACAGAACAAGAAGACCATGTCAGTGAGATTAGCTGATAGACAACGGTCGACACCATAATCATTCTGAACATAACGTGAAGTACAGATAATATACTGACACATAGACACAAACAACTGACTCACTGATAGGCCGTCACCCTCTCTGCATAAAGGAGTGCAAGACTAGGATAAAGACAACTGTCGACGGGGGGCTGGACTTCACTTCTTCTCTTTTCTGAAGTCACCAGCTGGTTATACTGCTTTGTAACTAGGAACAATGGCAATAAAAGCCTTTTCTTTGAGACGACTTCTATCTCCAGTGTTTGCTTTGGCCATATCCAAATAACTGTTCTCGCGTGATACAAAAGAACCAAGTCCTTACAGCTTCTATGTAAATGTAGAAGGACATTGTGACAAAACATGTAAAAGGTTCTGCAGTTCTAAATGAATAAAAATATAGCTTTTTATATATCGAAAATTACACATAAACTGAAATGTCTTTCCTGAAAATATACTTCATAGCACACACTCCAAACTGAGTACAGTTGTGACCTCACTGTGCTCAGAATGTGTGCAACATTTCAGAAGTCTAGGTCCAAGTATGTTGGATTTGTAAACTTTTCAATGTGTTGGTGCTATATGTTATTAGCATTGTGCACAAACCTCTCCAAGTGACAAATGTTAGAACAGCAAAATATTTTCACAAATGTGTCAAACAAGTGCAACAGTAACAACAAACCTCCACAAATGGACTAATCAAAGCAAAATAAAGTGGGTCATTTTCCCATATTTATCTAAGTGCACAAAGGTGCGTCAGTCACACCCTTCCCCCGTAGCAAAATGGCCGCCTTGTTTATTCAGAAAGAGCCCTTTACACGTCTTCATTCACTGTTGATATGGACTATGGCATATTGTTGGACAGAGACAATGGAGCTCTACTCAGATGTACCACTGTCCACTGTGAAATCAATGGCCCTGTGGACATTTTCAACACGTTTGTGCCTAAATGCTAATGTGGCTAACATGTGGCTAACATGTGCTTCTGGCACTGAGCACTTCCAGCACAAATATCAGTGGATTTCTTTGGGAAATGGCTCATTTTGAAGAGAATAGTATTAGGAAAAAGGGAACAGAACTGGAATTGTCTAAAAGTTTGTTCACAAGAAGATTTTCTCATTTGTGGAGTAATTTTAGGTCATTTCTTACAGTGAAATTCATAATAATGAGACAAATTTTCCCAAAAGAGAGTTTTGTTGAAGTTTTTGTTGAATTATATTTTGCTTGATTATTTTGGACCAAAATCCAGTCAGCCGATGATTGGACCACAAATAAAGTAATATGGATCAGAAATGCTTCATTTTAATGCTCGATTTGCATATTTGTTGTATTATTCTGTCCTTAATTAATGTTTTGATTGAAGTGATGGTTCCATGACTGGAATAGATGTTTTGGGAGAAGTGCCTGTTTAAACATCTGTGCCTCATGTCTATATTGGTCGAAATATAATTTTCCTAAATCCTGTATGAA
Organism: Neogobius melanostomus; assembly: GCA_007210695.1. NCBI lineage: Eukaryota > Metazoa > Chordata > Actinopteri > Gobiiformes > Gobiidae > Neogobius > Neogobius melanostomus. The sequence continues at coordinate 26,270 of VHKM01000476.1, read as the reverse complement.
AGTAAATGGAACTGGAGTCAGTCCCTGATCAGGGACAACGGTCCTGAACAAGTTAAATCTAGTCTCCTGTCCACTCCCTCCTGGAGCAGAGTTAGATCTCCTGGTCACTAGCCTATACATTTACATTGCATTTTCATTCCTGTGTTATTCTTTTAGCATAGCCTACTACACTGGACATGTACTTGTTAGTCCTTATTACATTGTAATTACACAGGTGCTACATTAGACCCAATGACATTTTAACACTTTAAACCTGTAATATTTTAACTTCACTAAAGTCACATAAATGTATCAATCTGAACCATCTCAAGCTTTTTTCTTCATAACTAGAGCTGCTGTGGCTTCAGGACGAATAATCTCACTGTCTAGTGACCAATACACTCTGACCATAGCTCTGAGGCCCTCACAGAACAGCTGGAATTATACTGAGAGTAGATTACACACAGGTGGCCTCTATTTAATGGTTAGGGCAAGGTGTGACATTCTGCAGTCATTAGGAATGTTATAAAGGCAATTTAATGCACTCTGAAAATGCTGTATGAATACTTATGCACCCCCACTTTTCACTTTTCTATTTTTGAAAAATAACAGAATCCAGTATCATTTTGCTTTCACTTCACAGTTGTCTGTTACTTGTGTTGAACTTTCAGTAAGAAATTCAAAATAAAATCTTTATGTTTATGGTTGTAAACATGACAAAATGTGCAAAAGTTCAAGTTGTATTAGTACTTTCGAGAGGTGCTGTATTTACCAGTTTGTTTTTGTATCTCTTATATTTCATTTCATTTTTAGATGATCTATTTCTTAAGAATTGTCTGTACAGTTGATTACACTATGTCCATTATCTACATCACTATGGCCCAACATACACACATAGCAACAACATACACATAACATGACATAACAGTGGGGAGCTTTACGGGGGTGTGGCTTATGCAAATGAGATGTAAATGAGCCCTATTGTCACTCTCAACAGCAGAGAGGTGAGAATGGCCGAAACTTCAGATGCCGTTTAATCCCCTTTGAGCTTTTCTGAGGTGTTAACTTCAAATCACCGTACGTCTCCAATATGATCAGATTTCCATGTGTTACACATCGTTGGAAAGCTTGGAGACGACACTTTAATAATCTGTGAAAACCTCAAAATGCCCCAGAACTGACTTGTGTCTTTGATTCTAGTGACTGGTCACATATGTTAATCAACACAACTATCATTAGCCTCATTAGCTCAAATCACAGGCATCACATTATGGAGAAGACGAAGGAAATGTTGAAACTCACACAAAACCAAACAAAAGCCTTGAACTCGTCCTTTTACAGAAACATTCATGTTTAAAGTGTGAGCCTAAACTCCTCTAAACTCACCAGTTTCTGTGCACAATCCTCTGGTGGAACTGTCTTTGGCTGAAGTCGGTCCAGAGCCAAACGTTTCCTCCACTTTAGATCCGAGACACAGAGGAACAGCTCAGGTCGGCTTTGGGCAGAGAGTCCAATGCAAATAAGTCACATGACACATTTGTTTAGCTGGAAATGAGCTTTCCATGACGCACCGACAGCACAAACAAATCACACGGAGGGAGTGGATCAGGAGATGGTAAAGTCTCTAATGTGCAGAGAAAGTGTTCCAGTTCATCCTGTGGGAACAATTCAGAGTTTGCATTTCATAAACTTTTGATGAATCCATTAATTACAAACAATAGTTTATTGCTGGGTTTCAGGTTCTAGAATGTGATGATGTCACATGACCAGTGGGGGCGGAGCCAGTTTTTCCTGTTAGCTGCATTACACTTTCACAAGTCGTATCTAAAATGAAAATGTATGAATTACAAAAATGACCATTAATATGAGTCACTGGGTCCATGATCTCTCTGTACAAGACCAAACATTTCCTCAAAAACAAAATAATGTTTCCTCTATAAAATAATATAAGCCTTTAGAACGCTGTGATGTCCCTGCAAACCAGCAATACCAAGTTGTTTTATTATCTGTTTTTTAAGAGAAAACTGAAAGAAAGAAGCGAGATATTTGTACATTACTGTTTAGAAGATGGCATGCTGTCCATAAAACCAGGACACATAGTGTTTGCCCAAAGAAATATTAAAAACATATACTGTATTTAAAATCGTCTTCAAGTCAAATCTGTGAAAAATAGCATTAAAACAGCATCTGATTGTGATTCAACATCCAATGTCTTCAAATTGTCATTCGATCTCACAAAGCTTTGTGTAAATTACAAATACATGTAATATAAACTATATTACTTCAGTAATATAATGCAATAAAAGCTGAATCCAAACTCCTCAAACCCATCACCAAATCAAACTCTAGACTTAAAGGGACCAGACCTTTGGCCTTCCCATCCTCAACATCTGGAACTGACCCTCATTCACATCAGAATCTCTGACTCACTGCACACCTCTGATAAGTTCAACCCTTTAAGAGTTTAAGAACATATTTGATCATAGCAGTGTACACAGACACATACATTTGCATTCCATTTCCATCCAGTACCAACATCAGTACATCTCAGTCTCCTTGAGCAAGACACTTATGGTGTTTTCAAACCAAATGCGTCTGAAGCGTCGGGGCGTCTGGTTTACATTAAGTCTGTGGTGGACGTGCAGATAAGAGCGTCTACATCCTGAGACATGAACGTTAAAGCATCTGAGCGCGGCCAGAGTGAACAGGATTCCCATCAGAGAAAGCTAATGCTACTGGCTCCGATCGATCATGTGAAACAAGAAATAAGCTTTAATAAAGTCAAGAAAACCTCCGTCTACATGAAGCAGCCTTTGAAATGATCACACACTGAGCTCAACTGTTGATTTGTACTTTATTTCACGCTTCACATCAAGAGCTGTAGCTGATCGTAGCATGCTAACCTAGCCTTTAGCTGTTAGCCACCAACGCTAAATAAAACAAACACCCATAATCCCTCTCTGTCCAAGCGTATCGGCTGGATTTGTGTTTAAATACTGTGAGGAGTCAAAGAGGGACTAGTTTTTCCTCAACACAGCAGTTATTTTCCAGGACGGATGCTACTGAACACACTAATGGCAGAAATCATTACACTACAGAAGAATTAGAATGTTTGGCTGAGTAAAGATCACATTTGTCAGTGATCAGGACTGAAAATATAGAAATAAATGTATATACAATGTGTAGAATATAAATATCAGATGTGAAAGACTTATGGAATATAAATGTTAAAGGTGCCAGACGCTGCCTTCCACATGTGACCTCATTCATAAAATCTAACACAGCGGTGCAACCTGGTGATGTTGACAAGACCCATCGCCTCGGTCCTAAATCCACCACGCGGGTCAAACCACGGGGATTATCATCAAATGTGCCGACTATAACCTCAGAGACAAAGTCTACAGGGAGAAAAAACAACTGAAGGGTGACTGAAGGTCAAGCTGGACACAGGATGGTCGCCTTTACCTACTCACAAATGCAAACCAACGCCACGTGCTAAACAAACTATCTGACGTTAATAAGCTACGGATTCGTTGACATTGGATAAAGTGCCTATTTTTGACCTAAATCTGTGAGGACTAACCATGGATCATATGACTCATATGTTTTAGAAACAGTCAGAGTTAACCTGATCCTCCAAAGGGAGTTTTTGTTTGCCTCCACATATCTTGTTTGACTCCTCTTTCCTCATCCTTTCCATTTATTTTTTCTTTCTGCTTTTGGTGAATTTCATTAGTTTAGGTTCAGATTTAGGCCTTAGTCTTACCAAATGCTTAACAGTAATCTCAGTATGGTACCACTACTTGCTACACACATTAGTTCCCTAATATGTATCACTCATAATGAATGTTTTTAATGACATAACTAATGATACTAATGATGAAGTACTGAAACAGCACTCCTTCAAAACGATTGATTGCAAACAATTACACCAGAACAATGTTAAACATATTACAAATAAAAATAAGCATCCCTTATCTCTCCTACATCTAAATACGAGAAGCCTAAACAAGCACCACAATGATCTGATATCCCTGCTGACTAGCCTGGACTAGTTTGATTTCATAGTGTACTGTTATCGCTACGTGTTGATACGATGTGCATGTGAACGCAGGTCAACAGCAAGCCAAACTCGTCTTTTATGAGCCAGGAGAAATGAGCGTCATGCTCCTTTAATGCAGTCTTCTTACAGTTAAATGTTGGACTCGATGAAAACCCGAGTGAAACTGAAATAAATAAAATAAAACAAGCATTAACTTCAATGCAACAGCATGAGAAAATAAATGCACCACAAAATGGCTAATGCCAGAAACTAGGCATAAAGTTAGCATAGCTGATACTAATTAGCATGTTCGCGATCTTTTCATATGCTAATTAGATCGTTAGCATAGTACTCTCAGCTAAACAGGCTGTTCTAAAGGCTAATTCGTGGTGACAACACAATGTACAAAAACGATCTCTTAAAACAGTTGTAAAGTTCACCAAACACATATAAACTTACAGCCATTGCTTTCGAAGGTGTAAATAAAGATGCAGAACACAGGAGGTCAAGTTTGGGCATGGACCATTGAATTATATAGATGGAAGAGGCATGCTGTCCCAGCTCCTATCTCTTTACATAGTGGTGCTCAGTGGCGCATGAAACCAGTTTCGTCCGCCATAACGGCCCATAGTACCCGTATGACGCGTCACCTGTATCTATGCTCCGTACGGCCCAAGTGGGTAAAAGCAGCGGGAGCGCGCACAGCTGCCGACGAAGCCTCAGAGCGGAGCGGACGCCATTACGCTGTAAATTAAATCTCTTGATATAATCGTACTTTAAATACAAAATGAATTTTTAAGGCCATTTGAGGCGATTAAGTTACTATGTTAAGGTGATCTGTGGGGTCAGTTTGTCAGTGCAGGGCTTAATAAGCTAGATAGCCCCGCTCTTTTACAACAACCGTAACTTACAGCGGCCCTTCGAACGTACGTCGCCGCGCTAATGTACTCTCGCTCGGCCACTTTCTGAGAAGTTTCGTAAGTGCTGGCCGTCTTCATATTGCAATAGAAATGATAAAAATCGACTTTTTACTTCACTGTATTTGCTAGTATAACCTCACCACTAGAATTGTTGGCTGAAATACAAAGGAGCACTACAAAAGTGTTCTATATTGCATTATCATTAGTATAATTTGAAGTAAATGCTGTACCAGTACCAGGGCAGATGCAGAATCATGTTTTGTTGTTTCAATATAGGTTTTATTGGTACTGTACCTACGTTATCTGAAAGAAAGGTATAAACATCACCACTGAAGTAACTTAAATGATTTACCATTTTTTTATTATCGAACCAAAAAGCTATTTGTGCAGCCTAATCAGAAAAACGATCACGTCTTCATTAGTTTAAATTGTTGTTGTTCATGTTAGCTAATAGGCCTACTTTTTAACATTTAAACACGCTTGCCATGTGTAGATTCGCAATACATTTTAGTACTGAGTAAAGAAAAAACTTACTTTAGGTGCCTGTTAGCGTTTATCCTAGTCCAGTCCCGTTCATTACCGTATTGTTGTCTGTTTGGCTCTCAGACCTCTGCTCGTTCATGAGTCTTCACGCACACGCTCGCGCACGTCCACAGCACTGGTGACGTCACGTCATTGGAATACTTTTTAAAAATTGTTTTTGATGCTTTACAATTTTTTACGAAGAAAAAAAGTCCATGTCCTAAAAATAGTAATTTTAAAGAAATATATTTGCCTTAGTCTGAAACTCCAGATGCCCCGTGGACCATTTTACAGGCTGCTCCTTTTACATTGTTGTCTATGGCGAAAAAGGCTGTTGAGCCGTAGGGTGCAATATCACGGCCTGCCACTATCACAACTCATTTCAGAGCAAAGGGGGCGGACCCCCCCACTGGCATGGACAGGCAGGTTTTCAGCTCAACGTTTCTTACTCGTCTGGCTATTGCTTCTGCTACCCATAATGCATTGCAACTACTGACTATGCCTTCAAAATAAAGTTCTGCTAAACCAATGCTGACTACATGCAGAAATATCTTTTTAAACCAAATTACCGTTTTTAACATGAATTGCAACAGATGAATTGTAACATATTTATTCCTAAATTATTAAGAATCATTTTAACCTTTTAAAGAAACACACTTTTACATAGGGCAGAACACATAGGGTGCAGTGAAACATGGCTCAATGAAAACACTTGCCTGGATACCCTAAATCTCAAGGGTTATGTTCTGTATAATAAAAACCGGGCTGGCAGATCTGGTGGTGGTGTGTGCTTATACTGTACCTGAAGAACAAAAGCTCTGGTGTTTCCCCCTTGTTTCTCACCTGTCCCTCCCTCTTTACCTTCATGAAGACCAGTTGTAATATCCTAAGCTGACACTAGATGGCGCCCTGACATAAGAGTTGGGTCTAAAATGCTCCGTCTGCATCATGGGTAATGGGTCAGACCTGTTCAATGCAAAGGAAGAGCTCAGTGGATTTAAGTTTAGCTCAATTCTCTGTCGTAAAGAGAGTTTACAGAAGCTCATATTTACATCAGGGACCCTTAAACTCTTCCCCCACTTTAACCAAGTGCACTTTCTCCACTTTGGCACTTTTAGATTGAAACAAGTGTCTCAGCTGGAGTTTACAGCCTATTGGCCAGTGCAACGCCTCATTTGAAAGCTAAGAACGATAAACCTGACACACATTGTTAATACACTGTAACAAATGCAGCCGCTCATATAACAGCTCCCTATCTGTGTGAATATATATGAAGAACAACCTCCTCCCAGCACCAAAGTCCAGAACCGAGCTGGACCTGAGCACAGAACCAATGTCTGTCTATAGTTTGACTTTCATTATTCATGTTCATGTCACATTTATTGCATGTGAGCCTTTAGCTTCCATTCTAAAAGTATGAGCTACATTTTCATTATTATTGTGTTATATATATTTTTTCACTTTAAAGCATTAAATTAAGCCTAATCTACATAATAAAGTGGTTTATTATTTTTACTGGACTAACTTTCCTGCATTGATTTAACGACAAATAAAACACATTTTCCAAGAGTTTATTGATCTTTTAAATCCCAAACACAATAATCTACATTTACAGATCAATTCATTAATAACGAGTTTATTTAAAGACAAAAAAACAAAACAAAAATCCACTTGAAAACATTTTCAGTTCGATCGACTTTTCCACAAAACAGAAATATTACAGATGTTTCTCACGTCTTTCTATGATACTTTTGTTCACCCTCGTTTTAGTATTTCATATTTGAAAACAAAATAGTTAAAAAGCAAATGTAGAAAGTACAGGAAAGAGATTCAGTGCAAAGCAACAATATAATAAATGAGGCTCAAAACAATCGCTGTCATGTCCCAGAAACCATCAGCAGTGAGTGCAGTTTGGATTTAGTGATTAGAAAGAGTTCAGTGAAGCTGCGTGGACTTTAACACCACAGAGGAGCTCCACCTCGTGACATCATCAGGTGGAACAGAAGGAGACAGACTGAATATGCAGATGACTCCAGAGAAAAGGACAGTTTAGCACTAGATTAAAAACATTTAGGATCATTTCTTAAAATATTTAAGACCTTCACAAACTGTTGTTGTTGATTACTTTGTCTCCACAGCTGAGATGATCAGAGGAGCTGAGTTTCTTCCTCTGTCATTGTCACAGGGACCGAACAAAGGAAAGAGTTTCTCCCTGAAGCTGCAGTTAGTGAAGGAGTAGAGGAGATCTGCAGAATCTACGTCATAAAAGGAGACCAGACCTGCTCCATAGTCCACAAACACCCCGACCTTCTGAGGAGGCCTCTGTGGAGACAGGGAGACAGGACAGTCATCTAGAGCTTTGTACTTATCTCCGTCTCTCAACCAAATGGTCCAAAATCCGTTCTTTGGGTTGAGAGTGATCAGTCTCTTCCTGTCGACGGACTCTCGGGCCACCCCTAAAATCCACTCAGTTTTCCCTTTGACCTGAACCTCAAAGTAGAACCTGCTTGAAGAGAAACTCTGTTTTCCTAAAACTATAATATATTTATCAAACCTCTGAGGAGAGTCTGGGAGCTGCTTCTTCAAATTAGTGTCATGAACCTGTTTGAGATCTTCGGACAGAACCAGATAAGGATTAGCAGTGTCTGGGTCCAGAGTGACGTCCACAGCAAACTGCTGAACTCTCCTCAGTTCATCTTTAAAGACTTTGTTGAACTTCTGTGAGAGACTTGTCTCCAGCTCAGACAGAGCACGGGCCGCACTGCCCTCACACGTCTGCGGCTCAAAGCTCACGCTGCTCCAGTCCTTCAGGCCAGCAGGGGGCAGTGCAGGGCAGCGCTGTAGAAAGTGGAGGGGGTCTGTAGAGAGTGAGAGCTGCTGGCCTCAGTGCTGCTCTTCTCCAGCTCACACATCTCCTGCTGCAGCTGTTGGATCAAGGCCTGAGCGCGCTCCTTATGTTTAGAAAGACTTTGTTCCATGACTTTGGTGTGATGGTCCAAACATCTCTGCACAGACTCCATGATGTCACTGAAGACCTTCACCATCTGCTGTGTCTCTCTCTGAGCCTCTCTCTCACTGAGTTCCAGGGCAGCTGTGATCTCCTGGACCTTCAGCCTCCTCTGCTCCACCAGACGCTGGTTCTCAGCCACAGTCTGCTGCAGAGAGACCTTCTCCTGCTCAAACGCCTCCTTCAGAGATACCAACGTGTGGTTCTTGTGCTCCAGAGCAGAACATACCACACAGATGGCCTTCTGATCAGTGCTGCAGTAGAGATTGAAGGGCTGGTCGTGTGTGGGACACATCCTGTCCTCCAGGTCGTCCACAGGCTCCATCAGCTGGTGTCTCTTCAGTCTGGGCGCGCTCAGATGAGGCTGGAGGTGGCTCTCACAGAACGAGGACAGACAGACCAGGCAGGACTTCACTGCCTTCAGTTTGGGCTCAGAGCAGACGTCACACTGGACTTCTCCAGGTTTGGACACTCGCTTTGACCGATGTTCTTCTTCTAGTTTCCACTGAGAGACCATCTCAGAGATGAAGGTGTTCTTCTTGAGCTGTGGTCTGATGGAGAAGACCTCTTTACACAGGGGGCAGAAGCAGCTCTCATTAGTGTCCCAGGTCTGAGAGATGCAGCGTTTGCAGAAGTTGTGTCCACATGGAGTGGAGACGGGCTCAGAGAACACCTCCAGACAGATGGAGCACAGGAACTGCTCCTCAGAGCTTCCAGCAGCAGACATGGCTCACCTGAGGACACACAGGGACAGAGTCAGAGATGACTTTAACAGTTTCAGGTTCAGAGGGATACTCTCCTCCTGCTGCCTCAGATATACCTGATCCTTCTGTCCACCCTCGTCAAAGCCTGTCTCCCTGCTCTTTCCCCACTCGTCACCTTCTTCATCACCTTCCTGTCTGCTGACTCAGTCCAACCTGAACTCAAACTCTCTGCTGTTTTTCTCACACCACAGGAACCTCAGACTGGACCAGGATATTTAATTACTGCACATATCTCCGTCTGAAGGAACAAACCTGTGAGTGCGATCAACTCTAACCCCGTCACAGCAAGAAACTCCTCCACGTCACAAACGACCTCCAGCTCTTCTATTGGAGTGGGCGTGTCCAGAGGGACATTGGGGAGACGGGGATGAAACAGACTTCCATAGAGGCCAGAGTTTCCACTACATTTGTCATATAGTTTTGAACTCACACAAAGTAAAGTAGGTCAATAAAATCCTATAAGAACCTACTGAACTGATCCGGGCTAGTTTACCAGCACTGATTTAACAGGGGCAGAAGGACACGTCACTTTCCCTTTAAAGGTCCTATATCAAGCAAAATGTACTTTTTGGAGTTTTTAACCATGCACTAACAGGAGGACCCACACATTTCCTATTTTAAAACAACTTCATTGGCTGCCAGTGTCCTATAGGATCAAGTTTAAAATTTGGTTCTAGCTTTCAGAGCCTTGCATGGTCAAGCTCCTTCTTACCTCAGTTTTTTGATCCAGCCTTACACCCCTGCTCGGGCTCTGAGGTCTGTGGATCAAAATCTGCTGAGGGTTCCATGCACTTGTTTTCGTACTAGAGGTGACCGATCCTTTCAGGCTGTTGCTCCCAGGCTTTGGAACGATCTTCCGCCCTCTTTGCGCTCTATTGACTCTGTTGATACTTTTAAAAGCAACCTTAAGACTCATTTGTTCAAGCTTTTAATTAGCTACTTTTGGGCTGCTATGATTTCTGTGTTGTTCTGACCCTTTTTATATGGTATTATATATGTATATTTATATGGTATGGTGTTGTGAAGCACTTTGTGGCTTTTGTCTGTGAAAGGTGCTATACAAATAAAGATTACTTACTTACTCTCTTACTTGTTATTACTTGTTATCCTATTAAAAACACCTCCAGAGTGGTTTTTGGCTTCATTCACACAGTTCTAATTAATCCTCCTGAATCCTGCTCTCTGAGCAGCTGCTCCGCCCTCTCCTGGAAAACCACTGAGTTGTGACTCTGACGTGATGATTTTACATCATAGTGTCAAACAGGAAGAGCCAGACCTCTGTAATGTAATGCCTTACGGCCTTACTTTAATTTATAAAACAGCTTTTTTATTATTTCTGTTGTAAGAAAGAAAAAGGAAAAAAAAGAACGAAAAAAGGAAGAGCCTGACGTGTCCGCGCTGCCCCTGCAGAGAAAACAAACTCACCCCCTGAGCGTCTGAACAGATGTCATGTTTGCTCTGAAAGTTGTGAAGAAGGAGCTCTTTCTAACCTACTCTGGACACCTGTTCTTTTTTCTAACGATAATGTCACAGAGAAAAGCGTGTTAGCATGTGTGTTGATGTGTGTTAGCATGTGTGTTAGCGTGTGTGTGTTAGCGTGTGTTAGTGTGTGTGTTAGTGTGTGTTAGCGTGTGTGTACATGTGTGTTAGTGTGTGTGTTAGCATGTGTGTTAGCGTGTGTGTTATTGGTGTTGTGTGTGTGTTAGCGTGTGTGTTAGCATGTGTGTTAGTGTGTGTTAGCATGTGTGTTAGCATGTGTGTTAGTGTGTGTGTTAGCATGTGTGTTAGCGTGTGTGTTAGCGTGTGTGTTAGCATGTGTGTTAGTGTGTGTGTTAGTGTGTGTGTTAGCATGTGTGTTAGTGTGTGTGTTAGCGTGTGTGTTAGCATGTGTGTTAGCATGTGTGTTAGTGTGTGTGTTAGCGTGTTGTTAGTGTGTGTGTTAGCGTGTGTGTTAGCATGTGTGTTAGTGTGTGTGTTAGCATGTGTGTTAGCATGTGTGTTAGCATGTGTGTTAGCATGTGTGTTAGCGTGTGTGTTAGCGTGTGTGTTAGCATGTGTGTTAGTGTGTGTGTTAGCATGTGTGTTAGCATGTGTGTTAGCTGTGTGTGTTAGCGTGTGTGTGTTAGCATGTGTGTTAGCATGTGTGTTAGCATGTGTATTAGTGTGTGTGTTAGCATGTGTGTTAGCATGTGTGTTAGTGTGTGTGTTAGCATGTGTGTTAGCGTGTGTGTTAGCGTGTGTGTTAGCGTGTGTGTTAGTGTGTGTGTTAGTGTGTGTGTTAGCATGTGTGTTAGTGTGTGTGTTAGCGTGTGTGTTAGCATGTGTGTTAGCATGTGTGTTAGTGTGTGTGTTAGCGTGTGTGTTAGTGTGTGTGTTAGCGTGTGTGTTAGCATGTGTGTTAGTGTGTGTGTTAGTGTGTGTGTTAGCATGTGTATTAGTGTGTGTGTTAGCATGTGTGTTAGCGTGTGTGTGTTAGCGTGTGTGTTAGCATGTGTGTTAGTGTGTGTGTTAGTGTGTGTGTTAGCATGTGTATTAGTGTGTGTGTTAGCATGTGTGTTAGCGTGTGTGTGTGTTAGCGTGTGTGTTAGCATGTGTGTTAGTGTGTGTGTAGCATGTGTGTTAGCATGTGTGTTAGCATGTGTGTTAGCGTGTGTGTGTTAGCGTGTGTGTTAGCATGTGTGTTAGTGTGTGTGTTAGCATGTGTGTTAGCATGTGTGTTAGCGTGTGTGTGTTAGCGTGTGTGTTAGCATGTGTGTTAGCATGTGTGTTAGCATGTGTATTAGTGTGTGTGTTAGCATGTGTGTTAGTGTGTGTGTTAGTGTGTGTGTTAGCATGTGTGTTAGTGTGTGTGTTAGTGTGTGTGTTAGCATGTGTATTAGTGTGTGTGTTAGCATGTGTGTTAGTGTGTGTGTTAGCATGTGTGTTAGCATGTGTGTTAGTGTGTGTGTTAGCGTGTGTGTTAGCGTGTGTGTTAGCATGTGTGTTAGTGTGTGTGTTAGCATGTGTGTTAGCATGTGTGTTAGCGTGTGTGTGTGTTAGCATGTGTGTTAGCAGTGTGTAGCATGTGTGTTAGCAGTGGTGTGTGTGTTAGCGTGTGTGTGTTGGCGTGTGTGTTAGCGTGTGTGTTAGCGTGTGTGTTAGCGTGTGTGTTAGCGTGTGTGTTAGCGTGTGTGTTAGCCATTTATGAAGCTGTGTTGCACATGTCAACTCCTTAGAACTGCATCAGGAAGTAACTTCACTTTATATTTCTTTTACTGCTAAAGTTGTATGGGCGGATCAGCTCAGAGAGAGGGGGCGGAGTTATCTGAGTCCAAGCGTTTTGTCTTCCAGGTTGGAAAAATACCTCCAGATAATAGGCAAGGCAAGGCAAGGCAAGTTTATTTGTAGAGCACAATTCATACACAAGGCAATTCAAAGTGCTTCACAGTTGCAGAAAATTACAAGAAAACAGATAAAATCAATCAATAAAACATCAACATAAAGTTAATCAATGACAGTAAAAGGCAAGAGTGCAGATAAAATACTTTCAGTTTTCATATGCACGGGTAAAAAGAGCTGTTTTCAGCCTGGATTTGAACATTGTCAGAGTTGAGGCCTGTCTCACATCCTCATGAAGACTGTTCCAGATTTTAGCTGCATGAAACTGAAACGCAGCCTCACCGTGTTTATTATTGACTCTGGGAACCACCAGGAGACCCCTCCCTGAAGTTCTCAGGGCCCGAGATGGTTCATACGGCTCTAACATGTCAGAGATGTACTTTGGTGCTAAACCATGAAAAGACTTGTACACAAGCAGAGCTGTTTTAAATTCTATTCTCTGAGTGACAGGAAGCCAGTGCAGAGACCGGAGCACTGGACTAATGTGGTCGTATTTCCTGGTTCTTGTCAGGACTCGAGCAGCAGCGTTCTGGATGTTCTGCAGCTCTAACAGCTCGTTTAGAAAGGCCAGTGAGCAGCCGTTACAGTAGTCTAACCTGCTGGAGACAAATGCATGGATGAGTCTCTCTAAGTCTGGTTTTGACACTATTCCTCTGATCTTAGCAATGTTTTTCAGATGGTAAAAAGCTGATGACGTTATTGCTTTGATGTGGCTGTTTAAGTTCAGGTCTGAGTCCATGATTACTCCTAGATTTCTAACCTGATTTTTTGGTTTCAGAGCGAGAGACTCAAGGTGACTGATAACACTTTGTCTGACTGATATTTCTCTCAAAAATGAGTACTCCATAGTGATAGAGGTACAATATATCATATAAATACCTATACTTTACTTTGGAGTGGCTAAAATAGCAGGATAAAGATCCTTTAACATCAAGTGGTAAACAAAAGCAAAAATATGTTTGGTGCCATATTATTGTCACAGACACTATCCTTTATTAAATCTTGGTCAGTGACAGTTTTCCTCTTTCTAAATCATCGCTCTCAGCTGTTAAACAACTCAATCCTGATGATTTGTTTCACATTTCTGAACCAGAATAAATGAGCTCAGTCAGTGTTGAGTTCACTTTTTTCAGACTCACTGCTGCAATACCTTTTCACCACCAGATGGCGCCTATAAGCCTACCAACACAGTGTGATACAGTGTGACGCCATTTTGAAAGTGTGTGACTCACACTTTGAGGTATCATTAACCCATCACTAGCTCAGTCTGAAAGAATTCAAGATGGAAACACATCACTGGAGTCTTTCCAACGACAAACACACACTGAACAAGGAAGAGACAAACACATGTGAAACATTACGTATGATTATCTTCAATTTGACCAGATTTAAAACTAAAAATGACTTAATTACATCAGATTACAGGAAATACAGTGTTTATTTAAGAAGCTATTTGGCCTTTAGCCTCGTCCTGTTAAAAGTGCATCTACATTAGTCTTTTAGGGTAAAGACGTTTGTTTCAAAGGGTTCACTTTTATCTATAACATTTCTATTCTTGACCGTCTGCCTTTTATAAACCGATAAAGAGGATTTTATTCTCGCTGAGACGCAAAAACAGTAAATACATTTTAACTCAGCAGCAGAGCCTTAGGTTTAACTCCAGTCTTGATACAAACAGATGAAAGTTTGAAGTGATTAAACCACAGAAATGAAGCCATGATGTGAGTTTATATGGAGAACATTCTTACCTGTGACAGTGCGGAGTCGTGAGGAGCTGACGGATTAAACAGAGTCTGGAGTGAACTCTGCTGTAAATGACAAACTTCTCTGCTTTAGAGTCATGTGACTCAGAGAGAGAATGAGGACGGACCAGTTCTGTGCCAGGGAGTGCCGAGGTGCGGCTGCATCAACTCATAAACTGCCCAATGACGTCAGGTATGAAAGGATCGGCTTTAATGCCATTGTCAGTCAACAGGTTCACAAACTAGGAATTTTCTTTGCGTTCATCACAGTGTCTATTAATGGATTTTCATTTATTTTTAACAAAAGAAAAAGATAATCCACAGCTAAATAAACATTACTCACAGGCACAGAGTGAGACGTATAGCCCAAAGTAACTTAACATGAATCCCTTCAGCATCAACTGACTGAATTTATTAGGAATTGTGATTATTAACTCTGTTCATTACTGCAGCAGTATCTTTGCAGATGAAACAAACACATCTCCCATTTACCTCTGAGAAGAAATAATGATTTCCCCACTGTGGCTGAAAGTTTCAGCTCTGATCAACCTTGCGTTTGTTTTTCTCTGCCATCTTTTGTTTGTCTTTTGGATTTTTTTCTTTGTTTGTTCTGCCTTGTTTAAGACAGCAGCGCCAACGAGCGTGAAGAGAAATACATGCAGCCAAGCACTTGTGGGACATATTCAATTATATAGATTTTATTTTATTTTTTTATCTTTTTTTTGGGGGGGGGGGGCGATTTGCAGTGGGCCATTTAAAAACGGGCCGCGGGCCGTAGTTTGGACACCCCTGTTTTAGAGAAACGTCCTCCTCTTGTTTCCCCCTGGGGAGAAAACATGAAAGTCAACTTTACATAAACACTTAAGGTCGGGGTTCGAATCCCCCACCTCATAAAAGGTGCACACTGTTGTTGTGTCCTTGGGCAAGACACTTCACCCGCCTTGCCTCCAGTGTCTGCGTACACGGGTGTGTGAATGAGAGAGTGTGACTGGATCTTTGCTGTGAAGCCCTGGGACGACAGATGAAAATTAGCCATTGTGGCTAACTCTGGCATATTTACATGTGGAGCTTGAGGACTCATGTTAATTAATATGCACTGTCCCATCTTAAATAAATAAATAAAGCGCTATGGGGCGTAATGAAGGTAGAAAAGCGCTGTATAAGTTGAGTCCATTTACCATATAAAATGTGAATCCAATTTCACCCAAACACTTTTTAAATGAAAATAAACCATTTATAAGCTTTTTTTTGTGTTAAAAAAAAACAGGCGGAATTTGAGTTTTTACAGATTTTTTCACCTATGATTAGTTAATTGAAAAACTGAACAGTATAAAATCCCTCTGAAAAAATCTTTCTCAATTTTGGCCATTTTCATGCACAACCAGTTCTGTGCCAGGGAGTGCCGAGGTGCGGCTGCATCAACTCATAAACTGCATCGTGGGTAAGACTTGTGTGACTGCGTCGCTCGCACACACCTGTTCAATGCAAAGAAACAACTTAGGTCTGTAGATTTTTACTAATTATTTATATTTGTCAAATTCAAGAAGAATGAGCGATAGAATTTTCTACACAATGTTGTATTACTTTTTACAAAAGCCAAAGTTTACAAACACAAAGATGACTGTACCTTTAAACAGTTTGGGAAAGCCCAGATGATGATGTCATGACCTCGGAGGCTCAAGTCTGGTTCATCCTTGTGTCGCAGTCGAGACTTTACTCAGGACAATTTGGTGAATCTAATAATTAATAACAACGCCACCTTGGATTCTGGGCCCAAGGAACCACAAATATTTGTTTCTCTCACGCTTAAAAGGTCACAGGTTCCACAGGATTATGAAAGTGAACAGACAAAGCTAAAGTTATGATGTAAAGTTGAATTCATTGTGTCTTTATAAAAAAGTACTTTCATTTAAATGTATAATTGTATTTTAAAATCAGGAGCCGTTGATTGAAGCACTCTGCACACGAATCACCCGGTCCTCTGTTTCAGTACGACCGCTTTGCACAGCGTTACGCACGGCGAGGAAAACCCCCACGCCACAGCCCACGGGGACGGCAGGTAGAGCACGCGAATGGAAGAGGCGTGAGCTCCAGGAAGACGCCAACATCAGAAAGGTTCTGTGTCCCAGAGATGAACGTGCTGTGTCTGAAATGTCAAACCCAAGAACAAAATGCTTTTCCAAGAACCCAAGAACAACTTATTATCTCAGGGCAGGAAAAGTATCTTAGGGGAACGAGATATTATCGGGGAATCAGAAATTATCTTGGGGAACAATTTATGATCTCGGGGAACTATATATTATCTCAGGGGACAAGATAGTATCTCACAAGATAATAAGTTTTCCCCCCAGATAATATCTCATTCCCCAAGATAATCTCTTGTTCCCCAGAGATTCTCATTCCCCTGAGATATGTGGTTAAAAAAAGGAAACATATATTTTTATATATAATTGACAATTGATAATAATAATGAAATAATAATAATAATAAATAGACATTTTCCACCCCACTTTTGTGTGTCAAATGTCACTTCCAGGGCTAATAAACTGCCTATTTAAAAAAAAATGAAACAGATCCTAAATCCCTCTGAAAAGTAATTTGTAACTAATATTTCACAAAACAAAACATTTAAACCTTGTCTTCTTCCCACTCCTTTTCAAGCTAGAATGTTATTATTTTTTATTTTCTGGCTTTTGTGTCTTTGTTGTGTAGCTCGAAATAAAATATTCAATCAATCAAAACCTGGCTCTGTCCATTATTCCAATTTCCTTGGTGATTGAATGGGAAATTTTTATATGAAAACATACAAAGACATAAAACTTTAAATCAGATTTATGTCAGTAATCTACAGCAGTATTATCTTTATAAAATCTCTTGAGTCTGAAAGATCTCATAGTGTGTCCATACCTTAACAGACTTTTGCTGTGATGATGGGATGACTCTGGGGTGCCACAGGGCTCTACACTCGGTCCTGAACTGTTCTCTTGTTCATGCTGCCGCTCGGCTCCGTCGTCTCTGAACACGACCTTTCATTTCTCCTGAGCGGAGCAGAGTTCTTCTCTGATCAGAACAGTCTTAGACACAGTGGCTCCTTTGCTTTGGAACAGTCTGTTTTCTCTCTGACCTGGCCGTTTTGTGAGTCAGGTTAAAGACTCCTCTGTTCAGACCGGCCTCTAACACCTCGGACTGTCACTTTGGGTTAAGCTAGGTCTGGGCGATCTGACGATATTAGACCGTCTTACGATCTCCAGAGCTGACGATCTGTCATTTATGTGGGATCGTTTAACACGGTTCTAAGCACTTCTGCACAGTTGACTCTTTTCACGTAAACCAAGCCACTAACGTTCTGCTACGCAATGTCAGTGTTTCGACTCTATTGTGAAAGGGTCAGACAGCAACAGACACGAACAACAAGCCTTTATCAAACTTAGTGTTACTATTTTACTTTATTGTCTGGAGTTTTATTGTGTTTTAATGTATAGAGTTAGTTTGCTGTAGTTCTAAGTCTGGTCTAAGTTCTAAGACTATTTTTGCTGTTGATTATCACAAAGTTTAATAAATTAGTTTATTCATTCAATCTTTTTCTTCTTCAGTGTAATTTAAGTTATCGTGATAAAATCGAAATCGGAAGTTTATAATTCAAAAATCGTGATATTCTATTTTTTGTCATATCGCCCAGCCCTAGTTTAAGCTTCACTAACCGGCTCATTGCCCGATAGAAGAGTTTGTCTTTGTCTTCATTTTTTTATTTATGTTCATGTCATATTTATTGAACACGAGTCTTTAGCTTCAATTCTAAACGTTTGAACAAATCTTAAGATATGTTTTTTATTGTCTAATGTGTTTATCATCAATTTGACATTTGGGCCAATTTGCTTCAGTTTTCACCCAAAACAAAATGGAAATTGTAATCTCATAACAATCTCACATAACACAATGACATCTCAGTGAAAAAGACATTTCCAGTCATGATCTTAATATTTATGAGACTTTATTGATCTTTTAAATCCCAAACACAATCATTAACATTTACACAGATTGTTCCATTAATAACGAGTTCATTTAAAGACTGAGAAATCCCAAATCCTCTTGAAAACATCTTCAGTTCCATCGGCTTAGGGTCAGTTCTGTCACACGTGAAGCAAAAGCAGAGAATGTAAAGTGAGTCGCTCTCAAAGCCTCGGAGCAAAAAGACAATGTTTAACACGATGTACAGAGACATTTATTCTAACGTCTCATATGAACTCAGGAAACACCCATCTTTTTTTTACAGAGAAGATCCTTATTGTCCCAGAGACACCACTTAAAAAGACATTTAACACAAAACAAGTATTTTTTCAAGTCTTTTTCCGATATACTTTTGTTCTCCCTAGTTTACTATTTAATATTTGAAAAACTAAAATAGTGAAAAAGTAAAAAGAACAGAAAAGTGATTCAGCGCAAAGCAACAAAAATATGGCTAAAAAAATCAAATCAGAAGAGTTTGGTGTCGATTACTTTGTCTCCACAGCTGAGATGATCAGAGGAGCTGAGTTGTTCCTCCATCATTGAGACCAGGACTGAAAAATGGAAAGAGTTTCTCACTGAAGCTGCATTTAGTGAAGGAGTAGAGGAGATCTGCAGAATCTTACGTCATAAAATGATACCAGACCTGCTCCATAGTCCACAAACACCCCGACTTTCTGAGGAGGCCTCAGTGGAGACAGGGGGACACGAGGGTCATCAGCAGCTTTGTACTCATCTCTGTTTCTCAACACAATGATCCAGAGACCGTCCTTTGGGCTCGCAGTGATCCAGTCCTTCCTGTTGACGGACTCTCGGGCCACTCCTAATTCCACTTAGTTTTCCCTTTGACCTGAACCTCAAAGTAGAACCTGCCTGAAGAGAAACTCTGTTTTCCTAAAACTATAGCATAATTAGTAAACCTCTGAGGAGAGTTTCGGAGCTTCTTCTCCACATCAGTGTGATGAACCTGTTTGAGATCTTTAGACAGAACCAGTTGAGGATTAGCAGTATATGGAGCCAGAGTGACGTCCACAGCAAACTGCTGAACTCTCCTCAGTTGGTCCTTTGGAGGCAGTTGTATAAAGACTTTGTTGAACTCTGTGAGAGACTTGTCTCCAGCTCAGACAGAGCGCGGGCCGCACTGCCCTCACACGGCTCAAAGCTCACGCTGCTCCAGTCCTTCAGGCCAGCAGGGGGCAGTGCAGGGCAGCGCTGTAGAAAGTGGAGGGGGTCTGTAGAGAGTGAGAGCTGCTGGGCCTCAGTGCGCTCTTCTCCAGCTCAACACATCTACCTTGCTGAAGCTGTTGGATCAAGGCCTGAGCGCGCTCCTTATGTTTAGAAAGACTTTGTTCCATGACTTTGGTGTGATGGTCAAAATCTCTGCAACAGACTCCATGAATGTCACTGAAGACCTCACCATATGCTGTGTCCTCTCTGAGCCTCTCTCTCACTGAGCTCCAGGGCAGCTGTGATTCTCCTGGAACCTTACAGCCTCCTCTGGCTCCACCAGACGCTGGTTCTCAGGCCACAGTCCTGCTGCAGAGAGACCTTCTCCTGCTCAAAACGCCTCCTTCAGAGACAACAGCTCGTGCTTTTTGTGCTCTAGAGGAACACACACATGTAGCAGACGTTCTAGCTCTTATCAGTGCACAGAACAGCTCTAGGGGGCGCTGGTGAGTTGGGGGACACATCCCTGTCCTCCAGGTCGTCCACGAAGGCTCCATCAGCTGGTAGTCTCTTCAGTCCTGGGCGCGCTCAGAATGTTAGGGCTGGAGGTGGCTCTCACAGAACGAGGACAGACAGACCAGGCAGGACTTCCAACTGTCCTTCAAGTTTGGGCTCAGAGCAGACGTCACACTGGAATTCTTTTAGATGAATTAGTTCATCATGATCTGCTGCTCTTCTCCAGTTTGAGCCTGTGAGACCATTCAGAGAAGTAAGGTGTTGACGGCAGAGCTCAGGTCTGATGGAGGGAAGCTCCTGTTCAACAGGTGGACATTTACAGACGGCTTTAGTGTCCCAGGTGCTGAGAGATGGCCAGCGTTTGCAGAAGTTTGTGTCACATGGAGTGGAGACGGGGCTCAGAGAAACACCTCCAGACAGATGGAGCAGCAGGAAACTGCTCTCAGAGCTGCTCTGTGTCCAAAGACGCCATTCTGAAAAACTTTGGGACAAGTTTAAAACTTCGGTTCAATGTCATTGTTCCACAATGAGCGTCAGCTACAAGTGAAGGGCAGAGAAAGGAGCGAAGGGGAAGGAGCTAACTGAGAAATGTGCAAAGTTATTTGAGCCATGGTTGAAAATAAAAGCCAGACCTTAACCGTTAGAGGAGGAGCCTGAACTCCTGCTCGGAAGGAGAAGACACATGTCGGTGCTACACTCAGCACTCGGTGCAAGGGACAGGATGTCCTCCAGGGAATCTTAGTAGATTTAATGCTCCATTATTTTTATCAGAAAGAAAAATCACCCTTTCAATTATTGATGATCACTGCTGAAGAAAAAAATCTAATCACACCTTCCTGCCGGGCCAGTAGGGGGCTCCTCATTAGCCCATGAACTCTTCCCAACTCAACTTGTCAACTGCCCACCACACTGTTTGGGGGGGTTTTCCTGACTTTTGGGTTCTTCCCAACGTGGGGTTGTGGACTCTCGATCGTGTTTATTTTATTTATTTATTTATTTATTATTTATTTATTTATTTTTATTATTTTTATTTATTTTTATTTATTTTATTTATTGGTTTTTAATTTGGTGGACAGTGCATGTTAATGAACATACATGGGTCTCATGCATGTAAACAAGCCACACCGGATTGTAGCCTTGGGCTAATTTGTATCCGCGGTCCCATGCGCACTCCCAAACACACTCTCATTCATCTGGCCTATTGTACATGTTTTTAGTGTATGGGGAAACTGGAGTACCTGGAGGAACCTACGGCAGACACGGGGAGACATGCAACTCCAACAGAAGCCCCGTCCCAGGTGGGAATTGGAACCAGGGACCTTCTAGGTGGTGAAGCACAAGCGCTCGGCACTGTAACTACCGGTGGCCGCCAAGCATCTCTAAATGTAGCTTTTCAATTGTGCGGCATTTATGCTATATATATGTTTGTTGCTGTTGACTTGAACTGAAGCTTGTTTTTATAAAAGCCATTTGATTGAATCTATACTATTGGTTTTCACTGTATATTATTTGTCACTTTGTTTTGTCCTTTACTTTTTCCATACATGGGAGACGTCGTTAAACCTTAAACCACCTGATGTCCTCTCGCCTGGCTAAATTAAACTGTAACCTCTCCATGTTAAAAAATTACTATTTAAAATTACTATTAAAACAACATAATTTGGTTCCAAATGCTTATGTGAAACCAATCATCTCGGAATCAGAACAAAAATAGCTTCTTATGTAAATGTAAGAAAGGACATTGTGGACAAAAAACATGTAAAAAAAAGGTTCTGCAGTTCTAAAATGAATAAAAATATAGCTTTTATAATACGAAAAAAATTACTGACATAAACTGGAAAATTATGTCGTGTCCTGCAATAATAAGTTCGGGGTCTTCATGAGCACGATTGCAAGACACGTTTTGCTGCCAAACTTGAGCTACGGTTGTGAGCCTCACTGGTTGCATTCAGAATGTGTGCAAACATCTGTAGAAGTCCTAGTCTGCATAGTGATGATTGGGATTTATTGTAGAACTTGTGTTCGAGGAGTGTGTTGGGTGCTATACCTAGCGATATGTGTATTAGCATTGTGCACAAACCTTTCAAAGTGACAAATGTAGTAGAAACAGCAAAAAATATTCTATTCACAAGTAGAATGGTCAAACAAAGTTGCAACAGTAACAACAAATACCTCATATTATTATTTGCAGACTAGAAATCAAAGCAAAATGAAGTGGGATGCATTTCCTAACCATGATTTATCTTAGGAGTCGCACAAAGGTGCTGCCAGCTCACACCCTTCCCCGTAGCCCAAATGGCCGAGGTCAGCTTCGGTTAATTTTCACGGAAAAAGGACCGGTTAGCACGTCTTCATCTAGGCTTGCGGTTGGAAATATGGACTATGGCATATTTGGTTGGAGAGACAATGGAGCTCTACTCAGATGTACAACTGGTCCAATGTGAAATCAATGGCCCTGTGGACATTTTCAACACGTTTGTGCCTAATGCTAATGTGGCCTACATGTGGCTTTCTGGCATGCACTGAACACTTCCAGCACAAATATCATGGATTTCTTTGGAATAGCTTCATCTTTGAAGAGATAGGAGTATTCAGTTGATAAGAGAAAGGGAACAGAACGTGGAATATTGCGGGCCTAAAAGTTATTGATATCTCATAACGCACATTTTCTCCTTTGTGAGTAATTTTTAGGTCATTTCTTACAGTGAAAATTTCATAATAATGAGACAAAATTTTTTCCCAAAAGAGTTTTGTTGAAGTTTTTGTTGAATTATAGTATTTTACTTGATTATTTTGAGACCAAAAAATCCAGTCAGCACCGATGATACGGACCACAAATAATGTAATATGGATCAGAAATGGCTTATTTTAATGCTTCGAATTTTGCATATTTTTGTATTTCTGTCCTTAATTAATGTTTGATTGAAGGTGATGGGTTCCATGACTGTGAATAGATGTTTTGGGGAGAAGTGCCTGTTTAAACATCTGTGCCTCATGTCTAATATTGGTCGAACATATAATTTTCCTAAATACTGGTATGAAAGTAAATGGAAACTGGAGTCAGTCCTGATCAGGGACAACGGTCCCTGAACAAGTTAATTTCGTAGTCTCCTGGTCCATCCCTCCCTGGAGCAGAGTTAGATCTCCTGGTCACTAGCCTAGGATACATACTGACATTTGCATTGTTCCAATTACTGTGTTATTCTTCTTGCTAGCCTAACTACCTGGAATCGTACTTGTTAGTCCTTATTACAATTGTATTACTGGGTGATCTCATTGACACAGACATTTTACACTTTACATTGTAATATTTTAACTTCACTAAAGTCCATAAATGTAATTCTAGAACATCTCAGCTTTTTCTTCCATAACATAGAGCATGACTGTGGATCAGGACGAAATAAATCTCACTGTCACTGATCTTTACTCTAGAGTGAGTTTGCTCCGGACCGCTTACATCTGGGAATTGGTTTGTCTGCAGCTTTTATTTAAACCTGACTATGACATTATTGAGACCTTCTTGCTGCCAGCTGTTTCTGCTGCTCTCAACCATTTGTTTATTTTCTCTATTCAACAAAGTGAGTAAGTTTGACTCTCACACAAACACAAACGCCCGAGTGTAATCAGTAACTAAACCTGACAAGTCACAACCTCCTCAGATCCATGGAATAAAAGAGTTTCTTTGACTGTTGCAGTGTTTAGGGCCGATGTGGCTACAGAGGAACAGACGCAAAACTGGCTGAGACATGTTTGGCTTCAGTAAGTCTTTTAAGACAAGGTTTAAACAGATATAAACCTCAGAAATCATGACCGTGATAACAGAAGTTTTTTATACAAAGAACTGTAGAGAGTTCTTACCATGAGAGAGTCCTGAGACGGCAGACGGAGGAAACAGACTGAGGTCCTTCCTAAATGTAACTTCCTCCTTCTTATAGAGACATGTGACTCAGAGAGGAGACAGGACCAGTTCTAACGGGTGTCGAGGTCAGCTGATTTTCAATCACAGATCAGACAACCAGTCGTCCATAAAGGTCAGCGCGATGAAAAGATAGACTTCATTCTAAAAGCACACCACGCTCCGTGTTTTTCCATGTGGAAGACTCTCCTTTATAAATATTGTTACTCCTAAAAGTTCAAAAGAGGAGGCCAATAAGCAGTTGGGTCTAGAGCATTTGAGTTTCATACATGGCAGAAGGCATTAGTCCTATTTAATGCCGGACAAAACGGCGAAACAAATCGCTGAAGTATTTCATTTCTTAAGATTTGGCAAAGCATTTGGGGTAAGAGCAGAGAGGAGAGAGACTTGGTCAAGACTTCGAAACTTTTGTGCCAAAAAAGTGGTGAATTTTCAGCGCAAACGCACTGAATATGTTTTAGAGCAGAATGTTGGGTTGTACAAAGTGTTGAGCAAATGTCATCATTTGTCAAGGAATTTAGATTTAATGCCAAGTTTGAATCAATGAAAGGTTTAAGTACATCTCTACGCGCGCATGATTATTTAGGCACAAACTGTAAAAAAGATATCAAAACTAAGCTGTGTGAAGAGTTAAGTGAGAAGAAAATAAAAAGACTCCATTATATTGTTTATATCAAAGTTCATCAACATCACAGATTCAGCAAGTGTCAAATGAAAGCCCTGTTAAAGGACTGCTTGGATCCATGTTTAATAGTTTATTACAGCAGTGAAATAATAAAGTCCCAAAACCTTTATATTTGTGCAGAAAGATCTTTACTCTCTCTCTTATATTATAAAAGTTGTTTCTCGTACATAATACCACTTGGTCTGGAGTCGACTTCCTGTCCCCGTGTGTTTCAGTGGAGCCGTTATATTTAGTCCATCTCGCCTCTTTCGCTCCTTTCCTGGGACAGAAATAAGATAAACTCTGAGTGGAGCAGGCTTGTTACAGACAGACTGGTCAGAATAAAATAACAGGATTAATGTCAGACCTGTGGACAGTAGAGTTACCAGTGAGAAAAGTGTCTCATGTTTTGTATTTCTCCGTGTTTGTGTCCTGGCCTCACACTGATGCTCAGCAGGTCCATACGCATCATGGGTCACTTAAACAACAGCACCACTCTTCCCTTTTTTCATGGCTTTGATTTGTTGGAAACTTGGCCTGGATATTTCATGAAGAAATGAATAACATTTTGATTAAACATCCGGCCTGTTAAGCTCTTAAGCACAGAGAAAAGCTATACAAGTGAATAAGTAAAGCAGGCTAACGTTAGCCGCGAGCTAATGTCTGATCGAAACATATATTTAAGAGACATTACTCGTGACTGGAACTTCGCACAAAAACATCTCATGAGATTAGTACTAATATTGTGTTCGAAAAAAATGGATGAAAAAGAATAGCGTAGGCTCGTTGTAAGTTAAATCAAATTTCCACTTGTTTATTCCCTAGTACAATCTAAGCACAGAGAGGAACAGTGGGGACCATTGTTGACCAGGGGCCAGGAGGGGGAGAGAGGGAGGGATGCGCGGCCTTGCTTATAAACACAGGTAAGTAGGCGTCTCCTTGGTTGAAGAACCAATCAGTGCCTGTTAGAATAACGCGATCTGATCGCGAATTATAAACACAGGGAGAGGCTTAAGCCAGGCCCGCAGTGGGATATCAGATAAAGACAACAACGATACAAGCAAAATGTCAGCCGCAAATTCAAATCAACCCCGAAAAGCACAGATTACAAATCACAGTTTCATATGATATGTAGCCTATTATGACAAAAAACATTATACGAAATATTCCGGAAACTAACTCTAAAGCATACACTCCTGTAAAATATAGAGCTTTAATATGAACTTGACAGGCCTGTTGCTTGCTTAAAACACAGCTTAGGCACAAAAAATCACTGCCAAAGAGTATTTCTGAATAAATGTCCAAATCCGAGATGGATGCTATATATGTCGTTTTATACCACAGAAGCAGCGATGCAAAACAGTCACGTTAATATTTTGATCAACAGAATGATTCTATTCTGTAATAATGTGTACCACTGATCTCACTTTAGACTCATTTGTATTCTGTACTATGATCACACGTGATTCGTCTGAAACACGAGTACATTTTTATACAAAGGCTCACAATAAAACTCTAAGGCAGCAAACGGAGTTCTGGACTCTACAAGAAAAATAAAGAGGTTTCAATCATTGGGTTGCAGACAGCAGTTTTAGCAGGGACGAAGGCCCGGGCCTATCACAGGCAGCTCACCACAGCTGAAGACTCT
>VHKM01000475.1:0-125670 GCA_007210695.1 Neogobius melanostomus | reverse complement strand
GAACATGTGATCTGGACATCGTGATATAAACATGTGATCTGGACATGTGATATAAACATGTGATCTGGACATCGTGCATCTGGACGTCGTGATATACACTGTGATATAACTGTGCATCTGGACGTGTGATAATAACTGTGATCCTGGATGTGATCAAAATGCTGATCTGGACATGTGATATAGAACATGTGATCTGGACATGTGATATAAACAATGTGGATATAAACATGTTAGTAATGTACATGTGAATCAAACATGTGGATCTGGACATGTGATATAACATGTGATCTGGACGTGTGAAATAAAACCATGTGACTGGACGTGTGATATAAACATGTGTATAAACATGTGGATAATGTACATGTGATATACATGTGATATGTACATGTGGATTAAACATGTGATCTGGACATGTGGATATAACATGTGATCTGACGTGTGATATAAAACATGTGATCTGGACGTGTGATATAACATGATATAAAACATATGATATAAATTTATAGTGTACATTGGAATAAACAGTGTGATTCTGTACATGTGAATATAACATGTATCTGGACGGTGTGATATAAACATGGATCTGGACGTGTGACATACATGGACTGGACATGTGGATATAATCAGTGATCTGGACATGTGATAAACTGTGACTGGACGTGTGAAATAAAACATGTTGATCTGGAACGTGTGATATAAACATGTGATCTTGGGACGTGGTACCATAAACATCGTGATCTGGACATGTGATATAACAGTGACTGGACATGTGATATAAACATGTGATCTGGACGTCGTGGACATCAAACATGTGATATCTGGACGTGTGGACATACATGTATCTGGACGTGTGGATATAACATGTATCTGGACATGTGATAGTAAACATGTGATCTGGGACGTGTGAAATATAAACGCAGTGATCTGGACAGGTGTGACATAAACATTGATCTGGACATGTTGATATAGAACATGTGATCTGGACATTGATATAAACAGTGATCTGAGTGTGACATAAAACATTGTGATCTGGCACATCGTGATAAAACATGGTGATCTGGCGTGTGATATAAACATGTGATCTGACATCGTGATATACATGTGACTGGACGTGTGACATAAACGTGATCTGGACATGTGATAACATGTGACGGACATGTATATAGAGCAATGTGATCTGGACGCTGTGGATATAAACATGTGTCTGGACGTGTCGAAAAACATGTGATATAAACATGTATATCGTACATGTGCATATAAACATGTGATATGTACATGTTGATATAAACACATGCTGATGCTGGACAATGTTGATATAAAACATGTGATCTGGACGTGTGATATAATGTCGTTGGACAATGTGATATAAACATGTGATCTGGACGTGTGATAACAACATGTGATCTGGACGTCGTGCATATAGAACCATGTGATCTGGAACACTGTGACTATAAACATAGTGATCTTGGACATGTGATAGACAACATGTGATCCTGGACATGTGATATAAACATGTGATCTGACGTGTGACATAAACATGTGATCTGGACAATGTGATATAACAGTGATCTGGACGTGTGATATAAGACATGTGATCTGGCACATGTGCTATAAAGCAGTGTGATGCTGGAACATGTGATAGTAAACCATATGATATAAACATGGTTATTTGTACATGTGATAATAAACATGTGATCTAGGACATTGATTAAACATGTGATCTGCGACCGTTGTGATATAAACATGTGATCTGGCACGTGTGATATAAAATGTGAATCTGGACATGTGATATACAACATGTGATTAAACATGTGTCTGGACATGTGTATAAACATGTGATCTGGCATGTGATATAAAACATGTGATCTGGACGTGTGTATAAACATTGTGATCTGGACATGTGATATAAACATTGATCTGGGACGTGTGATATAACGGATCTGGACATGTGATAAAACTGTGATCTGGACATGTGATCTGGACGGTGTGATATAAACATGTGATATACATGTGATTCTGGACGTGTCGATATAAAAAATGTGATCTGGACATGTGATATAAACATATGATCTGGACATGGTGATATAAAATGGTAGATCTGACATGTGATATAAAACATTGTGATCTGGACGTGTGAATACTATTACATGTGATCTGGCATGTGATATAACATGCTGATCTGGACATGTGAATATAAACCATGTGATCTTGACATTGATATAACATGTGATCTGACATGTGATCTGGACGTGGTGATAATAACATGTGATATAAACTGTTGATCTGGGCTGTGATATAAACATGTATCTGGACGTGATATTAAACATGTGATCTGGACATCGTGATATAAACAGTTGATCTGGACATGTGATATAAACATGACTGATATAACTGTATATGTACATGTGATATAAGACAGTGATCTGGACATGTGGATATAAACATGTGATCTGGCGTGTGATAATAAACAATGTGATCTGGACGTGTGATATAAACATGTGATATAAACATGTGATTATGTACATGTGATATAAACAAGTGATATAACATGTGATCTGGACATGTGAATATAAACATGTGAAATCTGGACGTGTGATATAACTGTGATCTGGACGTGTGATATAAACATGTGATCTGGACACTGGTGATCATTAAAATGTGATCTGACATGTGAATTAATACAGACATACTGATATAAACACTATGATATAAAACAGTTGTTTATGTACAATGTGATATAACATGTGATCTGGACATGTGATATAACCAGTCGACTGGACCGTGTGGATATAACATGTTGTCTGGACGTGTGATATAACATGTGAATATAAACATGTGATATGTACATGTGGAATATAAATTGATATTTGTAACATGTGATATAAACACTGTGATCTGGACAATAGTGATATCAACATGTGATCTGGACATGTGGTGGATATAAACTGTGACTGGACTGTGTGATATAACATGTGATATAAACATATGATATAAACATGTTTTATGTACATGTGATATAAACATGTGATCTGGACAGTGATATAAACATGTGAATCTGGACGTGTGGATAATCACAATGTGATCTGGACATGTGAATAAACATGTGATCTGGACGGTGTGATATAAACATGTGATCTGGATATGTGATATAAACATGTGATATAAACATTGATCTGGACATGTGACATAAAGCATGTGATCTGACATGTGATATATAAATGTGTAATCTGGACATGTGATATAAACATGTGAATCTTGGAACGTGTGACATGAACATGTGATCTGGACGTGTGACATAAACATGTATCCTGGGGGGGCGAAACATTGATATAAACATGTGATCTGGACGTGTGGACATACATGTGATCTGGACATGTGAATAAACATGTGATCTGGACATGTGATTAAACAATGTGATCGGACGTGTGATAATAAACATGTGAATAAATGTGAACTGGAACATCGTGATATAAACAATCGTGATCGGACGTGTGATATAGAACATGTGACTGGACCGTGTGATAAAACAATGTGAATCTGGACATGTGATATAAACAGTGATCTGGGACGTGTGACATGAACATGTGAATCGGGACGTGTGACATAAACATGTGATTCATGGACATGTGATATAAACATGTGATCTGGACATGTGATTAAACAATGTGATTCTGGACGTGTGATATAAACATGTGATCTGGAACGTGTGATATAAACATGTGATATAAACATGTGAATATGGTACATGTGATATAACGATGTGATATGTACATGTGATATAAACATGTGATCTGGCATGTGATATGACATGTTGAGTCGGACGTGTGATAAACAATGTGGATCTGGACATGTGATATAAACAGGTGATCTGGACTGTGTGATATAAACATGTATTGCTGGACGTGTGATATCAAACATGTGACTGGACGTGTGACATAGAACATGTGATCTGGACATGTGATATAAACATGTATCTGGACGTGTGATATAAAATGTGGATCTGGACAATTGATATACATGTGAATCTGGAACGTGTGACATAACAATGTGATCTGGACGGTGACATCTGATCTGGACATGTGAATAAACATGTGATCTGGACATTGATATAAACATGTGATCTGGACGTGTGATAAAACATGTGATGCTGGACGGTGATAGTAAACAGTGTTGATAATGTACATGTTGATAATAAACATGTGATAAGTTACATGTGATATAAACATCGTGATCTGGACATGTGATATAACATGTGATCTGGACGTGTATGAAATAAATATGTGATCTGGACGTGTGAATATAACATGTGATATAAACATGTGATATGTACAATTGAATAAACCATGTGTATGTACATGTATTATAACATGTGATCCTGGACCATGTGATATAACATGTGATCTGGACGTGTGATATAAACATGTGATCTGGACGTGTGATATAAAACATGTGATGTGACATGTGATATAAACATGTGACCTGGACATGTGATTAAACATAGTGATATAAACATGTTATATGTACAGTGATATAAACCATGTGATCTGGACATGTGATTAAACATGTATCTGGACGTGTGATATAAACATGTGACATGGACGTGTGATATAAACAGTGATATAAACATGTGATATGTACATGTTGATATAAAAAACGCATGTGATATTAACATGTGATATAAACATGTGATCTGGACAGTGATATAAACTGGTGATCTTTGGACCGGTGTGATATAAACGTGATCTGGACGTGTGATAAAACATTGATATAACATAAATGATATGAACATGGTTAATGTACATTGTGATATAAACAGTGATCTGTTAACATGTGATATAAACATGTTGATCTGGACGTGTCCGATGATTCAGACCATGTATCTGACATGTTGATATAAACATGTGATCTGGACTGTGATATAAACATGTGATCGGAATGTGATATAAACATGTGATATAAACATGTGATCTGGACATGTGACATAACATCTGATCTGGGACATGTGATTAACATGGATCTGGACAATGTGATATAAACATGTATCTGGACGTGTGGACTAAACATTGATCTGGACGTGTGACATATACATGTGATCTGACGTGAATGTGAAATATAAACATGTGATTCTGGACGTGGACTATAAACATGTGAATCTGGACAATGTGATAAACATGTGATCTGGACATGTGATATAAACATGTGATCTGGACGTGTATATAAACGATGTGAATAAACATGTGATCTGGACATGGTGATATAAACATGTGATCTGGAGGTGATATAAACATGTGATCTGGACGTGTGATATACAATGGATCTGACATGTGATATAAACATGTGATCTGGACGTTGACATGAACATTTATCTGGACGTGTGACTAAACATGTGATCTGACATGTGAATATAAACATCGTGAATCTGGACATTGATATAAACATGTGATCTGACGTGTGATATAAACATGTGATCTGAGCGTGTGATATAAACATGTGGATATAAGCATTGATATGTACATGTGATAACATGTGATATTACTGTGATATAAACATGTGATCTGGACATGTGATAATAAACATGTGATCTGGACGTGTGATATATAAACATGTGATCTGACGATGTGATATAACATGTGATACTGGAACGTGTGATATAAACATGTAATCTGGACGTTGATATAACATGGTGATCTGACATGTGATAATAAACATGTGATCTGGACATGTGATCTGGACGTGTGAATAAAACATGGTGAATAAACATGTGATCTGGATGCTGTGATATAAACATGTGATCTGGACGTGTGATATAAACATGTGATCTGGACAGTATAGTGAACTGGGTGATGCTGGACATGCTGAATATAAACCATAGATAATAAACATGTTATTGTACATGTGATATAACATGTGAAATTTGGACATGTGATAGTAAACATGTGATCTGGACTGTGATTATAAACTGTGATCCTGGATCCGGTGTGATATAACACTAGTGATCTGGACATGTGAATGTGATCTGGCATGTGATATAAACATGTGAGTCCTGGACATGTGATATAAACATGTGAATCTGGACGTGTGATACTAAAACATGTGATCTGGACATAGTGATATAAACATCGTGATCTGGACGTGTGATATAAACTTGATCTGGACATGCTGATATAAACATGTGATCTGCTGGACCATGTGACTGGACGTGTGATATAGAAACATGTGATATAAACATGTGAGTCTGGACGTGGTGATATAAATGTGATCTGGACATGTGATATTAAACATATGATCCTGGACATGTGATAATAAACATGGTGATCTGGACATGTGATAATAAATCATGTGTATCTGGACGTGTGATATAACATAGTGATCTGGACATGTGATATAGAACATGTATCTGACATGTGATTAAACCTGTGATCTGGACATGTGATATAAACTGTGTCTGGACATGTGATCTGGAACGTGTGATATAACATGTGATATACATGTGGATCTGGACGTGTGAATAACTGTGTCTGGATCGTGTGGAATATAACAGTGATCTGGACATGTGATATAAAACATGTGATACTGGAATGATTGATATAAACATATGACAATACAGTTATATTTGTACATGTGATATAAAACATGTGTC
This sequence comes from Neogobius melanostomus, assembly GCA_007210695.1. Lineage (NCBI taxonomy): Eukaryota > Metazoa > Chordata > Actinopteri > Gobiiformes > Gobiidae > Neogobius > Neogobius melanostomus. Next base: position 119,030 of record VHKM01000475.1, on the reverse strand, counting down.
TGGACTGTGATATAAAACATGTGATCTGGACGCTTGTGATATAAACATGTGATCTGGTACGTGTGATATAAACTGGTGGATATAAACATGTGATAATGTACATGTGATAGTAAACATGTGATATGACATGGATATAAACATGTGATCTGGACATGTGAATATAAACATGTGATCTGGACGGTGATATAAACATGTGATCTGGACAAGTGATATAAACATGTGATCTGGAACCATTGATATAAACATTGATATAAAACATGTTATATGTACAAATGTGATAAAAACATGTGATCTGGACATGTGATATAAACATGTGATCCTGGACCGTGTGATTATAAACATGTGATCTGACGTGTGATTAACATTGATATAAAACATGTGATATGTACATGTGATAATAAACATGTCGATATGTTACATGTGATATATAACATGGTTGATCTGGACGTGTGATAATAAACATGTGATCTGGACATGTGATATAAACATGTGATCTGGACGTGTGATATAAACATTGATCTGGACGTGTGATATAAACATGGATATGACATGGATATAAAACTGTTATCTGTAACATGTGATATACATGTGAATCTGATGTGAATATAAACATGTGATCTGGACATCTGATATAAACTGTGATCTGGACGTGTGATATAAACATGTGATCTGGATATGTGATTATAAACATGTTGATATAAACATGTGATCGGACATTGATAAAACATTGTATCTGGACATGTGATATAACATGTGATCGGACATGTGATATAACATGTGACTGGACGTGTGACATAAACTCATGTGATCTGGACGTGTGACATAAACATGTGATCGTGGACATGTGATGGTAAACATGTGAATCTGGACGTGTGACATAAACATGTGATCTGGACATGTGATATACATGTGCTGGACATGTGATATACATGATGATCTGGACGTGTGATAATAAACATGTGATATAAACATGTGATCTGGACATTGATATAAACATGTGATCTGACGTGTGATATAAACATTGATCTGGACTGTGGTATAAACATGTGATCTGACACTGTGTATTAAACATGTGATCTGGACCGTGTGACTATACATGTGATGCTGACTGTTGACATAACATGTGATCTGGACATGTATATAACATGTGATCTGGACATGTGATATAAACATGTGATCTGGATCGTGGAATATAAACATGTGTATCTGGACGTGTGATATAAACATGTGATATAAACATGTGATATGTAACATTGGAATTATAAACATGTGAATATGTACAGTGTGATCATACATGTGATCTGGACAATGGTGATATAAACATGTGATCTGGACGTGTGATATAAAAACATGTGATCTGGACATGTGATATAAACATGTGATCTGGACGTGTGATAATAAACATGTGATCTGGACCCGTGTGATATAAACATGTGATCGGACATGTGATATAAACAATGTGATCTTGGACATGTGATATAAACATGTTGAATCTGGACACTGTGAATCTGGACGTGTGATATAACATGTGATATAAACATGTTGATCTGGATGTGTGATATAACATGTGGATCTGGACGTGTGATATAAACATGTGATCTGGACATGTGAATAAAATGTGATCTGGACAATGTTGGATATAACTATGATATAAACATGTTATGATGTACATGTGATAATACATGTGATCTGGACATGTGATATAAACATGTGATCTGGACGGTGTGATATACAGTGATTCTGACGTGTGATAATAAACAGTGATCTGGACATGTGAATAAACATGTGATATAAAATGTGATCTGGCATGTAATAAACATGTATTCTGGACATGTTTTATATAACATGTGATCTGGACGTGTGATTAAACTGTGATCTGGAACAGTGATATAAAACATGTATCTGGATGTGATACTAACGTTGATCTGGACATGTGATATAAACGATGTGATCTGACATGTGATTGGACGTGGTATAAACATTGTGATATAAACGTGATCTGACGTGTGATATAAAAATGTGACTGGACAATGTGACTGATAAACAATGATATCTGGGACATGTGATAGATACTGTGATCTGGACATGTGGATATAAACCTGTGATCTGGACCGTGTGATAATAAACTAGTGATTCTGGACAATGTTGATAAAACTGTTATCTGGACCATGTGAAATATATAACATGTGATCTGGCATTGATATAAACATGTGATCTGGACATGTGAATCTGACGTGTTGATAAAACATGTTGATATACATGTGACGATGGACGTGTGATATAAACATGTGATTCTGGACGTGTGATATCATAACATGTAATCTGGACATGTGAATATAAACATTAATAATAAACATTTATATGTTTAAGTGAATATAAACATCGTGATCTGTACATGTATATAACAGTGATCTGGGACGGTGTGATATAAACATGTGGATCTGGACATGTGATATCCAAACATGTGATATGGACGTGTGATATAACATGTGATTGGATAATGTGATTATAAAACATGTGATATAAACATGTGATCTGGACATGTGACATAACATGTGATCTGGACATGTGATATTAAACATGTGATCTGGAACATGTGATATAAACATGTGATCTGGACGTGTGACATAAACATGTGATGCGTGTGACATAAACATGTGATCTGGACATTGATATAAAACATGTGATCTGGACGTGTGACATAAACATGTGATCTGGACGTGTGAATATAAACATTGATCTGGACATGTGATATAAACATGTGATCCTGGACATGTGATATAAACAGTGATCTGGACGTGTGCATATAAAATTGATATAAACATGGAATCTGGACATGTTGATATAAACATGTGATCTTGGACGTGTGTGATATAAACATGTGATCTGGCGTGTGATATAAACATGTGATCTGACTGTGATATAAACATGTGAATCTGGACGTGTGACATGGAACATGTTGATCTGCGACGTTGACATAAATCATGTGCTCTGGAATGTGATATAAACATGTGATCTGGACATGTGATATAAACATGTGATTGGATCGTGTGATATAAAAAATGTGATCTGAACGTGTGATATAAACATGTTGATATAGCATGTGATATGTACATGTGATATAAGACGTGATATGTACATGTGATATAAACATGTGACTGGACATGTGATATAAACATGTTGATCTGGGACGTGTGATATAGAACATGTGATCTGGACATGTGGATTGAACATGTGATCTGGAACCGTGTGAAATATAACACCATGTGATCTGGACGTGTGATATAAACATGTGATCTGGACATGTGATATAAACATGTGATCTGGACATGTGAATCTGGACGTGTGAATATAAACATGTGATATAACACATGTGGACTGGATGTGTGATATAAGAACATGTGATCTGGACCGTGTGATATAAACATGTGTCTGGACATGTGATATAACATGTGATCTGGACAATGTGATATAAACCATATGATTATAACATGTATGTACATGTGATATAAAGATGTGATCTGGACATGTGGATATAAACATGTGATCTGGACGTGTGGATATAAACATGGTGATCTCGACGTGTGATTCATGGTTGATCTGGACATGTGATATAAACAGTGATATAAACATGGATCTGGACATTGAATTAAACTGTGATCCGGACATGTGATTACATGTGATTCTGGACATGTGATATTAACATGTGATCTGGACGGTGATATAAACATGTGATATAAACATGTGATCTGGACATGTGAATAAACATGTTGATGGAACGTGTGATTAAAACATGTGATTGGACATGTGATATAAACGATGTGAATCTGGAACATGTGATATAAACATGTGATCCTGGACGTGTGTATAGACATGTGTATAGAACATGTGATCTGGACATTGATATTAAAACATGTGATCTGGGACGTGTGATATAAACAGTGTGATCTGGACGTGTGATAACAACATGGTGATTGGACATGTGATATAAACATGTGATTCTGGACGTTGACATGAACATGTGAATCTGGAGTGTGACATAAACATGTGAATCTGGACGGTGTTGATATAAACATGTGATATAAACATGTGAATATGTCATGTTGATATTAAACATGTGATATGTACATGTGATAATAAACATGTGATCTGGACAAATGTGATATAAACATGCTGATTCTGGGACGGTGTCTGATACTAGAACATGTGATCTGGACAGTGATATAAGACATGTATCTGGACGTGTGATTACATGGATTGGACGTGTGATATAAACATTGATCTGGACATGTTGATATAAACATGTGTCTGGACATGTGAATATAAACATGTGATCTGGACTGTGATCTGGACGTGGTGATATAAACATGTGATATCAAACATGGTGATCTGATGTGTGATATACATGTGATCTGGACGTGTGATATAAACATGTGATCTGGCACAGTGATAAACAGTGATCTGGACATTGATATTAAAACATATGATAATAAACATTGTTATATGTACATGTGATAATAAACATGTGATCTGGACATGTGAATATAAACATGTGTCTGGAACGTGTGATATAAACATGTGATCGTGGACGTGTGATAAACATGTGATCTGGACATGTGATATACAACATGTGATTATAAACATGTGATCTGGACATGTGATATAACACATGTGATCTGGACATGGTTGATATAAACATGTGATCTGGACTGTGATATAACAGTGTGATCTGGACATGTGATATAACATGTGATCTGGACCGTGTGGAATATACACGTGAAGCTTGACATGTGATATAAACAGGATCTGGACATGTTGATCTGGACGTGTGATATAAACAATGTGATATACATGTGATCTGGACCGTGTGATATAAAAATGGTGGATCTGACATGTGAATATAAACATAGAATCTGGACATGTGAATACATGTGATCTGGAATGTGGAATATAAACATGTGAATCTGGACGTGTGATATATAAACATGTGATCTGGACATTGATATAATGTATCTGGACATGTGATATAAACATGGTGATCTGGACATGTGATATAAACCATGTGATCTGGACATGTGAATCTGAGACGTGTGATATAAACATGTGATATAAACATGTTGATCTGGACGTGTTGATATAAACATGTGATCTGGACGTGTGATAAAAATGTGATGCTGGCATGTGAAATATCATGTGATCTGGACAGGTGATATAAACATAATGATATAAACATGTATAGTGTACTAGTGGATATAAACAGTGATCTGGACATGTGGATATAACATGTGATCTGGACGTGGTGATATAAACATGTGATCTGGACGTGTGATATAAACATGTGATATTAAACATGTGAATATGTACATGTGATATAAACATTGATTATGTACATGTGATATAAACATGTGATCTGGACATGTGATATAAACATGTGATCTGGACGTGTGATATAAACATGTGATTCTGGACGTGTGATATAACATGTGATCTGGACAAAGTGATATAAACAGTGGATCTGGACAGTATATAAACATATGATATAAACATGTTATATTGTACATGTGATATAACATGTGACTGGACCATGTGATATAACACGTGATCTGGAACAGCTGTGATATAAAACATGTGATCTGGACGTGTGATATAAACATGTGATATAAATGTAATGTATTACGATGTGATTATAAACATGTGATATGTAATCGTGATATAAACATTGTGATCTGGACATGTGATATAAACATGTGATCTGGACGTGTATATAAACGTGATCTGGAACGTGTGATAGTAAACATGGCTGATATAAACATATGATATAAACATGATTATATGTACATGTATATAAACATGTGATTCTGTCAATGTGATATAAACCATGTGATTGGACGTGTGATATAAACATGTGATCTGGACATGTGAATATAAACATGTGATCTGGAAGTGTGGATATAACATTGATCTGACGTCGTGATATAAACATGTGCTGACAAGTTGATATAAACATGTGATCTCTGGACATGTGATATAGACATATGATAAAACATGTTATATGTTACAGTGATAATAAACATGTGATCTGGACATGTGATATAAACATGGGATCTGGACGCGTGATATAAACATGTGATCTGGGACGTGTGATATAACATGTGATTAACATTGATATGTACATTATATAACAATGTGATATGTCATGTTCGGATAATAACTGTGATCTGGACATGTGAATATAAACTGTGATCTGGGAACGTGTGATATACGTGATCTGGACGTGGTGATATAGAAACATGTGAATAAACATATGATATAGAACATGTTTATGTGCATGTGATATAAACAGTGATCTGTACAGTGATATAAACATGTGATGCTGGAACGTTGATATAAACATGTGATTGGGACATTGTGATAAACATGTGATCTGGACGTGTTTGATAATAAACATGTGATCTGGATATGTGATATAAACTGTGATATAAACATGTGAATCTGGACATAGTGACATAACATGTGATCTGGACATGGGTGATTAAACATGTGATCTGGACATGTGATATAAACATGTGAATCGTGGACGTGTGACGATAAACATGTGATCGGACGTGTGACATAAACATTGATGTGACATGTGATGATAAAAACATGTGATGTGGACGTGTGACATAAACATGTGATCTGGACATGTGATATAAGCAATGTATCTGGGAACGTTGATATAAACATGTGATATAAAATGTGATCCTGGACATGTGATATAAACATGTATTGGACGTGTGATATAAACATGTATCTGGACGTGTGGAATATAAACATGTGATCTGGACATGTGATTAAACTGTGATCTGGACGGTGTGACATGAACATGTGATCTGGACGTGTGACTAAACATGGTGATCTGGACATGTGATATAAACATGTGATCTGGACATGTGATATAAACATGTGATCTGGACGTGGATATAAACATGTGATCGGGACGTGTGAATAAATCATGTGAGTATAACATGTGATAGTACATGTGATATAAACATGTGAATATGTACATGTGATATAAACTGTGATCTGGAACATGGATATAAACATGTTATCTGGACGTGTGATATCAAACATGTGATCTGGACATGTGATATAAACATGTGATCTGACGGTTTGATAGTAAACATGTGATCTGACGTGGATGATAAACATGTGATCTGGACCATGTGATATAAACATGTGATCTGGACATGTGAAATAAACATGTGATCTGGACATGTGATCTGGACGTGTGATATAAACATGTGATATAAACATGTGATCGGATGTGTGATAATATAACATGTGAATTGGACGTGTGATAAACGATGTGATCTGGACATGTGATATAACATGTGATCTGGACATGTGAATATAAACATATGTATTAAACAGTTATATGGTATGTGATATAAACATGTGATTCTGGACATGTGATATAAACATGTGAAATCTGGAGTGTGATATAAACATGTGACTGGCATCGCGTGCGATGATATTAAACATGTGATCTGGACATGTGATATAACATGTGATATAACATCAGTGATCCTGGACATGTGAAATATAAACATGTATCATGGAACATGTGATATAAACATGATCTGGACGTGGTGATAATAAACATGTGATCCTGGACAGTGATATAAACATTTTGAAAAAAATCTGTGGGGAGACGTTGGTGATATAAACGTGATCTGGACATGTGATATAAACAGTGACTGGACATGTGATCGTGGACGTGTGATATAACATGTGATATAAACATTGATCTGGACGTGTGATATAGAAAATGTGAATCTGACGATGTGATATAAACATATGATCCTGGACATGTGATATAAACAATGTGATCTGGACATGTGATATTATGTGATCTGGACGTGTGATATAAACATGTGATCTGGAACATGTTATAGATAAAAGTGATCTGGACATGTGAATATACATGTGATCTGGACATGTGTATAAACATGTGATCTGGCATGTAACTGGACGTGTGATACTAAACATGTGATATAAACATGTGATCCTGGAGTGGTGATATAAACATGTGATCTGGACGTGTGATAACATGTGACTGGAATGTGATATAAATATGTGATCTGGACATGTTGATATATAGATATAAACAGTGTTTATATGTACATGTGATATAAACATGTTCTGGATGTGATATAAACATGTGATGGCTGACGTGTGGAAATAAACATGTGATCGGACGTGTGAATAAACTGTGATGATAAAACATGTGATATGTAGCATGTGATTATAGAACATGTGATATGTACGGATGTGATATAACTAGTGCATCTGGACATGTGATTATAAAACATGTGATCTGGACGTGTGATTCATGTGATCTTGGTTACGTGGTGATATAAACAATGGTGACTGGAACATGTGATAAAGATGTGATCTGGACATGTGATTAAAACATATGATATACGTTTATATGTAGTACATGTGATATAGAACATGTATCTGACATGGGTTATATATAACATGTGATTGGACGTGTGTATAATAAACATGTGATCTGGACATGTGATATAAACATGTGATCTGGACGTGTGATATAAACATTGATCTGGACGTGTGATATAAACATGGATCTGGACTGTGATATAAACATGTGAGTTGGGACGTGTATAATAAAGCGTGATCTGGACGTGTGAATAAACATGTGAATAAAATATGATAATAACAGTTATTTACATGTGATATAACATGTGATCTGTAACATGTGATTACATGTGATCTGGAGTGTGATATAAACATGTGATTCTGGATATGTGATATAAACATGTGATATAAACAATGTGATCTGGACGTGTGAAATAAAACATGTGATCTGGACAAGTGATATAACATGTGATCTGGACATGTGATATAAACATATGATAATAAACATGTTATCTGTAACATGTGATATAAACTGTGATCTGGCATGTGATATAAACATGTGATCTGGACGTGTGATATAAACACATTGAATCTGGACGTGATATAACATTGATATAACGATGATATGGTACATGTTGGATTATAAACATGTGATATTACATGTGATATAACATTTGATCTGGACATCGTGATAATAAACTGTGAATCTGACGTGTGATATAACGTGATCTGGACGTGGTGATATAACATTGATATAAACATATGATATGAAACAAATGTTATATGTACATTGTGATTATAAACCATGTGGATCTGTACAGTTGGATATAAACATGTGATCTGGGCGTGTGATATAAACATGTGATCTGGACATGTGATAAGACATGTGGATCTGGACTGTGTGATATATAAACATGTGAAATCATGGATATGTATATAATGTGATATAAACAGTGATCTGGAATGTGAACATAAACATTGATCTGGACATGTGATATAAACATGTGATTGGACAGTGTGATATAACACTGGTTTTTGAAAAAAAAATCCCCTGACGTGTGACAATAAACATGTGAGCTGGACGTGTGACATAAACATGTGATCTGACATGTGATATAAACATGTGATCTGGAGCGTGTGACAAAACATGTGAATCTGAGATGTGATATAAACATGTGATCTGGACATGGTGATATAAACATGTGATCTGGACGTGTGTAAAACATGTGAAAACATGGTGATCGACAGTATATAAACATGTGATCTGGACGTGTGATATAAAATGTGATCTGGACGTGTGAATAATACATGTGAATCTGGACATGTTATAAAACATGTGGATCTGGACGTGTGACATGGAACATGTGATCTGGACGTGTGGACAATAAACATGTGATCTGGAACATTGATTATAAAACATGTGACTGGACATGTGATAATAAACATGTGATGCTGGACGTGTGAATAAAACATGTGACTGGACGGTGTGATATAAACATTGTGATAATAACATGTGATATGTACATGTGATATAAACTGTGATATGTAACATGTGATATAACATGTGATCTGGACATGTGATATAAACAATGTGGATCCTGGAGTGTGATATAAACATGTGATCTGGACATGTGGATAGAACATGTGATCTGGACGTGTGATATAAACATGTGATCTGGACGTGTAATAAAACATGTGATCTGGACATGGATATAACATGTGAATCTGGACATGTGATAATAAAGGCATGTGATCGTGGACATGTGATCTTGGACGTGTGATATAGCATGTAATAACAATGTGATCTGGATGTGGTGATATAAACATGTGATCTGACGTGTGATAATAAACATGTGATCTGGACATGTGATTAAACATGTGATCTGAATGTGATAACATATGATATACCATGTTATATGTACTATGATTAGTAAACCATGGTGATCTGGACATGTATAATAAACATGTGATCTGGACGTGTGGATAAAACATGTGATCTGGACGTGTGATTATAAATATGTGATCTGGACATGTGATATAAACATGTGATATTACATGTGATCTGGACCATGTGATAAAACAATGTGGAGTCTGACATGTGATATAAACATGTTGATCTGGACGTGTGATATAAACATGTGATCTGACATGTGATATAAACATGTGACTGGACCGTGTGGATATAAACGTGATCTGGACATGTGATATAAAGTTGATCTGGACATGTGATCTGACGTGTGATATAACATGTTGATAAAAACATGTGATGGACGTGTGATATAAATGTGATCTGGCATGTGAATATAATAAAACATATGATCTGGACATGTGATAAAACATGTGATCTGGGACATGTGAGATAACATGTGATCTGGACGTGTGAAAAAACATGTGATCTGGAGCATGTTGATATAAACATGTGATCTTGGACCTGTGAATATAAAACATGTGATCTGGACAGTGATATAAACATGTGATCTGGACATGTGACTGGACGTGGTGGATATTAAACATGTGATAAAACATGTGATCTGGACGTGTGAATAACATGATGATATGGACGTGTGAATATAAACATGTGATCTGGACATGTGATATAAACATTGATCTGGACATGTGATATAACATTGATATAACATGTTATAAGTGTACATGTGATAAACATGTGACTCTGGACATGTGATGATAAACATGTGGATCTGGACGTGTGATATAAACATGTGAATCTGGAACGTGTGATATAAACAGTGTATAATAAACATGTGATATGTACATGTGATATAAACATGTGATAATGTACATGTGAAATCAATACATGTGATCTGGAACTGGTGATATAAAATGTGATCTGGATGTGATATAAACATGTGATCTGGAACGTGTGATATAACGTGATCTGGACATGTTGGATATAAAGCATGTGATCTGGAAATATGTACAAAACATAGTGATATAAACATGTTATAGTGTACATGTGATATAGCATGTGATCTGGGACATGTGAATATAAACATGTGATCTGAGACGTGGATAATAAACATGTGATCTGGACGTGTGATATAAACATGTGATATAAAACATGTGATATTCATGTGATATAAACATGTGATAGAATGTTGATATACAACATGTGACTGGCATTGATATAACATGTGGATCTGGACGTGTGTTAAACGTGATCTGGACGTGTGATTAACATGTTATAAACATTGAATATAAACATGTTAATGTACATGTGAATATAAACATGTGATCTGTACATTGATATAAAACATTGATCTGGACGTGTGAATTATAAACATTGATCTGGATATGTGATATAACATGTGATATACATGTGACTGACATGTGACAATAAACATGTGCATCTGGACATGTGAATATAACATGTGATCTGGACATGTGAAATCATACATGTGATCTGGACCGTGTGACATACAGTGATCTGGACGTTGACATAAACATGTGATCTGGACAGTGATATAAACATGTGATCTGGACGTGTACATAAACATGTGATCTGGACATGTGAATATAAACATTGATTGGACCATGTATAAAACATGTGATCTGACTGTGATATAAACATGTGTTAAACATGTGATCGGGATGGTGATATAAACATGTGATCTGGACGTGTGATATAAACATGTGATCTGGACCGTGTGATATAACATGTGATATAAACATGGATATGTACATGTGATAAACATGTGATATGTACATGTGATATACATGTGAATCTGGCAGTGATAATAACAAGTGTGTGATCTGGACGTGTGATATTAACATGTGATCTGGACGTGTGATATAAACATGTATATAAACATGTGATCTGGACATGTGATATAAACATGGTGATCTGGACGTGTGATATAAACATGGTTGATCTGGACTGTGAATATAAACATGTGATCTGGAACGTGTGGATTAAACAGTGAATCTGGACGTGTGAATAATAAACATGTGATCTGGACATGTGTTAAACAGTGAATCGGACTGTGAATATAAAACATGTGATCTGGACATGTGATATAAAACTGTGATCTGGACATGTGATATAAACTGTTGATATGGACGTGTGATATAAACATGTGATCTGGACATGTGATTAAAGCATTAGTGATCTGGACATGTGATATATGTGTCTGACATGTGAATAAACAGTGATCTGGACATGGTGATCTGGACGTGTGTATAAAACCATGTGATAATAACATGTGATCCTGACGTGTGATATAAACATGTGATCTGGACTGTGATATAAACATGTGAATCTGGACATGTGAATAAACCATGTGACTGGAAACATGTGATATAAACATATGAATATAAACAATGTAATATGTACATGTGATATTAAACATGTGATCTGGACGTGTGAATATAAACATGTGATCTGGACAGTGTGATATAACATGTACTGGGACGTGGTGATATAAAACATGTGATCTGGATATGGTGATTAGTAAACATGTGATAATAACATGTGATCTGGACCATGTGATAAAACATGTGATCTGGACGTGTGAATATAAACATGTGATCTGGACAGTGATAATAAAGATGTGGATCTGGACGTGTGACATAAACATGTGATCTGGACGTGTGACATAACAATGTGATCTGGACATGTGAAATAAACTGTGATCTGACATGTGATATAAACATCGTGTATCTGGACGTGTGACATAAACATTGATCTGGACTGTGATATAAACATGCGTGAATCTGGACAATGTGATATAAACAGTGTACTGTGACGTGTGATTAAACCATGTGATATAAACATGTGATCTGGGACATGTATATAAACATGTTGATGGACGTGTGAATATAAAATGTGATCTGGACGTGTGATATAAACATGTGATCTAAAACAGTGATATGATGTGTATAACCATGTGAATCGGCATTATATAAACATGTGATCTGGACGTGTGATATCAAAACATGTTATCTGGACATGTGAATACAACATGTGATCTGGACGTGTTGATATAAACATGTGATCTGACGTGTGATAATAAATCATGTGACTGGACATTGGTTAGAACATGTGATCTGGACATGGTGATATAGAACATGTGATCTGGAGCCTGTGATTAAACATTGATCTGGACATGTGAGTATAACATGTGATCTGGACAATGTGATCTGACGTGGATATAAACATGTGATATAACATGTGAGTCTGGACTGGTGATATAACGATGTGATTGGACGTGTATATAAACATGTGATCTGGACATGTGATTAAACTGTGATCTGGAACATGTGATATAAAAATAATGATATACAGTTTATATGTCCATGTGATATAAACAGTGAATCTGGACATGGTGATATAAACATGTGATCTGGACGTGTGATATAAAACATGTGATTGGACTGTGATATAAACATGTTGATATAAACATGTGATATGTACATGTGATATAAACATGTGATACGTACAATGTGATATAACATGTGACCTGGAACATGTGATATAAACATGTGATCTGGAACTGTGAATATAACATGTGAGTCTGGACGGTTGATATAAACATGCTGATTCTGGACATGTGATATAAACATGTGATCTGGACATGGTGATATAAACATATGATATAAACATGTTAATGTACATGTGATATAAACATGTGATCTGGACATGTGATAAAACATAGTGACTGGACGTGTGATATAAAATTGATCTGGACGTGTGATATAAACATCGTGATAAACATGTGATATGCGTACATGTGATATAAACATGTGATATGTACAATGTGAATATAAACATGTGATTGACATGTGGATATAACATGTCATCTGGACGTGTATATACGTGATCTGGACGTTGTGATATAAACTGTGATATAAACATATGATATAAAACATTTATATGTAATGTGATTAAACATGTGATCTGTAACATGTGATCTGGACCGTGTGATATAAACATGTTGAATCTGGATATGTGATGATTAAACATGTGATATAACATGTGATCTGGACATGTGAGCATAACATGTGATCTGGACATGTGATTAAACATGTGTCTGGACATGTGATATAAACAGTATCTGGACGTTGACATAAAACCATGTGATCTGGCGTGTGACAAACATGTGATCTGGACATGTGATATAAACATGTGATCTGGACGTGTGACAATAAATGTGATCTGGACATTGATATAAACATGTGATCTGACATGTGAATAAACATGTGATCTGGACCGTTGATATAAACATGTGATTATAAAACATGTGATCTGGAACATGTGATTAAACATGTGATTGGAGTGGTGATATAACATGTGATCTGGACGTGTGATATAAACATTGGATAAACAGTGTGATATGTACAGTGTGATATAAACATGTGATATGTACATGTGATATAAAAATGTGATCTGGAACATGTGATTAAACATGTGATCTGGAGCGTGTGATATAAACATGTGATCTGGACATTGATATAAACATGTGATCCTGGACGTGTGATATAAACATTACTTGGACGTGTGATAATAAACATGTAACTGGACCATGTGATATAAACATTGATCTGGACATGTGATTAACTGTATCTGGACATGTGATATAAACATGTGATCTGGACATCGTGATATAAACATGTGATCTGGAACGTGTGATTATAAACATGGTGATGCTGGACTTGATATAAAACATGTGATCTGGACCTGGTGATATAAACATTGATCCTGGCATGTATATAAACGATGTGAAATCTCTGTGCATGTATCTGGACGTGTGATGTATAAACATATGTGATATAGAACATGTGATCCTGACGTGTGATATAAACATGTGATCTGGACGTGTGATAATAAACATGTATTCTGGACATGTATGATATACACAGTGTGATCTGGACATGTGATATAAACATATGATAGTAACATGTTTATGAGTGTACATGTAAAATAGAACATGTGAATCTGGACGTGTGGATATAAACATGTGATCTGGACATGTGATATAAACATGTGATCTGGACGTGTGATATAAACATGTGATCTGGATATGTGATATAAACATGTGATATAAACAAGTGATCTGGACCATGTGATATAAACTGTGATCTGGACGTGTGAATATAAACATGTGATCTGGACATGTGAAAAAGATGTCTGGACCGTGTGACATAAACATGTGGATGGACGTGTGACATAACATGTGATCTGGACATGTGATATAAACATGTTGATCTGGAACATGTGATAATAACATGTGATCCTGGACGTGTGACATAACATGTGATCTGGACATGGAAATAACAGTGATCTGGACATGTGATATAAAACATGTGATCTGGACGTGATATAAACATTGATATAAACATGGTATCTGGACATGTGATATAAACATGTGATACTGGACTGTGTATAACATGTGATCTGGACCGTGTGATATAAACATATGTGAAATAAACAATGCGATGTGATATGTACATGTGATATAAACATGTGAATCTGGACATGTGATGATAACTGTGACTGGACGTGTGATATAAAATTGATGACTGGGACATGTGATATTAACATGTGATCTGGACTGTGATATACAATGTGATCTGGGACGTGTGATAAACATGTGATCTGGACAATGTGGAGATAAACATGTCGACTTGGACAGTGATATAGAACATAGTGATCTGGACATTGATAGAGACATGTGATCTGGACATTATTATAACATGTGACTGGACGTGTGATCATAAACATGTGATCTGACATGTGTATAAAGCATGGTGAGCTGGACGTTGTATAAACGTGATCTGGACATGTTGATATAACATGTGATCTGGCGTGTGAATATACAAATTGTGATATACATTGCTGATCTGGACTGTGAGTAAAACATGTGATCTGGACTGTGATATAAACAGATATGATCTGGACATGTGATATAAAACATGTGATATCTGGACGTGTGATATAAACATGTGATCTGACATGTGACATAACATGTGATCTCGACATGTGATATAAACATGTGATCTGGACATGTGATATAAACCATGATATAAACATGTTTATGTACATGTGATATAACATGGTGATTGGACAGTGATATAAACATGTGATCTGGACGTGTGATATAAACATGCCTGATCTGGACGTGTGATATAAACATGTGATATAAACATTGGATATGTAAACATTGATATAAACATGTGAAATATGTACATGTGATATAGACCATGTGATCTGGACATGTGAATATAAGCAGTGATCTTGGACGTGGTGGATATAAACGTGATCTGGACGTGTGAATATAACATGTGATTATAAACATATGATATAAACATGTTATATGTACTGTGAATAAACATGTGATCTGTACAGTGATAATAAACAATGTGATCTGGAACGTGTGATATAAACATGTGATCTGGACAATGTGATATAAACATGTGATTGGACGTGGTGATATAAACATGTTGATCGGATATGTGATATAACATGTGATATAAACCATGTATCTGAACATGGACATAAACATGTGATCTGGACATTGATATAACATGTGATCTGGACATGTGATATAAACATGTGATCTGGAACGTGTGACAAACTGTGATCTGGACGTGTGACATAACACATTGATCTGGACATGTTGATATAACATGTGATTCTGGACGTGTGACATAAACATGTGATCTGACATGTGATATAACATGTGATCTGGACATGTGAATATAATGAGAAGAGAGAGATTGATCTGACATGTGATATTAAACTGTGACTGGAAATGTATATAAACATGTGATCTGGACGTGTGATATAAACATATATAAACATTGATCTGGACATGTGATATAAAACAGTGTATCTGGACGTGTGATATAACATGGATTGGACGTGTGATATAAAACATGTGATCTGACATGTGATATAACATGTGATCTGACCGTGTGACATGGAACATGTGATTCTGGACGTGTGAACATAAACATGTGAATTGGACATGTGATTATGAAACAGTGATCTGGACCATGTGATATAAACATGTGATCTGACGTGTGATATAACATGTATCTGGACGTGTGATATAAACATGTGATATAAACATGTGATATGTAACATGTGGAATAATAAACATTGATATGTACATGGTGAATATAAACATGTGATTCTGGGACTGTGATATAACATGTGATTGGACGTGTGATTACAACATGTGATCTGGGACATGTGATATAAACATGTGATCTGGACGTGTGATATAAACCATGTATCTGACGTGTGATATAAAACATGTGATCTGGACATGGATTTATAAAAACATGTGATCCTGGACATGTGATATAAACATGTGATCTGGACATGGTGATCTGGACGTGTGAATTATAAACATGTGGATATAAACATGTGATCTGGAATGTGTGATATAAACAATGTGATCTGGACGTGATGAATAAACATGTGATCTGGACATTGATACAATGTGAACTGGACATGTGATATACTATGACTATAACATGTTATATGTACATGATATAACATGTGATCTGGACATGTGATATAAAATGTGATTGGACGTGTGATATAAAATGTATCTGGACGTGTGATATAAATATGTGACTGGACATGTGATAAAACTGTGAATAACATTGATCTGGACATGTGATATACATGTGTTGACATGTGATTATAACATGTGATCTGGATGTGATATAAACAATGTGATTGGGAATGTATATAAACAGTGATCTGACGTGTGGATTAACGTGACTGGACATGTGAAAAACATGTGATCTGGACATGTGATCTGGACGTGTGATATAAACAGTGATAAACATGTGATCTTGTACGTGTGATATAAAATGTGGGATTGGACATGTGATATAAACTATGATTGACATGTGATAATAAACCATGTGATCTCGACATGTGATATAAACATGTTGATCTGGACGTGTGATATACATGTGATCTGGACATGTGATATTAACAATGTGATCTGGAACCTGTGATATAAACATGTGATCATGTATACATGTGATATGAACATGTGGATATAAACATGTGATATAAACATGTGATCTGGACTGTGATATAAACATGTGATCTGGACGTGTGATATAAACATGTGATCTGGACGTGTGATATAAACATGTGATCTGGACTTGATATAAACATGTGATATAAACATGTGATATGTACATGTGATATAAACATGTGATCTGGACATGTGATATAAACATGTGATCTGGACGTGTGATATAAACATGTGATCTGGACGTGTGATATAAACATGTGATCTGGAGTGTGATATAAACGTGATTGACATGTGATATAAACATGTGATCTGGACATGTGATTACTGTGTTGGATATAAACATGTGATCTGGACGTGTGATATAACATGTGATCTGGACATGTGATATAAACATGTGATCTGAATTGATATAAACATATGATCTGGACATGTGATATAAACATGTGATCTGGACATGTGATATAAACATGTGATCTGGACGTGTGATATAAACATGTGATCTGACTGTGATATAAACATGTGATCTGGACTGTGATATAACATGTGATATGAAGACATGTGATCATGTGATACATGTGATATAAACATGTGATCTGGACATGTGATATAAACATGTGATCTGGACGTGTGATATAAACGTGATCTGGACGTGTGATATAAACATTGATGATATAAACATATGATATAAACATGTTATATGTACATGTGATATAACATGTGATCTGTACATTATATAAACATGTGATCTGGACGTGTGAATAAACATGTGATCTGGATATGTGATATAAACATGTGATATAAACATGTGATTGAACATGTGACATAAACATGTGATCTGGACATGTGATATAAACATGTGATCTGGACATGTGATATAAACATGTGATCTGGACGTGTGACATAAACATGTGATCTGGACGTGTGACATAAACATGTGATCTGGACATGTGATATAAACATGTGATCTGGACGTGTGACATAAACATTGTGATTCTGATCTGGACATGTGATATAAACATGTGATCTGGACATGTGATATAAACATGTGATCTGGAAAACATGTGATCTGGACATGTGATATAAACATGTGATCTGGACTGTGATATAAACATGTGATCTGGACGTGTGATATACATGTGATAAAACATGTGATCTGACATGTGATATAAACATGTGATATAAACGTGATTGACATGTGATATAAACATGTGATCTGACATGTATATAAACATGTGATCTGTGAACATGTGATATAAACATGTGATCTGGACATGTGATATAAACATGTGATCTGGACATGTGATATAAACATGTGATCTGGACGTGTGATATAACATGTGATCTGGACATGTGATATAAACATGTGATCTGGACATGTGAATAAACATGTGATCTGGACATGTGATATAAACATGTGATCTGGACATGTGATATAAACATGTGATCTGGACATGTGATATAAACATGTGATCTGGACATGTGATATAAACATGTGATCTGGACATGTGATATAAACATGTGATCTGGACATGTGATATAAACATGTGATCTGGACATGTATCTGGACGTGTGATATAAACATGTGATATAAACATGTGATCTGGACATGTGATATAAACATGTGATCTGGACGTGTGATATAAACATGTGATCTGGACATGTGATATAAACATGTGATCTGGACGTGTGATATAAACATGTGATTTGATATAAACATGTGATCTGGACGTGTGATATAAAACATGTGATCTGGACGTGTGATATAAACATGTGATCTGGACATGTGATATAAACATGTGATCTGGACATGTGATATAAACATGTGATCTGGAATGTGATATAAACATGTGATCTGGACATGTGATATAAACATGTGATCTGGACATGTGATATAAACATGTGATCTGGACGTGTGATATAAACATGTGATCTGGACATGTGATATAACATGTGATCTGGACATGTGATATAAACATGTGATCTGGACATGTGATATAACATGTGATTGACATGTGATATAAACATGTGATCTGGACATGTGATATAAACATGTGATCTGGACGTGTGATATAAACATGTTGATCTGACATGTGATATAAACATGTGATCTGGACGATGTGATATAAACATGTGATCTGGACATGTGATATAAACATGTGATCTGGAATGTGATTAAACATTGATTCTGGACATGTGATATAAACATTGATCTGGTGTATATAAACATGTGATCTGGACATGTTGATATAAACATGTGATCTGGACGTGTGATATGGAACATGTGATATAAACATGTTGACTGGACGTGTGGATATAAACATTGTGATTGACATGTGATATAAACATGTGATTACATTTGATTATGTTCTATGTGATATACAGTGACTGGACATGTTGATCTGGACATGTGATATAAACATGTGATCTGGACGTGTGATATAAAACATGTGATCTGGACATGTGATATAAACATGTGATCTGGACGTGTGATATAAACATGTGATCTGGACGTGTGATATAAACATGTGATCTGGACATGTGATATAAACATGTGATCTCTGGACATGTATGATATAAACATGTGATCTGGACATGTGATTCTGGACATGTGATATAAACATATGATCTGGACCATGTGATATATAATTACATGTGATCTGGACATGTGATATAAACGTGGGCGGCACGGTAGTACAGCGGTTAGCGCTCGTGCTTCACAGCTAGAAGGTCCGGGTTCGATTCCCACCAAGGCCGGGGCCTTTCTGTGTGGAGTTTGCATGTTCTCCCGTGTCTGCGTAGGTTTCCTCTGGGTACTCCGGTTTCCCCTACCACTAAAAACATGTACAATAGGCCAGGATGAATGAGAGTGTGTTTGAGAGTGCGCATGGGGGACGACGGATGGAAATTAGCCCAAGGCTACAATCCGGTGTGGCTTGTTCATTAACTTGCACTGTCCCGACCAAATAAACAATAAACAAACATGTGATCTGGACATGTGATATAAACATATGATATAAACATCTTATATGTACATGTGATATAAACATGTGATCTGGACATGTGATATAAACATGTGATCTGGACGTGTGATATAAACATGTGATCTGGACATGTGATATAACATGTGATCTGGACATGTGATATAAACATGTGATCTGGACGTGTGATATAAACATATGATATAAACATGTTATATGTACATGTGATATAAAACATGTGATCTGGACATGTGTTATAAACATGTGATCTGGACGTGTGATATAAACATGTGATCTGGACATGTGATATAAACGTGATCTGGACATGTGACATAAACATGTGATCTGGAAATGTGATTAAACATGTGATCTGGACATGTGACATAAACATGTGATCTGGACATGTGATATAAACATGTGATCTGGACATGTGATATAAACATGTGATCTGGACATGTGATATAAACGTGATCTGGACATGTGACATAAACATGTGATCTGGACATGTGACATAAACATGTGATCTCGACATGTGATATAAACGTGATCTGGACATGTGATATAAACATGTGATATAAACATGTGGCATGACCATTACGGGACATAATCTTGGACAGAAAGGTCTTTCTTCAACATGATCGCACCACTAAAGGAAACTTAGAGTTCAAACTTGTGAATACATAATAACACGAATGATTAAACAATCGTCATTCTTCATCTACCTCTGTGCGTATTAGGCCTGAAATTATACACATTCCTTACTTAAAATTTAAATCTTAATTCACTTTAAATTCTGACGTCTTTCACCTTGGCAGAGCTTAACGCACAGTGAGGTCATTAACGCACAGTGACATCACTCTGTGACCATGAGCAGATGCAGTAACTTATATGTGAGAAGATCATGGCGTGCATGAAAGTGAGTTTTGAGTTTTTCCTTGCTGTGCTGGAGGGGGGACACCCGCGCCGCTCGTCGCCACCTACTGCTGACGCTTATTTGGACATTATGTGTGCCTGGATACTTGATTCACCTGAACTTTACATTGTCTTATTTACTGCTCTGTTTTATTGCCTTAATCTTCGGTGCAGCCCTATGAGGCAACTCCTGTTGTGATATTGGGCTATACAAACCACTGATTGATTGATTGATTGATTGATTGATTGATAGATAGATTGATTGATTGATTGATTAACTTATTTGAGTGACCGACATCAGCGTGTATGAGTGAATAACATCCAATCTGCGTTTAGAGCCACCTTGATCAGAGTGCCGCAAGGGTCTATTTTGGGACCCCTGCTTTTTAGCATCTATGTAAATGACCTCCCTACAGTGTGTTCTGACGTTGCTATAATAATGTACCCTGATAATACGGTTATCTTCACTTTTGGGAAAAATGAGCTGGAGGTTGCTGACAAATTATCAAAGGAGATGCAAAAGTTGCAGAATGGTTACAGACATTCTGCCTGACCTTAAACGTTGATAAAACTGTCTGAATGTTTTTTTTGTTTCCAAATAAACGTAAATTACAACAAACAAAAACTGAAAAATGTAAATGTCACATAAAAAAAACTCAGTAACAAATTGAAATTTAACTAGATGAACTATAAACATTTCAACCTGGATAGACTCAAGCAGACGAAAGCAGTGATTAGAAAGATTTATTGATCTGTATATTGGTTTTGGCGATCAGACCCCGGCGGTAGACATCGATGTACAAGTCAGTGTAGGAAAACAGCTTATAGTTAGGGATGTCTTCCCCGGAGCCTGGACACTGGTGGTGGTATGGGTGGATGCGCAGGTAGAAGCCGTGACGGAAGAGGCGGAGATGGGGTGGAGGCGGGTTGCAGCGCAGCTGGGAGCGTGCGGATCATGCGGCTCATGATTGCTGGGGCTTAAAAGCGGACGATGATTGGCTGCTACGCAGGTGTGGCTCTTGCGCTGATGGCTGAGGAGGAGGTGTGGCCCTCTCGGGAGTGATCATTGGCTGGAGGTTGGTGATGCTGAAATTAGTCTACCAGTTTGAATTAACGCCTAGGCTTCATATTAGAAATTCATTAACTATAGAAGCCTCAAATACTTACCTCAACACTATGATTGTATTGCATGTCTAGTTGGTCTCAGGTGTAAAACATTGTTAAAACCACTTGAATCATTGTATAAAAGAGCCTTAAAAACTCATGACCATCAGTACCATCACTGTAAAGTACAAAGTAAATATAACATTCTGAGTTTCAAAAACCTCATTAAATTTAATAAAATTTCTGCTCTGTTTGAAACATTGGCGTAGCCATGGGTGTGCCAGTGCCACCCACAGAGCCAGCTGGCACAACCAAAAAACTGAATGCATTTTATTTTTTATTTTTTTTACATATAACGTAAATCCTCTAATGGCCTGTATTACATGTAGCTGGTGGAGGCAAATAAAAGCCGGTCTCTAAAACAGGCCGGGGCTATTCTTAGAAACTATAGCGGTAGAATTTCCCATGTTCCGAATTTGTCTCATACTCGTGTAAACGAAAACTCACGTGCAGGATGTAAAGAAACGGGAACCCAGGCCGAGAGAGGGAACGCTGCTGCGGAGCGGAGCTGATCCAAGCGTAACTTTGAGACAGATTTAGCCACTTTTCAAACCTTCTGTGACTATAAACAGGACAAGCAACAAATGTTGTTTGACCCTCCAGGGTTTTAATAAAGTCCTCAAAGCCCATCCAGCGGCTCCGTGTGCAGGTAAGTTCCACACCTCAAAGTAACTCCTCCGATCGGCACGAGCGTCTCGTCTTCTCTCAGGTCTGTTTTATGATCGATCACAAACACAAAGGCTCCGTCTAAACTCGCCTTTACACCAGATAACAACAAATAATCCGGTCCATGGTAAAAAAAGAAAAAAAGAAAGAAAGAGAAACCTGCAGTGACATTGATGTCAATGTTCCGCTAACAGCAGCGAAACGCTTCCTGTTGTCCCTACAAAATAAAAAGTGTCAATGTTCCAGCCGCTGGAGAGTGTTTGCAATGTCAATTATAAATGAACCTAATATTTTAGGTTCAAAGGACACAAATCTCGTTTTTCTTCATTCTACTGGTCGTCCGTTTTGCTCAAATAAAAATAAAAGCCGTCTCTAATTTTGGCCTGGTTCCAATAAAGGCCTGGTCCTCCATGTGCTTGAGTAAATAAAGGCCCCGGCCTATATTAGAGGATTTACGGTATGTAGCTTTTCCTAACATGTGTGATAACCAGTCGATCAATTTGTAAAAATTGCCACCAGGCGATGCGTTGCGACACCTGCACTGGGCATGTTAACTCGATCAATCAATAAAAAAGTGTTATCAGGCGAAGGGGGTTGTGACACCTGCACCTGGCAACCAACCTAATGACCTGTGACCCTCCCGCACAGCGAGCACTGCAGGAGCGATAAAAGAGTTAGTAGCCTAGCTACTACTCGCAGACAAACTGGACTCTGACGAAATAATAAACCTATTCAAGGCCAAGCCACGCCGCCTTGTGAAGCTGCAATAAGAAGGTGGGAAGTTCAGATGCTTAAATAATACATGTGATAGTGTGAGTAAGAAATAAATAGGATAAGATAAACAGGTTTACTTATAAATATGACAGGAAATACATGTGAAAAGTGTTAACAACTCATTTAAATCGCGTTAAAAACATGTGTTTAAAGGTTGAAAAGTTATTATGATGTATTTCAGAAGTTGAGAATGTGTTTGATTAAACAAGTTAATGCCAGCCATTGATTTTGAATATGTAAGTCGGAATTTATTAGTTTTGCCTGCAGGCTTGTAGGGGGAGCCCTTGCCACTCTGCTTTAAGCAAATTATGAAACTGGCAACATTTTCCCCCGTCAGAGGGGCATTACATGTACACAGTAAGAAAAAAAGTTCTATTTGTTGAGAATAAATTTGGCACACCCAGTGTTTGCTGGTGCACACCCAGTGTCTTTTTTCTGGCTACGCCACTGGTTTGAAATAATCATATCGCTGCTCTCCCTTTGAGAAAACTTGTCACACTGAATTTGGAGAATATTTCTAGAGCCACACGGTCGACAATCAGAGGAGACGAAGAACCATGGTCAACAATCGTTCTCTTATAATAAGTGAAGTCGTGATCTCAATTGGCGCAATGAATTATGGGATCGCTCAGAGGTCAATCGGGATAAATTTGACCCGGAAGTATGTTTTGACAGCGCAGAAGCAAATATGAAGACGAGAGAGTGCAGACAAATGCAGTTAAAATGATTTGTTATATGTTTGTATGAGATTCAAAACTTGCTAAACTGAGTGAGAGACTCAGGTGGAGGATACAGAGATGAGTCGCGCTGTTTTATATATGATGGACAATTGCTAATGTGAAGTTATTTGTGTGGAAATGTGGGCTATCACTAAGCAGCTAGAGGACTTGTTGGTGACAGACACAAGACGGAGAAACTCTGGCAGATCCTTGAAATTCCTTCAGTGAAACGGGTCGTCGAGATAGATGGAGTTTGCTGCTGATCTACGATGAGCTTGTGCCGTGACATCGGTGAAAATAGCATCATGTCCGCGACAGACTTTACCATGAGTCTGGAAGTGTAGGGTCACTTTACTGCAGTGCACACTGGGGCTTGAGGAGATGCGCTTGTTGTTTATTTAATCACATTTTATTTTTGATCTACTTTATGCCCTTTTAAGTTTTAAAGTTTTTATAGTCCCGGCAAGGGACTATTGTTTTTGTGTGGTTTCTTCTTATTATTTTTTTCTCCGTAAACGATCGTACTTTTGACCCACTAAACGTCGCGGAAAACTCACCAAATTTGGCGGAGCCATTGGGGTGGCGTGAAAATTTATGGAAATAGATGAATTGGCCACGCCCAAAACAAAATGGCTCCCCAGCGCGCCCTCAAAGTTGACCCCCATTCAAATGAAAACACGCCTTTTTGAGCCTGGACCCAAACCCTTCCGTATAGTGAAAGGGCACATCAGGACAAACCAAAAACTCAATTGGAGCGCCATGCCCGGACGCACAGGGAGTCGGCCATATTGACTTGCCATTGGCTTGTCAAGTGGTTTGATAAGTGGCCCGCCCATCCTCTGTGAAAATAGCCAGAGTTCTTATTCTGGCACCATGATGGCCTCTGTCAGAGTTTGTCCTGAAATTCGTCAATTTTCCCAAATTCGCCCTTTATTCACAAAAGCCACAGTTTTAGACTCACACATATTTATACTACCCCTCTGTCACAGAAAGAAGCTTTAATTTGGACGTTTTGGCTCCAAATTTAGCTTTTTTGGACTGTACAGTCACAGGAAGTTCAGTTTGGCTGTTTCCTGTCCGTTTTTCTGTTTGTTCCTTGTACTATATAGGTCTCACCAAAATATGGCTTCATCTATTGAGACTTCTGCAGGGCTGGATTATCCTCTCAAATCATTGGGCGCCCTGGGAATTTTTGAAAGCCCAATTACAAAAAGATTCAATAAATATTAAACTGTAACTCTGTTTTCCACAAATACACAAGAGAGGGGTGTTTCATAACATTAATATAAAATAGGCTGCATCTTTCACTCATCCATAAGATTGCAGGATCGATTCCAGCCTTCATACTTTTTTTTTTTTTGGTGTCAGCACCTAGTAGGAAGAACATGCCGTTTTTTCTCCTGATGCAAATATTATACAGAGGTTTATTAGCTATGCAGTATGTTGAACTTGCATTGTTATGCTTGAAATGTTATATGTAATGTAAGACAGTATATTTTCTTTTTTGACTCATTACCTACTGGGACGAACATGAATCGGTGCCTATCGTGCCTATCATGAAAACGTGGAAAGAACGGTTTCAATATATGCAGACCTAAAGAGAAAGAACTGGGTCTAGAGTTCAGGTTGCTTTAGTGTAGGTGTTGCTTGTACCAGGATAAGGGCCTTTTACATGGGCCACTGCACACATTGTCCAAGCCTAAATTAGATGAGCGCGGGGCGTTTCATAACATGTTAATCATTTCTGCTGTGATTCATATTGGGGGTGTGTAGCTCCATTGGTAGAGCAGTGGGTTTGCAACCATGAGATTGCTGGATCAATCCCTAAAAAAGAGTCATTTTTTTGAAATACACTTTTTACCTTTTTTATTTGTAACTATTTGACAGGTTTTGCTTGTACCAGGGTAGGGGCCTTTTACATGGGCCACTGTACACGTACATGTATATTAGATACCTCCGCGTGCTCTTGTATTTGCTGAACACTGAGTAACAGCTTTACAGGTTTGGCGATATTTATTGAATCATTTTGTAATCATGGCAAATTCCCCTGTCAGCCCAAAGCTTCGATTGGGGGGTCCAGCCCTGCAGTGCCCACGGAATCAGTGCCTATACTACAAATAGAGGTACGCAAAAAGGACTTCTGTGTAATTTGGCACATCTGTCCAGATGCTGTTTTGCCTGCTGGCTTCTCCCGAGTATTGCAGTTCACTGGCCATAGAAGGTATTTCAACTATAGAACGAGTGAAAAGCACCGCTGCAGCAAGCGTGAGGCCGGTGCCCTGAGGCTGAAGCAAGAGTGGGCTGGCACCAGAGATAACTGGGGCAAGAGTAAGGCCGGGGTCTGACGAAGGCAAGGCGAGAGTGGGCCGGAGCAAGATTTACCAGAGAGCACACAGGTTGTGTGTGAAAATAAGGGGAGAGCGGGGATGGTAGCAAGGGGGGCGGTCGCAAGGGGGGCTGCGCCAGGGGCGAGGGC
Source organism: Neogobius melanostomus (assembly GCA_007210695.1). Classification (NCBI taxonomy): domain Eukaryota; kingdom Metazoa; phylum Chordata; class Actinopteri; order Gobiiformes; family Gobiidae; genus Neogobius; species Neogobius melanostomus. Next base: position 90,898 of record VHKM01000475.1, on the reverse strand, counting down.
CTCTATCGCCGCTTGCGGCTTTAATTTACATTTTATGTTTCATGTTGCACGATTGCTCTGAAGAAAATTCCTACTTTGTGAACCTGTTCAATGTCAATAAAATGATTCTGATTCTGTCGGCTTATTAACAAAGCTTTCAGTTTCTACACATCTGGATGGTGAGGGAAATGTTTTACTTCAGTGCCAAGTATGAAGTACAGTTTCTTTAAGGCCGAGTGCATTAACAGAAAAGATCCGACAAATGACAAAGCATGTGATAATTGAACAGGACGCATATAAGGTGCTATTGCACATGTTTTGCAGGGTATGTTTATTGTTTCCTGTGCTGCATGACTTTATTCAACTTCTAGGCATATGCCATTTAGCCTTTCCTTCATACACAATCTTCGTAATCCCTCCTCCCCCGATACAATGCTGAGAGAAAACATGTTCATGTTGGTCAAATCATTGTGTAGTAATGATGACTTACTTTCTGCTTTTCTATAGTACAATTTATATATAATGTGTAATTTTCAGGAAAAAATGATTCCCCCACCCAAAAGTCGACATTTAATTTAGCTTGTGCCACCTGCAATTGGAAATTAAAACGAATATATTTGACCAAAATGTTCGTGGAAGCACAGATACTCACCCTCGATATATTTTTGATGATCTGTTAATGTATCACAGTTTTTATGCCTGTAAAACAATCTTTATTCATGCATATTTTACATTGGGTTTACTGGGAGACAGCGATTTTATCCCAATTGACCTTTGACCAGAAGCGCAGCACATGCGCACTACGAGATTACGACTTCGCTTATTATACAGTATATCAGAAATTATGCTTTTTTAGAACAATTCTGGCATTAGTATTATCCTATTCCAGGCACATTGTAATTACTTATTGCTTCTAGTTTAATAGTGTTTTATTTTCTTGTGCAGCAGTTGTGGAAACTCTTGTTTATATAATGTGCCTCTGAAATAAAGTTGGATTGAGTCAGTCAAAACAAGTGCGGTTCCCCATTACTTTATTTTATTCAACGACACAAGCAGGAGTTTTACAAACCCACTTACAGTAAGAATTCATTCATTTTGTCACAATCTAATAAGGCTAAAGTGTCCATGAGTTGGGCTGGGATACTTTTGTGGTTAATTATCAATATGAATTAAAGAGCTATCACTATCAGTGAAGCAAGCCATTATTAGGCTGAACAATCTAAACAAACCCATCACAGAGATAGCAAACATATTAGGCGTGGCTAAATCAACAGTTTGGAACATTATTTAAAAGGAAGAAAACACCGGTGAGCTCAACAACAACAACAGATCTGGAAGACCACGGACGGAATGTGGTGGATGACCAAAGAATTCTTTCCCTGGTGAATAAAACTCCTTCACAACAATAGGTCAGATCAAAAACACTCTCCGGGGAGGTGGTGTATATGTGTCAAAGTCAACAATCAAGAGAAGACTTCACCAGAGAGAATACAGACCATTAACTCATTGGCTGCCAGCCAATTTAGGAACAGCCGACCCCATATTGCCAGGCGCTTTAGATTATTTTCACAGTGTTTTCAAGACCCTTAGAATATTGTGTACTATTACTATGTAAAATCTGACCAGACTCTGAAAGAATAGACTGTCTAATTTCATCAGTAAAAAAGGTTTGTTTCTAGCTTGCTTCGTTCTTTCGAAATCACCAATTGAATATTGGCAAGTTTCACTGAAAACGCCAGTTTCTGCTGTGAAAACAAGCTTTTTGTAAAAAGAAACACATCAAGCAAAACAGTGACTTTGACGCTAATATTTTTTGTAAAGTAGTACGAGTGTTGGAGGAGATGATGGTGATCATGGTGGAGGAGGAGGATCAAGGAAGCAGACTGGTGTTCGACCTAAAAAAAAGCCGCCGACAAGCAAGCTAACCCCTTTAATCACAGAGTTTTATAGAAGGAAACCACTGTTCAGATGTTTGAGGTGTCACTAAAGTAAAAAATATTAGCTTCAAAGTCACTGTTCCATTCAATCTTCTCCAACTCCCTTTCGCCATCGTCCTTGCCTCGTCTGAGACCACGGTCAGATTAAAAGAAGTAGTTACTACTGCCTGGCATTTCACTAAAACTAACCCTAACCTTACCGTAGCCTTAACCTTAAGGATAGTGGAGTTTACAGGCTACGCTCGGAATGGGGGTATCAAAAAGTGTCAGATTGGCGGGACGTCGCAATGGAGGAGTGTTGGAATGAAGGGTCGACCCAACATGAGCCTTTACTGCATTCGTTATCACTGAAAAACATAATGGCAGTCAACAAGTTAACCACAAGGCGTAAAACACTGGTGAGCCTCAAAAACAGGAGGCTGATTAGAGTTTGCCAAAAACCATGTAAAAAAAACTTTACAGTTCTGAAACAACATGCTAGGACAGATGAGACAAAGATCAACTTGTACCAGAGTGATGGAAGAGAAGAGTCTGGAGAAAGAAAGGAAACATCCACCTCCTCAATGAAACATGGTGGTGCAGCATCATGGCATGGGCTTGTCTGGGCCAATGGAACTGGTTCCCTTGTATTTATTGATGACTGTTGACAAAAGCAGCAGGATGAATTTTGAAGTGTTTCGGGGAATATTATGAGCTCATATTCAGCTTCACAGTGCAGATGGACAATGACCCAAAGCTACTGCCAAAGCCACCAAAGAGCTTTTTAAGGCAAAGAGAAAAACATAAGAATTGAGTCCATATCCCAATACAGTGCCTTGTGAAAGTACTAATACACCTTAAACTTTTGTACATTTTGTCATGTTTACAACCCTAAACGTAAAGATTTTATTTAGATGGAGATTCACCTTCCAGCAGGACAATGACCCTAAACACAAAGCTAAATCTACAATGGAATGGTTTAAAAACAAACATATTAATGTGTTAGAATGGCCCAGTCAAAGTCCTGACCTAAATCCTATTGAAAATCTGTGGAAAGACCTGAAAACTGCTGTTCACAAACGCTCTCCTTCTATTTTGACAGAGCTTGAGTTGTTTTGTAAAGAGGAATGGGCTAAAATGTCAGTCTCTACATGTGCAAACCTTGTAGTCATACCCCAGAAGACTTGCTGCTGTTATTGCAGCAAAAGGGGGTTCCACAAAGTATTAAGTCATGCTGTATGAATACTTATGCACGCCCCACTTTTCACTTTTCTATTTAAAAACAAAAACAAAATCATGTATCATTTTGCTTTCACTTCACAGTTGTCTGTTACTTGTGTGTGAACTTTCAGTAAAAATTCAAACTAAAATCTTTATGTTTAGGGTTGTAAACATGACAAAATGTGTATTAGTACTTTCGCAAGGCACTGTATGTATGGACCTAAGTGTATGAACATTGCTCTGTATAATGGTTCTGGACAACCAATATTTTAGTACCGGTATTGTAAACCAAGAGTTATTTAAGAAAAAAAAATCTAACGGTACCCAGCCATAGCCATGGGGCAGACTGAGTTGTTCAAAACATAAAATTCACATTTTACAGAGAAGAAGATCCTTATTATGTCTCAGAGACTCCATTTAAAAAGACATTTGACACAAAACAAAGAAATTACAGATGTTTCTCACGTCTTTGTCCAACACTTTTGTTCACTCTAGTTTTAGTATTTCATATCTGAAAACATATAACAGTGAAAATTCAAAGTAAAAAGTACAGAAAAAATGTATTCAATACAAAGCAACAAAATAAAGCTCAAAACAATCGCTGTCGTGACTCAGAAATCATCAGCAGTGAGTGCAGTTTGGACACAGTGATCAGAAAGAGTTCGGTGTCGATTAATTTGTCTCCACAGCTGAGATGATCAGAGGAGCTGAGTTTGTTCCTCCTTCATTGGGTTCAGGACTGAAATAAGGAAAGAGTTTCTCCCTGAAGCTGCAGTTAGTGAAGGAGAAGAGGAGATCTGCAGAATCTACATCATAAAAGGAGACCAGACCTGCTCCATAGTTCACAAACACCCCGACCTTCTGAGGAGGCCTCTGTGGAGACAGACGGACAACAGGGCCGACACAAGCTTTGTACTGATCTCTGTTTCTCAAGATAATGGTCCAGAATCCGTTCTTTGGGCTCGCAGTGATCTCTCCCTTCCTGTTGACGGACTCTCGGGCCACTCCTAAATCCCACTTAGTTTTCTCTTTGACCTGAACCTCAAAGTAGAACCTGCCTGAAGAGAAACTCTGTTTTCCTAAAACAATAGGACATTTATCAAACCTCAGAGGAGAATCTGGGAGCTCCTTCCAAACATCACCACAATGAACCTGTTTGAGATCTTCAGACAGAACCAGACGAGGATGAGCAGTGTCTGGGTCCAGAGTGACGTCCACAGCAAACTGCTGAACTCTCCTCAGTTCAGCCTTATTAGTCAGTTGTTTAAAGACTTTGTTGAACTTCTGTGAGAGACTTGTGTCCAGCTCAGACAGAGCGTGTACCACACTGCCCTCACACGTCTGCGGCTCAAAGCTCACGCTGCTCCAGTCCTTCAGGCCAGCAGGGGGCAGTGCAGGGCAGCGCTGTAGAAAGTGGAGGGGGTCTGTAGAGAGTGAGAGCTGCTGGGCCTCAGTGCTGCTCTTCTCCAGCTCACACATCTCCTGCTGCAGCTGTTGGATCAAGGCCTGAGCGCGCTCCTTATGTTTAGAAAGACTTTGTTCCATGACTTCGATGTGATGGTCCAAACATCTCTGCACAGACTCCATGATGTCACTGAAGACCTTCACCATCTGCTGTGTCTCTCTCTGAGCCTCTCTCTCACTGAGCTCCAGGGCAGCTGTGATCTCCTGGACCTTCAGCCTCCTCTGCTCCACCAGACGCTGGTTCTCAGCCACAGTTTGCTCCAAGGCTTCATCCAGAGGAACCATTGTGTGGTTCTTGTGCTCCAGAGCAGAACATACCACACAGATGGCCTTCTGATCAGTGCTGCAGTAGAGCTCGAGCGGCCGGTCGTGTGTGGAACACATCCTGTCACTCCTCTTCTTCAGTCTGGCCTGAGAGACTATCTCAGAAAGTAAGGTATTGACGAAGAGCTCAGGTCTGATGGAAAAGCTCCTGTTACACAGTGGACATTTACAGACGGCTTTAGTGTCCCAGTGCAGAGAGATGCAGCGTTTGCAGAAGTTGTGTCCACATGGAGTGGAGACGGGCTCAGAGAACACCTCCAGACAGATGGAGCACAGGAACTGCTCCTCAGAGCTTCCAGCAGCAGACATGGCTCACCTGAGGACACACAGGGACAGAGTCAGAGATGACTTTAACAGTTTCAGGTTCAGAGGGATACTCTCCTCCTGCTGCCTCAGATTTACCTGATCCTTCTGTCCACCCTCGTCAAAGCCTGTGTCCCTGCTCTTTCCCCACTCGTCACCTTCTTCGTCACCTTCCTGTCTGCTGGCTCAGTCCAACCTGAACTCAAACTCTCCGCTGTTTTTCTCACACCACAGGAACCTCAGACTGGACCAGGATATTTAATTACTGCACATATCTCCGTCTGAAGGAACAAACCTGTCAGTGCGATCAACTCTAACCCCGTCACAGTAAGAAACTCCTCCACGTCACAAACGACCTCCAGCTCTTCTATTGGAGTGGGCGTGTCCAGAGGGACATTGGGGAGACGGGGATGAAACAGACTTCCATAGAGGCCAGAGTTTCCAGTACATTTGTCACATAGTTTTGAACTCACACAAAGTAAAGTAGGTCAATAAAATCCTATAAGAACCTACTGAACTGATCCGGGCTAGTTCACCAGCACTGATTTAACAGGGGCAGAAGGACACGTCACTTTCCCTTTAATAAAGCTTCATCATGTTTTTATTGTTTCTACACAAACACGTAAATGAGTAATGAGTAAATTTGTACTTTACATTTCAGAGCACGACCCGCCCTCTCATCGTTCACTTCCTTTTTCTCACAGACTCCAGTTTCATCAACGTAAACCACTGCTAATCTCCCTCTGCTCCCGTCACAGAAGGCGTCCTCCAAGCTTCAGTTCTCTGCCCCCTCTTCTTCAGTCTGAAGAAACAGGGCCGAGAACTGGGTAGGGCAGGGTTAAAGTAGACTCTCCCTCCTCCCTCACCTCAGACACTTGGCATCTTAGGCTCAACCTTCTACTTCTTCTTAAAGATCAAAAACATGTCAAAAGGGGGGTCCTCGGCCCATTAGTCCGACGTTTCATTATTCCGAAAATCACCCATTGAGTAGGAGTACCATTAGTGCGACATCTCTTTAGTCTGAATAAAAGGCCCATTGGTCCGAAGTCCTGTTGGTCCGACCATAAACAGCGGAGATGTGCTCAGGGTTTAGGGTTAATCCTAATCCTGTTTATGGTTGAACCAACTGGACTTCGGACCAATGGGCCTGTTTTTCTGACCAAAGAGATGTCGCACTAATGGCACCTCTGCTCAATGGTACATTTTCTGAATAATCAGATGTCAGACTAATGGGTTGTCGGGCCACTGGCATAGCACCGTAAAAAGGTCTAAAATCCTTCACATGTAAAGTTAAATGCGATAAAACATTTTTACAGAACAGTAAATCTCTGTAAAAGAAGAACGTGGTTCAGATAATGATACTGGAACTTCATACTTGGACCAGAAAACCTTTAGTCTAATCTCCACACAGAAAGGCCCTGTCCCTGTGGGAATCGAACCCAGGACCTTCTGAAGCAGGAGCGCTCACCACTGCGCCACCGTGCTGCCAATGTGGTCATTAGAAATTCACAGTAAAAAGCATCTCTGGCCAGAGCCTTAGCCAGTATTTCAGAAATAGTGAGGTCCATATAAATCTTTTAGCGGGGCTCCTCCCACAGGATTCTGTTTAATTGATCAGATGTAGGGGTGTTGAAAAAAATGTTTTTGGTGATAAATCGTGATATTATGTCACACATTTCTCATATCGATATAAAAAGGGTCTGAAACGATTTTCAAACATTGAAATTTTGGGGTAAATATTCATTGCAGCGTCTCTCTTTGGTCCTGCACTTTTACTCCCGCCCGCTAGATGGCAGCGCACTGTGCAGCTTGAGTAACAACAGAGTGAGTTATCTATTGATGGCTTTTTACAGGGTTGTTGCTAGATCATCGGCTCGGGAGGGACGTCTGCTGTGATTTTGTATAGATACAAATAGATACAAATAACCCTAATCCTAACCTTAAGGTTAATCATATCCCTGGCCCTAACCTTAAATTGTGTCATGAAACGACACATTTTCACAGCAGACCGTCCCTGTCCCTCCCGAGATTAAAAGCTTTAATTGAGTCAGAGAAACACAGTAACAATATAAGTTTATGTCCCGGTTCATAAAGGCGTGATCCGACCCAAGTCCACGTTTTTACAGTCAGACGGCCGTGATAACGACGCTCACGGTTAATTATTAATGAGGAGGAAATAAGACGTTTAGAAAAGAACTGAACCAGGACGAAACCTGCTTCTTCTTCGTGATTCCATTAGTGTGTTTTGCGCCTTCGACCCTGAGGCAGCGAATTGGAATTGTGGTTTTCTGTCCAGAGACACCAGGGGGCGATGAAAGACCCTCCAATCATCCCATTAACACTTGTATCACCCCCAGAGGGACTACGGAAAGGATTTATTAAACAGCAACTAAACACCAAATCAATAGACTAATAATAGTCCCTTTTCACAATATTCTAATTTCATCGATTCAGTCACATTTTCTGCTGTAAATGCTTCTTCACCACCTGATGGCGTCTCTGCCCATCACGAGCACAAACATGAGTTTATAACATTATCTGGACACAAGTGAATGATTTACCCTGGACTGGCCCAGCACTAAACACTCATTGATCTGCACATTTTACTGACTTTAATTTTCATATTAACATCAACTTTTCAAAAGCACTTTATCCCAAAGAAGCAGTGATCCACTCAACGTCCACATCGGCTCATCATAAACCCATAAACACATTAAAGAAACACAAAGACACTAACTACGTCCCATACTTTACTTAAAGCTAAACACATGTAGAACAGAGTCTGTAACAGTGGATGAAGAAACAGAAACACTTTGTCTCACCTGATGTGGAGTTTTGGACTTTTCTAAGAACGATCTGTCAGCTCCAAGTCTCCGCAGACGATGTGACTTTATCTGGATGAAGCTGGAGATTAAAAGCTTTAATCGAGTCAGAGAAACGCAGTAACAATATAAGTTTATGTCCCGGTTCATAAAGGCGTGATCCGACCCAAGTCCACGTTTTTACAGTCAGACGGCCGTGATAACGACGCTCACGGGTAATTATTAATGAGGAGGAAATAAGACATTTAGAAAAAATAATGAGTGAAATGCAGAGGTGTCAGGGTGAGGGTCAGTATTCAAATAAACATGACAAATACAAACTTCATTTACTTTAAAAATACCTATTTATATTTCACACAGACACAGGTTTATACAGTAAACCTGTATAAACCTGTATAAACCTGTATAAACCTGTATAAACCCAGCCCCCGAGCACCAGGCACTAGATCTGGCCCTGAGTGTTTGAGCCCGGTCCAGATCCAGTCCTGGTTTTAGCTGGTCTCAGAGAGTTTGAGTCCAGTCCTGGTTTTACAGCCCAATTACACTACTGCTCCTTCTGGGACAGAAATAATAAACTCTGAGTGGAGCAGTTCTTGTTACAGACTGGTCAGAAAATAAAATAACAGGATTAATGTCAGACCTGTGGACAGTAAGTTACCAGTGAGAAAGTGTCTCTGTTTTATTCTCCGTGTTTGTCCTGCCCTCACACTGAGCTCGGCAGGTCCATAACCATCATCTCACTAAAAACACACCACTCTTCCTTTTTCATGGCTTTGATTTGTTGGAAACTTGGCCTGGATATTTCATGAAGAATGAATAACATTTTGATTAAAACATCACGGCCTGTAGCTCCTTAATGCACAGAGAAAAGCACAACTGAATAAGTAGCAGGCTAACGTTAGCCGCGAGCTAATGTCTGATCAAACATATATTTAAGAGACATTACTCGTCTGAAACTTCACAAACATCTCATGAGAGTTAGTACTAATATTGTGTTCAAAAAATGGATGAAAAAAATACGTAGGCTCGTTGTATTAAAATCAAAATCATTGTTTATTCCCTAAGATTACAATCTAAGCACAGAGAGGAACATCTGGACATGTTGACCGGCCAGGAGGGGAGAGAGGGAGGAGCGGCCTGGCCTTTTATAAACACAGGAAGTAGGCGTCTCCTTGTTGAAGAACCAATCAGTGCCTTTAGAATACGCGATCTGACTCCGCATTATAACACACTGCCCCCAGTGGATATCAGAATAAAGACAACGATACAGCAAAATGTCAGCCCAATTCAAATCAACCCCAAAAGCACAGATTACAATCAACACAGTTTCATATAATCATTAAAGCCTATTATGACAAAAACATATATAGAAATATTCAACACTAAACATACTCCTGTAAAATAGAGCTTTATATAAACTTACAGGCTGTGCTGCTTAAAACACAGCTTAGGCACAAAATCACTAAAAGATATTTCTGAATAAATGTCCAAATCCAGATGGTGTTTGTCAGTTTTATTACACACAGAACAGCGATGCAAACAGTCACGTTATATTTTGATCAACAGATGATTCTTCTGTAATAAATGTGTCACTGATCTCACTTTAGGACTCATTTGGTTTCTGTACATTTGATCCACACGTGATTCCTCTGAAACACCGTCATTTTTATACAAAGTCTCACAATAAACTCTAAGCTAAAAACTAAAAGGTTCAATCATTGTTGCAGACACCAGTGAGTCACATCAGGGAGGGCATCTGGTGAAAACACAAAAGTCCAAATGTCAAACAGACTCCAGTCCAGAGAAACAAGATCGTTCAATGGTGGAAAAGACGTTCACAACAAAAACGTACAAAAATGATCAGGTGATCGTCCTCAATGACGGCAGGAAACGAGTTCTTCCAGAGTCACTGAAGGCGTCACTGGTCACTGAGCTCAGTCTCCTCCAGATCCTTCTACACAGCTGAGATGATCAGAGGAGCTGAGTTTGTTCCTCCTTCATTGGGTTCAGGACTGAAAAATGGAAAGAGTTTCCCTGAAGCTGCGCGTCGGGATCCATTTTCGCCCTGTCGGTTCTTATTTTCCCGATAATGACCGGCGTTCTATACATTATCCCGCTTATTATACGGCTGTTTGCCAACTGTACACACACAAATAAACTTCATACACTTTTATGAAGACAGAAAGGTTTATTTAATGATTCCGCGGCAAATAGTTCCCAAAAGTTTGCGCGTTGCTTGGCAACGTTTGTTGATTCCAGGCAGTGTGGCGAGGCTAGTAACAGCACGGCTAGCTACTTATTGCTAGCCTAGCTACTTAGCTGAAGGTGCAGTTAGAGAGGAGGAATGGTGGTGAATCTCTGGGTGAGTTGAAAGTCGGACTCCCGTTAACTTCACGAGTGATTCCCTCAACTTCTCTCTTATGGACGGGGACAGAGATAGTGTCCGCCTGTCCGCTACTACTACTCGCGGAGTGATATGAAAGACCTGTATTACAAGCACCAACTCTGTTGCCATTGGCAGCGGTCATTATTTTTTTCAGAGGTCGTCTATCAGAAAATAATGACCGGTAGAACGTTGGAAATCACAGTCAAATCAATGGAGCGTTCTACTTGCATTGTGAAGGGCCGTATAATAACTTACAATAATATTTTTCTTTTTTGCCTTGCAATTTCTACAGTAAGGCATTCAAGTACATCATCCACCGCAATAATCTTATTTTCGATTATTTTATAACTATAGTTTGAGTCTACAAACATAGCTCCGCCCCCACCATGCTTGTTTCGTCTGTTCATACTTGTAAACTCATAACCTTCGATATTAAAGTCCATTTCTCTGTTATTATGAAGCCATGTTTCTGTTATTAAAATTACATTAAAAGGCTTTGAAAACTGTTTTAAATAGCTCTTGATGTGGTCAATGTTAGCGTATAAGCTTCGACTGTTGAAGTGGATTACCGAAAAGCATTAACGTTCTTGAATTTGCAATTATAAAGGTCCTCTGTGTAATACTGACAGTCATTGACAGATGTTGTAAAGAAGTTATGTTCAGGGTCGATGTCGTTCTCGGTGTTCTGTAAATCATATTGAGCAAATTTAAAATCCAGGTTGATTGTTTCCGTAATTGTCCTTCTTGAGAGATCTAAATCTAAGTTTCCAATAGTACTGTGTGTGTCAGAATGAAAATGAGATTGACTTGTCTCTGATGACGTCATCTCTATGTGACAGTGATTACCTGGTGGGAAGTGCCTTAAGGTTTGGGATGTGAGGTCGCTCTGATGACGTCCTCAGTTGCGACCGTGTTTACTTCAGTCAGTGCAGCAGCATGTTCGGCGCCTCCTCCGGTAAGCCAGTAAGTCATTTTATAGTTGCGATAAAGTTCATCGTCAACATAGAGCTTATCGATGAATAGTTTAGTTTTCCTTCCCGCGGCTCTTGCCTCGGCCAACACCGGCTGGAGCAGCCTGCGTCTCCGTATGATCTCGGGGGGAAACTGATCACTCAGGGAGAACCCAGACCCTTTGAGCTCCTTGGCTTTCCCCATGATGGTAGACTTGTGCCTGGGATCGAGAAGCTTGGCCACAATAGGACGATTCTGGGATTCTCCTTCATGATATTGGCCTAGGCGATGTGACCGAGCCAGCTGGATTCCTCGGACCTCGGAGTCTCCCATCTTTAGGTGAGTTTGAGAAAGGACTTCACTAGTTGTTCCGTTGTCTGGTAGGTTTCCTTTGGTTTCTCTGGTAGACCGTGTATGATAAAGTTGTCCCGCATACTCCTACATTGCAAGTCGAGGATGTGATTTTGAGCTTTTATTGACTCGTAATGTAGCTTACCCGTCAAAGTTTGAGATCGTTTACTTCCAGGCGCAGCGTCACGTTGTCCTTTTTCAGGACATCCACCAAAGCGACGTGAAAGTCCAAGGATTGTTTTAGATCCTCGACGTCCTCTACTATCTGCGACGGTGGCGCAGATAGTAGAGTGGGTCGTCTCATGATCGGAAGGTCAGGGGTTCAAATCCTGCCTCCTGAAGGTGCACACTGTCGTTGTGTCCTTTCTTCAAGACACTTCACCCAGCTTGCCTCCAGTGATGCGTACATTGGTGTGTGAATGAGCGTGTGAATGGGTGAGTGGATCCTTGCTGTAAAGCTCTTTGGTTGCCTAACGTAGGTGGAAAAGCGCTTTATAAGTTGAGACCATTTACCATTTTACTCTTTCAGCCTTTGCAGTATGTCCAGTTTTGTTAGCTGTTGCTGCATTGCTTCCATAGTCTGGCGCATTTGGCGGATATCAGAGGAGATATTGGTTTTGGTGTCTCTCGAGCCTAGCTCTTGCCTTCCACGTTTAGTATCTGGTTGTGTCATCTCGTAGAACGTGTCAATGTATAACTCTAAGTCATAAATTGTCTCAGTACCTGAAGATTCAGTTTTTATATATTTGTCTTTACGCATCTGCACCGCGGATCCACTGCCTGCTCCTGTGCATAACTTCAAATCATAACAACGCCGCCCAGGAAGTTACTTCCTGTTTCGATCCAGCGCACCAAAATAAAAGCACGATTCTATTCATTAGTTCAACTTTCTTTCTGCCTAACTATAAACAGACAAAACACTTAAAATGTGTGTATTTAATTATATTCTTGTAATGTTGCAAGTACCTGCTGAACTAATGAGACGAGCTGTGTGCTTTTACTTTGGTGAGCTGGATCGAAACAGGAAGTCACTTCGTGGGTGGCGCTGTTATGATTTGAAGTTATGCACAGACTCAATTATCTGAGGAAGAAGCGATCTCACAAGAGACAGAAAAAAGAAGCATGCTTAAAGAAAAGACACTAAAACCTAACCAAAGAAGAAGAAGAAGAACCCTGAAGCTAATCTCTCGGTCCTCAGCCAACGAGGTATTTGTCTGTTTTATTTGTATTTGCCAATTGTCTTTATTTTCTTTAAGCTAATTCTTGTCTTGTCTGTGTTTGATAGTTTTCACGCTGTGTTTATTAAGATGGAGTGAATAAACTCATCGGTAGAGAAAGCCACTTGTGTCTGTTGGTACCTGGAGGATTTATAAAGAGAGAGGGAGGCTGCTGCCTGTTTTCACGTCCTCATGACGTCACCAAACCAAGTTCACTGCATTTAACACGTATGAAGCTCCTGATTACAGCTGTGTGACTGGCCTTAAAGCATCACCCGATATGATAAACAGAGACCACAATGTGCTTTATACTTTAGGCTTTTACCCAGGTTGATCTTTGTTTTGTCCTGGTGGTTTTTCACATTTCAATGAGGTGGAACTTTGTGTGAAAAGAACATCAGTGAAGTTAGTTTGACTCATTTCTCATCAGCATAAAGATAAAAATAATGTCATGAACTTAATACTTTGAAGAGTTTATTGACCTTTATCTTCCAAACACAATCATTTATATTTTTACAGATTGTTCCATTAATAACAAGTTCATTTTTTATAGTTTTTATATTTTAAAAAATCCCAAATCCTCTTGGAAACATCTTCAGTCCCATCGGCTTTAGGGTCAGTTCTGTCACACGTGAAGCAAAAGCAGAGAATGTAAAGTGAGTCGCTCTCAAAGCCTCGGAGCAAAAACACTTGGGCAAATCTCTTTATTCTAACGTCTCAGATGAACTCAGGAAACACCGACTTTTTACAGAGAAGATCCTTATGGTCTGTCTCAGAGACACCACTTAAAAAGACATTTGACACAAAACAAAAATATCACAGATGTTTCTCACGTCTTTTTCCAACACTTTTGTTCACCCTAGTTTTAATATTTCATATTTGAAAACATAAAATAGAGAAAATCAAAGGTAAAAGCAGAAAAAACAAAATAAGGCTCAAAACAATCGCTATTGTGACCCAGAAACCATCAGCAGTGAGTGCAGTTTGGACACAGTGATCAGGAAGAGTTTGGTGTCGATTACTTTGTCTCCACAGCTGAGATGATCAGAGGAGCTGAGTTTGTTCCTCTGTCATTGTCACAGGGACTGAAAAATGGAAAGAGTTTCTCCCTGAAGCAGCAGCCAGTGAAGGAGTAGAGGAGATCTGCAGAATCTACGTCATAAAAGGAGACCAGACCTGCTCCATAGTCCACAAACACCCCGACCTTCTGAGGAGGCCTCTGTGGAGACTGGGGAACAGGAGGGTCAGTACAAGCGATGCACTGATCTCTGTTTATCAACCTAATGGTCCAGAGTCCGTTCTTTGGGCTCACAGTGATCAGTCCCTTCCTGTTGACGGACTCTCGGGCCACTCCTAAAGTCCACTCAGTTTTCCCTTTGACCTGAACCTCAAAGTAGAACCTGCCTGAAGAGAAACTCTGTTTTCCTAAAACTATAACATATGTATCAAACCTCTGAGGAGAGTCTGGGAGCTTCTTCCAAACATCAGTGTCATGAACCTGTTTGAGATCTTTAGACAGAACCAGACAAGGATGAGCAGTGTTTGGGTCCAGAGTGACGTCCACAGCAAACTGCTGAACTCTCCTCAGTTCCTTCTTGTCTGACTCTGCAAGTTGTCTAAGGACTTTGTTGAACTTCAGTAAGAGATTTGTCTCCAGCTCAGACAGAGCCTCCTTCAGAGGAACCGTGTGATTCTTGTACTCCAGGACAGAACATACCACATAGATCAGAATTATAATTAGAATTGTATTTATTAACATGGTCATGGTCTTTTCAATAGTGCGACAGAACAGCTCTAGGGGGCGCTCGTGTGTGGGACACATCCTGTCCTCCAGGTCGTCCACAGGCTCCATCAGCTGGTGTCTCTTCAGTCTGGGCGCGCTCAGATGAGGCTGGAGGTGGCTCTCACAGAACGAGGACAGACAGACCAGGCAGGACTTCACTGCCTTCAGTTTGGGCTCAGAGCAGACGTCACACTGGACTTCTACAGGTTTGGACACTCGCTTTGACCGATGTTCTTCTTCTAGTTTCCACTGAGAGACCATCTCAGAGATGAAGGTGTTGGTCTTGAGCTGTGGTCTGATGGAGAAGACCTCTTTACACAGGGGCAGAAGCAGCTCTCATTAGTGTCCCAGGTCTGAGAGATGCAGCGTTTGCAGAAGTTGTGTCCACATGGAGTGGAGACGGGCTCAGAGAACACCTCCAGACAGATGGAGCACAGGAACTGCTCCTCAGAGCTGCTCTGTGTCGAAGACGCCATTTCTGAAAAACATTTGGGACAAGTTTAAACTTCTGTTCATGTCATTGTTCCACAATGAGCGTCAGCTACAAGTGAAGCAGAGAAAGGAGCGAGGGAAGGAGCTAACTGAAGAAATGTGCAAAGTTATTGAGCCATGGTGAAAATAAAGCCAGACCTTAACCCTGTTAGAGGAGGAGCTGACTCCTCTCGGAGGAGAGAGACACACGGTGCTACACTCAGCACTCGGGCCAGGACAGGATCTCCTCCAGGGAATCTTAGTAGATTTAATGCTCCATTATTTTTATCAGAAAGAAAAATCACTCTTTCACATTATTGATGATACTGCTGAAGAATCTAATCGCACCTCTCCTGCTGGGCCAGTAGGGGGCTCCTCGTAGCCCATGAACTCTCCCCACTCACTTGTCACTGCCCACACTTTTGGGGGGTTGCCTGACTTTTGGGTTCTTCCCAACGTGGGGTTGTGGACTCTCGATCGTGACTGTGATTCTAAATGTACTTTTCAATTGTGCATTTATGTTTTTGTTGTTGCTGTTGACTTGAACTGAAGCTTGTTTTTATAATGGCCATTGATTGAATCTATACTATTGGTTCACTGTATATATTTGCACTATTGTTTTTGTCCTTTACTTTTCCAAATACATGGGACGTCTTACACCTTAAACCACCTGATGTCCTCTCGCCTGGCTAAATTAAACAGTAACCTCTCCATGTTAAAATTACTATTAAAACAACACACTTTGTCCAAATTACTTATGTGAACCATCATTGGAATCAGAACAAAAAATAGCTTCTATGTAAATGTAGAAGGACATTGTGACAAAAACATGTAAAAAGGTTCTGCAGTTCTAAAATGAATAAAAATATAGCTTTTTTATATATCGAAATTTACACATAAACTGAAATGTCTTTCCTGAAAATATACTTCATAGCACACACTCCAAACTGAGTACAGTTGTGACCTCACTGGTGCTCAGAATGTGTGCAACATTTCAGAAGTCTAGGTCCAAGTATGTTGGATTTGTAAACTTTTCAATGTGTTGGTGCTATATGTTATTAGCATTGTGCACAAACCTCTCCAAAGTGACAAATGTTAGAACAGCAAAAATATTTTCACAAATGTGTCAAACAAAGTGTAACAGTAACAACAAACCTCCACAAATGGACTAAATCAAAGCAAAATAAAGTGGGGAAAGTTTGTTCACAAGAAGATTTTCTCATTTGTGGAGTAATTTTAGGTCATTTCTTACAGTGAAAATTCATAATAATGAGACAAAGTTTCCCAAAAGAGAGTTTTGTTGAAATTTTTGTTGAATTATATTTTTGCTTGATTATTTTGGACGAAAAAATCCAGTCAGCCAATGATTGGACCACAAATAATGTAATATGGATCAGAAATGCTTCATTTTAATGCTCGATTTGCATATTTGTTGTATTATTCTGTCCTTAATTAATGTTTTGATTGAAGTGATGGTTCCATGACTGGAATAGATGTTTTGGGGAGAAGTGCCTGTTTAAACATCTGTGCCTCATGTCTATATTGGTCGAAATATAATTTTCCTAAATCCTGTATGAAAGTAAATGGAACTGGAGTCAGTCCCTGATCAGGGACAACGGTCCTGAACAAGTTAAATCTAGTCTCCTGTCCACTCCCTCCTGGAGCAGAGTTAGATCTCCTGGTCACTAGCCTATACATTTACATTGCATTTTCATTCCTGTGTTATTCTTTTAGCATAGCCTACTACACTGGACATGTACTTGTTAGTCCTTATTACATTGTAATTACACAGGTGCTACATTAGACCCAATGACATTTTAACACTTTATCCATCCATCCATCCATCCATCTTCTTCCACTTTTCCGTTGCCGGGTCGTGGGGGCAGCTGTTGGCGCTGCCCAAATCACATTGCACCAGCCCAATATGGCTCCTCCTGCAGGTGGTGGGTCCACAGAAGGACGGCCTCACGATTCTAACGGGCCTGTTGGTCTCTCATAAGGGGCTTCTGAACTGCTCTTTGTCTGACCCGTCACCTAGGACCTGTTTGCCATGGGAGACCCTACCAGGGGCACGAAGCCCCCGACAACAGAGCCTCCAGGATCATTCGGGCGCTCAAACCCTCCACCACGTTAAGGTTGCGGTTCGAGGAGGGGATTTTTTTTTTTTTTGTGTTTTAACACTTTAAACCTGTAATATTTTAACTTCACTAAAGTCACATAAATGTATCAATCTGAACAATCTCAAGCTTTTTTCTTCATAACTAGAGCTGCTGTGGCTTCAGGACGAATAAATCTCTCTGTTTAGTGACCAATACACTCTGACCATAGCTCTGAGGCCCTCACAGAACAGCTGGAATTATACTGAGAGTAGATTACACACAGGTGGCCTCTATTTAATGGTTAGGGCAAGGTGTGAACATTCTGCAGTCATTAGGAATGTTATAAAGGCAATTTAATGCACTCAGAAAATGCTGTATGAATACTTATGCACGCCCCACTTTTCACTTTTCTATTGTTTGTAAAATAACAGAATCATGTATCATTTTGCTTTCACTTCACAGTTGTCTGTTACTTGTGTGTGAACTTTCAGTAAAACATTCAAAATAAACTCTTTATGTTTATGGTTGTAAACATGACAAAATGTGCAAAAGTTCAAGTTGTATTAGTACTTTCGAGAGGTGCTGTAGTTACCAGTTTGTTTTTGTATCTCTTATATTTCATTTCATTTTTAGATGATCTATTTCTTAAGAATTGTCTGTACAGTTTATTACACTATGTCCATTATCTACATCACTATGGCCCAACATACACACATAGCAACAACATACACATACCATGACATGAGAGTGAGGAGCTTTACGTGGGTGTGGTTTATGCAAATGAGATGTAAATTAGCCCTATTGTTATTCTCAACAGCAGAGAGGTGAGAATGGCCGAAAACTTCAGAGGCCGTTTAATCCCCTTTGAGCTTTTCTGAGGTGTTAACTTCAAATCACCGTACGTCTCCAAATATGATCAGATTTCCATGTGTTACACATCGTTGGAAAGCTTGGAGACGACACTTTAATAATCTGTGAAAATCTCAAAATGCCCCAGAACTGACTTGTGTCTTTGATTCTAGTGACTGGTCACATATGTTAATCAACACAACTATCATTAGCCTCATTAGCTCAAATCACAGGCATCACATTATGGAGAAGACGAAGGAAATGTTGAAACTCACACAAAACCAAACAAAAGCCTTGAACTCGTCCTTTTACAGAAAACATTCCTGTTTAAAGTGTGAGCCTAAACTCCTCTAAACTCACCAGTTTCTGTGCACAATCCTCTGGTGGAACTGTCTTTGGCTGAAGTCGGTCCAGAGCCAAACGTTTCCTCCACTTTAGATCCGAGACACAGAGGAACAGCTCAGGTCGGCTTTGGGCAGAGAGTCCAATGCAAATAAGTCACATGACACATTTGTTTAGCTGGAAATGAGCTTTCCATGACGCACCGACAGCACAAACAAATCACACGGAGGGAGTGGATCAGGAGATGGTAAAGTCTCTAATGTGCAGAGAAAGTGTTCCAGTTCATCCTGTGGGAACAATTCAGAGTTTGCATTTCATAAACTTTTGATGAATCCATTAATTACAAACAATAGTTTATTGCTGGGTTTCAGGTTCTAGAATGTGATGATGTCACATGACCCAGTGGGGGCGGAGCCAGTTTTTCCTATTGGCTGCATTACACTTTCACAAGTCGTATCTAAAATGAAAATGTATGAATGACAAAAATGATCATTAATATGAGTCACTGGGTCCATGATCTCTCTGTACAAGACCAAACATTTCCTCAAAAACAAAATAATGTTTCCTCTATAAAATAATATAAGCCTTTAGAACGCTGTGATGTCCCTGCAAACCAGCAATACCAAGTTGTTTTATTATCTGTTTTTTAAGAGAAAGAAGCGAGATATTTGTACATTACTGTTTAGAAGATGGCATGTTGTCCATAAAACCAGGACTCATAGTGTTTGCCCAAAGAAATATTAAAAACATATACTGTATTTAAAATCGTCTTCAAGTCAAATCTGTGAAAAATAGCTTTAAAACAGCATCTGATTGTGATTCAACATCCAATGTCTTCAAATTGTCATTCGATCTCACAAAGCTTTGTGTAAATTACAAATACATGTAATATAAACTATATTACTTCAGTAATATAAATGCAATAAAAGCTGAATCCAAACTCCTCAAACCCATCACCAAATCAAAACTCTAGACTTAAAGGGACCAGACCTTTGGCCTTCCCATCCTCAACATCTGGAACTGACCCCTCATTCACATCAGAATCTCTGACTCACTGCACACCTCTGATAAGTTCAACCCTTTAAGAGTTTAAGAACATATTTGATCATAGCAGTGTACACAGACACATACATTTGCATTCCATTTCCATCCAGTACCAACATCAGTACATCTCAGTCTCCTTGAGCAAGACACTTATGGTGTTTTCAAACCAAATGCGTCTGAAGCGTCGGGGCGTCTGGTTTACATTAAGTCTGTGGTGGACGTGCAGATAAGAGCGTCTACATCCTGAGACATGAACGTTAAAGCATCTGAGCGCGGCCAGAGTGAACAGGATTCCCATCAGAGAAAGCTAATGCTACTGGCTCCGATCGATCATGTGAAAACAAGAAATAAGCTTTAATAAAGTCAAGAAAACCTCCGTCTACATGAAGCAGCCTTTGAAATGATCACACACTGAGCTGAACTGTTGATTTGTAGTTTATTTCACGCTTCTCATCAAGAGCTGTAGCTGATCGTAGCATGCTAACCTAGCCTTTAGCTGTTAGCCACCAATGCTAAATAAAACAAACACCCATAATCACTCTCTGTCCAAGCGTATCGGCTGGATTGTGTTTAAATACTGTGAGGAGTCAAAGAGGGACTAGTTTTTCCTCAACACAGCAGTTATTTTCCAGGACGGATGCTACTGAACACACTAATGGCAGAAATCATTACACTACAGAAGAATTAGAATGTTTGGCTGAGTAAAGATCACATTTGTCAGTGATCATGACTGAAAATATAGAAATAAATGTTGTATATACAATGTGCAGAATATAAATATCAGATGTGAAAAGACTTATGGAATATAAAATGTTAAAGGTGCCAGACGCTGCCTTCCACATGTGACCTCATTCATAAAATCTAACACAGCGGTGCAACCTGGTGATGTTGACAAGACCCATCACCTCGGTCCTAAATCCACCACACGGGTCAAACCACGGGGATTATCATCAAATTTGCCCACTATAACCTCAGAGACAAAGTCTACAGGGAGAAAAAACAACTGAAGGGTGACTGAAGGTCAAGCTGGACACAGGATGGTCGCCTTTACCTACTCACAAATGCAAAGCAACGCCACGTGCTAAACAAACTATCTGACGTTAATAAGCTACGGATTCGTTGACATTGGATAAAGTGCCTATTTTTGACCTAAATCTGTGAGGACTAACCATGGATCATATGACTCATATGTTTTAGAAACAGTCAAAGTTAACCTGATCCTCCAAAGGGAGTTTTTGTTTGCCTCCACATATCTTGTTTGACTCCTCTTTCCTCATCCTTTCCATTTATTTTTTCTTTCTGCTTTTGTTTGGTGAATTTCATTAGTTTAGGTTAGTTTAGGTTCAGATTTAGGCCTTAGTCTTACCAAATGCTTAACGGTAATCTCAGTATGGTACCACTACTTGCTACACACATTAGTTCCCTAATATGTATCACTCATAATGAATGTTTTTAATGACATAACTAATGATACTAATGATGAAGTACTGAAACAGCACTCCTTCAAAACGATTGATTGCAAACAAATTACACCAGAAACATATTAAACATATTACAAATAAAAATAAGCATCCCTTATCTCTCCTACATCTAAATACGAGAAGCCTAAACAAGCACCACAATGATCTGATATCCCTGCTGACTAGCCTGGACTAGTTTGATTTCATAGTGTACTGTTATCGCTACGTGTTGATACGATGTGCATGTGAACGCAGGTCAACAGCAAGCCAAACTCGTCTTTCATGAGCCAGGAGAAATGAGCGTCATGCTCCTTTAATGCAGTCTTCTTACAGTTAAATGTTGGACTCGATGAAAACCCGAGTGAAACTGAAATAAATAAAAATAAAACAAGCATTAACTTCAATGCAACAGCATGAGAAAATAAATGCACCACAAAATGGCTAATGCCAGAAACTAGGCATAAAGTTAGCATAGCTGATACTAATTAGCATGTTCGCGATCTTTTCATATGCTAATTAGATCGTTAGCATAGTACTCTCAGCTAAACAGGCTGTTCTAAAGGCTAATTCGTGGTGACAACACAATGTACAAAAACGATCTCTTAAAACAGTTGTAAAGTTCACCAAACACATATAAACTTACAGCCATTGCTTTCGAAGGTGTAAATAAAGATGCAGAACACAGGAGGTCAAGTTTGGGCATGGACAGGCAGGTTTTCAGCTCAACGTTTCTTACTCGTCTGGCTATTGCTTCTGCTACCCATAATGCATTGCAACTACTGACTATGCCTTCAAAATAAAGTTCTGCTAAACCAATGCTGACTACATGCAGAAATATATTTTTTAAACCAAATTACCTTTTTTAACATGAATTGCAACAGATGAATTGTAACATATTTATTCCTAAATTATTAAGAATCATTTTTAACCTTTTAAAGAAACACACTTTTACATAGGGCAGAACACATAGGGTGCAGTGAAACATGGCTCAATGAAAACACTTGCCTGGATGCCCTAAATCTCAAGGGTTATGTACTGTATAATAAAAACCGGGCTGGCAGATCTGGTGGTGGTGTGTGCTTATACTGTACCTGAAGAACAAAAGCTCTGGTGTTTCCCCCTTGTTTCTCACCTGTCCCTCCCTCATTACCTTCATGAAGACCAGTTGTAATATCCTAAGCTGACACTAGATGGCGCCCTGACATAAGAGTTGGGTCTAAAATGCTCCGTCTGCATCATGGGTAATGGGTCAGACCTGTTCAATGCAAAGGAAGAGCTCAGTGGATTTAAGTTTAGCTCAATTCTCTGTCGTAAAGAGAGTTTACAGAAGCTCATATTTACATCAGGGACCCTTAAACTCTTCCCCCACTTTAACCAAGTGCACTTTCTCCACTTTGGCACTTTTACATTGAAACAAGTGTCTCAGCTGGAGTTTATAGCCTATTGGCCAGTGCAACACCTCATTTGAAAGCTAAGAACGATAAACCTGACACACATTGTTAATACACTGTAACAAATGCAGCCGCTCATATAACAGCTCCCTATCTGTGTGAATATATATGAAGAACAACCTCCTCCCAGCACCAAAGTCCAGAACCGAGCTGGACCTGAGCACAGAACCAATGTCTGTCTATAGTTTGACTTTCATTATTCATGTTCATGTTACATTTATTGCATGTGAGCCTTTAGCTTCCATTCTAAAAGTATGAGCTACATTTTCATTATTATTGTGTTATATATATTATTTCACTTTAAAGCATTAAATTAAGCCTAATCTACATAATAAAGTGGTTTATTATTTTTACTGGACTAACTTTCCTGCATTGATTTAACGACAAATAAAACAGACGCCACATTTTCCAAGAGTTTATTGATCTTTTAAATCCCAAACACAATAATCTACATTTACAGATCAATTCATTAATAACGAGTTTATTTAAAGACAAAAAACAAAACAAAAATCCACTTGAAAACATTTTCAGTTCGATCGGCTTTTCCACAAAACAGAAATATTACAGATGTTTCTCACGTCTTTCTATGATACTTTTGTTCACCCTCGTTTTAGTATTTCATATTTGAAAACAAAATAGTTAAAAAGCAAATGTAGAAAGTACAGGAAAGAGATTCAGTGCAAAGCAACAATATAATAAATGAGGCTCAAAACAATCGCTGTCATGTCCCAGAAACCATCAGCAGTGAGTGCAGTTTGGATTTAGTGATTAGAAAGAGTTCAGTGAAGCTGCGTGGACTTTAACACCACAGAGGAGCTCCACCTCGTGACATCATCAGGTGGAACAGAAGGAGACAGACTGAATATGCAGATGACTCCAGAGAAAAGGACAGTTTAGCACTAGATTAAAAACATTCAGGATCATTTCTTAAAATATTTAAGACCTTCACAAACTGTTGTTGTCGATTACTTTGTCTCCACAGCTGAGATGATCAGAGGAGCTGAGTTTGTTCCTCCATAATTGAGACCAGGACTGAAATAAGGAAAGAGTTTCTCCCTGAAGCTGCAGTTAGTGAAGGAGTAGAGGAGATCTGCAGAATCTACATCATAAAAGAGACCAGACCTGCTCCATAGTCCACAAACACCCCGACCTTCTGACGAGGCTTCGTGGAGACAGGGGGACACCAGGGTCATCTTCATCATCATCATCATTATCTTCATCATCATCATCGCCCTCAACTTCATCATCATCATCATCAACTTCATCATCATCATCATCATCGCCCTCAACTTCATCATCATCATCATCATCATCATCATCAACTTCATCATCATCATCATCAACTTCATCATCATCATCATCATCATCATCATCATCATTATCTTCATCATCCTCTAAAGCTCTGTACTTATCTCTGTTTATCAACCCAATGGTCCAGAATCCGTTCTCTGAGCTCACACTGATCTCTTCCTTCCTGTTGACGGACTCTCGGGCCACTCCTAAAGTCCAGTCAGTTTTCCCTTTGACCTGAACCTCAAAGTAGAACCTGCCTGAAGAGAAACTCTGTTTTCCTAAAATTATAGGATATTTAGTAAACCTCTGAGGAGAGTCTGGGATCTTCTTCTCCACATCGGTGTAATGAACCTGTTTGAGATCTTCAGACAGAACCAGCTCAGGATGAGCAGTGTCTGGGTCCAGAGTGACGTCCACAGCAAACTGCTGAACTCTCCTCCTCAGTTGGTCCTTTGGAGGCAGTTGTGTAAAGACTTTGTTGAACTTCTGTGAGAGACTTGTCTCCAGCTCAGACAGAGCGCGGCCCACACTGCCCTCACACGTCTGCGGCTCAAAGCTCACGCTGCTCCAGTCCTTCAGGCCAGCAGGGGGCAGTGCAGGGCAGCGCTGTAGAAAGTGGAGGGGGTCTGTAGAGAGTGAGAGCTGCTGGGCCTCAGTGCTGCTCTTCTCCAGCTCACACATCTCCTGCTGCAGCTGTTGGATCAAGGCCTGAGCGCGCTCCTTATGTTTAGAAAGACTTTGTTCCATGACTTTGGTGTGATGGTCCAAACATCTCTGCACAGACTCCATGATGTCACTGAAGACCTTCACCATCTGCTGTGTCTCTCTCTGAGCCTCTCTCTCACTGAGCTCCAGGGCAGCTGTGATCTCCTGGACCTTCAGCCTCCTCTGCTCCACCAGACGCTGGTTCTCAGCCACAGTCTGCTGCAGAGAGACCTTCTCCTGCTCAAACGCCTCCTTCAGAGGAACCAACGTGTGGTTCTTGTGCTCCAGAGCAGAACAAACCACACAGATGGCCTTCTGATCAGTGCTGCAGTAGAGATTGAAGGGCTGGTCGTGTGTGGGACACATCCTGTCCTCCAGGTCGTCCACAGGCTCCATCAGCTGGTGTCTCTTCAGCCCAGACACTGTCAGATGAGGCTGGAGGTGGCTCTCACAGAACGAGGACAGACAGACCAGGCAGGACTTCACTGCCTTCAGTTTGGGCTCAGAGCAGACGTCACACTGGACTTCTACAGGTTTGGACACTCGCTTTGACCGACGTTCTTCTTCTAGTTTCCACTGAGAGACCACCTCAGAGAGTAAGGTGTTCTTCTTCAGCTGTGGTCTGATGGAGAAGACCTCTTTACACAGGGGCAGAAGCAGCTCTCATTAGTGTCCCAGGTCTGAGAGATGCAGCATTTGCAGAAGTTGTGTCCACATGGAGTGGAGACGGGCTCAGAGAACACCTCCAGACAGATGGAGCACAGGAACTGCTCCTCAGAGCTTCCAGCAGCAGACATGGCTCACCTGAGGACACACAGGGACAGAGTCAGAGATGACTTTAACAGTTTCAGGTTCAGAGGGATACTCTCCTCCTGCTGCCTCAGATATACCTGATCCTTCTGTCCAACCTGGTCAAAGCCTGTCTCCCTGCTCTTTCCCCACTCGTCACCTTCTTCATCACCTTCCTGTCTGCTGACTTTGTCCAACCTGAACTCAAACTCTCTGCTGTTTTTTTCACACCACAGGAACCTCAGACTGGACCAGGATATTTAATTACTGCACATATCTCCGTCTGAAGGAACAAACCTGTCAGTGCGATCAACTCTAACCCCGTCACAGCAAGAAACTCCTCCACGTCACAAACGACCTCCAGCTCTTACATTGGAGTGGGCGTGTCCAGAGGGACATTGGGGAGACGGAGATGAAACAGACTTCCATAGAGGCCAGAGTTTCCACTACATTTGTCATATAGTTTTGAACTCACACAAAGTAAAGTAGGTCAATAATATCCTATAAGAACCTACTGAACTGATCCAGGCTAGTTTACCAGCACTGATTTAACACCTGCAGAAGGACACGTCACTTTCCCTTTAGTAAAGATTTATCATGTTTTTATTGTTTCCACACAAACACGTAAATGAGTAATGAGTAAATTTGTCCTTTACATTTCAGAGCACGACCCGCCCTCTCATCGTTCACTTCCTTTTTCTCACAGACTCCAGTTTCATCAACGTAAACCACTGCTAATCTCCCTCTGCTCCCGTCACAGAAGGCGTCCTCCAAGCTTCAGTTCTCGGCCCCCTCTTCTTCAGTCTGAAGAAACAGGGCCGAGAACTGGGTAGGGCAGGGTTAAAGTAGACTCTCCCTCCTCCCTCACCTCAGACACTTGGCATCTTAGGCTCAACCTTCTACTTCTTCACAAAGATCATAAAAATGTTTATGGGGGAAATATGGGGCTGTAAAAAGGGGGGTCCTCGGCCCATTAGTCCGACATCTCTTTGGTCAGAAAAACAGGCCCATTGGTCCGAAGTCCTGTTGGTCCGACCATAAACAGCGGAGATGTGCTCGGAGTTTAGGGTTAATCCTAATCCTGTTCATAGTCAGACCGTTGGTCTGCTGTTTATGGTCGAACCAACTGGACTTCGGACCAATGGGCCTGTTTTTCTGACCAAAGAGATGTCGCACTAATGGCATCTCTGCTCAATGGTACATTTTCTGAATAATCAGACGTCGGACTAATGGGTTGTCGGGCCAGTGGCATAGCACCGTAAAAAGGTCTAAAATCCTTCACATGTAAAGTAAATGTGATAAAACATTTTTACAGAACAGTAAATCTCTGTAAAAGAAGAACGTGGTTCAGATAATGATACTGGAACTTCATACTTGGACCAGAGCGGTAAACCTTTAGTCTAATCTCCACACAGAAAGGCCCTGTCCCTGTGGGAATCGAACCCAGGACCTTCTGAAGCAGGAGCGCTCACCACTGCGCCACCGTGCTGCCAATGTGGTCATTAGAAATTCACAGTAAAAAGCATCTCTGGCCAGAGCCTTAGCCAGTATTGAGAAATAGTGAGGTCCATATAAATCTTTTAGCGGGGTCCTCCCACAGGAGTCTGTTTAATTGATCAGATGTAGGGGTGTTGATAAACATTGATTTGGTGATAAATCGTGATATTATGTCACACGATTCTCATATCGATATAAAAAAGGGTCTGAAACGATTTTCAAACATTGAAATTTTGGGGTAAATATTCATTGCAGCGTCTCTCTTTGGTCCTGCACTTTTACTCCCGCCCGCTAGATGGCAGCGCACTGTGCAGCTTGAGTAACAACAGAGTGAGTTATCTATTGATGCTTTTTACAGGGTTGTTGCTAGATCATCGGCCCGGTAGGACGTCTGCTGTGATTTTGTATAGATACAAATAGATACAAATAACCCTAATCCTAACCTTAAGGTTAATCATATCCCTGGCCCTAACCTTAAATTGTGTCATGAAATGTCACATTTACACAGGAGACCGTCCCTCTCGAGATTAAAAGCTTTAATTGAGTCAGAGAAACGCAGTAACAATATAAGTTCATGTCCCGGTTCATAAAGGCGTGATCCGACCCAAGTCCACGTTTTTACAGTCAGACGGCCATGATAACGACGCTCACGGTTAATTATTAATGAGGAGGAAATAAGACATTTAGAAAAGAACTGAACCAGGACAAAACCTGCTTCTTCTTCGTGATTCCATTAGTGTGTTTTGCGCCTTCGACCCTGAGGCAGTGAATTGGAATTGTGGTTTTCTGTCCAGAGACACCAGGGGGAGATGAAAGACCCTCCAATCATCCCATTAACACTTGTATTACCCCCAGAGGGACTACGGAAAGGATTTATTAAAGAGTAACTAAACACCAAATCAAGTATTTTTTACTGATAAACTGTCTCAATGTGTGTCTCATAGTGTTGTCCACTGGTCCCTGACATTATTCTGACATTATAGCACAAACATGTGTCAAATCCTAACTTTGGCCTGAAAACGAATGGGTTGCGCCCCCTTCAGGGTTAACTCTGCTACTAAATTAGAATTTCCTGATTGACTGGAGACGTGTCCACGGCCTCCACAGAACGTCATAAGCCGCACCAGCTCCACACATCGTCATCAGGTGCTGCCCATTGTCCCGCCCATTGTCCCGCCCATTGTCCCACCCCTGTACCTGTGGTTTATAACCAAGTCCCTCCCACGTAATCAGTCTGCTGTGATTGTGACAGATTAAGTCAACATTCAGAGTATGTTACACTTTATAACTTGTTATAAAGTGTAACATACTCTGAATGTTGACTTAATCTGTAAATATGTAACCAACTTAATTGTTTTGTAAGATACTAAGAACTAAACATTGTTACTGTTGCAACCACATTATTATTTAAGTTTACGAACAGGGGTGGGAGTCAATAAGCTTGTCTTCTTCCCACTCCTTTTCGAGCTAGAATGTTAATTATTTTTTTCTTTTATTATATTTTTTCTGGCTTTTGTGCCTGTGTTGTGTGTTGTGTAGCTCGAAATAAAAAAATCAATCAATCAATCAATCAATTGTGCCAATGCAAAGGCCCACACACTCACCCCCCGCATGTCACCCCAAACTTCAGAGACGGTAATTTTAGACTTTGTGTGTGGGTGGGGAAAGGCTTTGGCACGCCCGTTTAGGTACTCTTTAAGATAAATGTAGCAGAGTGAGGGTGATACTAAATAGTTTGTTGGAATAAGATGATTTTGCCACATCGCTACCCTGTATAACTGGGAAATTAACTTTAGCAAGGTTCTAACTTAAGGCACACGGGTTCATTAAAAGGACCGGGCAGAAGCAAATGATTTACAAAAGATGTTTTGTTCTATTATAAGTTAAAGGGATATTTGAGGATGTTTGACATTGGGCCTCATTTCCTAGTTATCCAAAGTGTTGTTGATGTCTGGAGATGTTTTTTTCTTAAATTCATGCAGTTCTTATATTTGAAGAGTCTAGTGGCGCTAGGCTAGGGCCAGGCTAGTGCATTTCTATGGTATCAGTTAGCCTGCATTAAAAACAGTCTGACTCACTCCACAGTGCACCTGAGGTAAATCACTTATAACACCAGACTAACCATATAAATGTCTGTGTCGATAGAGTTCGGAAAATTCCACCGTTACCATGGAGATCGGCCATCTTTGCAGCTGTTAGCATACATTTCCATTGACTAATATTAGCTAAAAACAGTATAAAAAGTGGAGAAAAAAGCCGTGTAACAACTCCGTTAGCTGCTGAGTCACTGCTGGTAAATATATCTAACTCACTGTGGTGTCCAAGTGTTTTAATGCGAGCTATAACTCCAGTATTTTAACTTTTAAAATTAGTTTCCGATTGCTGCTAATCCCATAATGCACAGCGATATGACGTCACATTCCCGAACTCTATAGAATAATGTTTGAAATATAACTGACCTTGTATCACATGAATTACCGCATTTTGAGGGACTATTTTCTCGCAGATCACTCCGCCGCTGCGTTAGCTTACAGCCACGAAGCTGATGCTGCTCAAATATAAGTTATTTTAAATGATTTTATTAACACAGACATTTATATGGTTAGTCTGGTGTTATAAGTGATTTACCTCAGGTGCACTGTGGAGTGGGTCACACTGTTTTTAATGCAGGCTAACTGATACCATAGACATGCTTTAGCCTTGCCCTAGCCTAGCGCCACTAGACTCTTCAAATATAAGAACTGCATGAATTTAAGAAAAAAATATCTCCAGACATCAACAACACTCTGGATAACTAGGAAATGAGGCCCAATGTCAAACATCCTGAAATATCACTTTAAGTTTGGTTTCTTAAAAAGTTAATTTCATGTTATACTTCTTGATTTAAAAGTTGAGTCCAGAGCAGAGAAGTGCATTTAAACAGCTTACAACAAACAGACAGGGGAGGCATGATGGTGCTGCCAAGACCAGGACCCCTACGAGCCCACAGACCCTGGACCTCGGACCATGTCCAGCTACACGGCACCACTCAGACCGGCATCAGCGCCGTCATCGAGGCGTGGAAGTTGCATTCAAAGTTGTTGGCCTTAAAGGGACTATACATAAGTTTAACCACAAATAAATGTATACAAATTTAACATTTCTTTCTCATACATGCTCCAGCAATGCCCTGGTGAGTAGAATGAGCCCTGGCCTTTTCACCGCGATTGCCTCTATATGCCTGTAAAGTCACTTAAATAGTTTATGCTCGGGTCGAACAAGAGAACAAGAGAACAGCGTAATATCTCGGGGGAACATGATAATTATCATGTTCCCCCGAGATAATTTGTAGTGTAAAAAAAAAAAGATTTTGTATACCTTTTTATAATTCTTCAATTTTTTTTTTCTTTTTTTTTTTTTTAACTCAATTTTTGTTGTTGTCTGATGTCACTTCCAGGGCTCCGTAAAAAAGTACTAAATTACATCAGATTACAGGAAATACAGTGTTTATTTAAAGAGGGGGTATTATGCTTTTTTCAATCACATAGCACCAGTCTATAGCATACTACAATGATGACGTAACCTTCTGTTGGTCTGTATATGCAGTAAATTAAAATAACTGCCTTGAATAAAATTGCTCTCTCAAAATGGCTGTACTGAACGTCTTGAAATAGGCCTCTGTCTCTTTAAGAAGCTTTCCGACACGCCCCCTTCAGCACACTGCTGTGGCATCTAAACAACACTACTGTGCGGGGAGGGGGCTCTGCTGAGCTGAGGAGCAGTGGTTGGTGGCTTGGCTGGTGACGAAAGGTCCAGAGGCGTCTCCAGGAGGTGGGGCGTTCCTAGGAGGACTGAGGCATAGCTACACCTAAAATGGCTGCCGTCTAAGTTTTTACTGATTACTCAAAAATATGTGAATGAGCCAAGGCAACACTCCAGGCATGTGTTTAATGAGGGAATGACATAATAACATGATATAAAGCTTGAAAAAGTCCATTTTACATAATACCCCCCCTTTAAGAAGCTATTTTATATTAATAAGATAAAGTTTTCACATGTAATGCTCGTAGTTGTCGTGCTAAATGTTAGGTTTGTGCTTTTCTTTATTAGCTGTTAAATAATGATTGAAATGCAGTAACAAAGTAAATGGCAAATACCTGAAGAACAAAAGCTCTGGTGTTTCCCCCTTGTTTCTCACCTGTCCCTCCCTCTTTACCTTCATGAAGACCAGTTGTAATATCCTAAGCTGACACTAGATAGCGCCCTGACATAAGAGTTGGGTCTAAAATGCTCCGTCTGCATCATGGGTAATGGGTCAGACCTGTTCAATGCAAAGGAAGAGCTCAGTGGATTTAAGTTTAGCTCAATTCTCTGTCGTAAAGAGAGTTTACAGAAGCTCATATTTACATCAGGGACCCTTAAACTCTTCCCCCACTTTAACCAAGTGCACTTTCTCCACTTTGGCACTTTTAGATTGAAACAAGTGTCTCAGCTGGAGTTTACAGCCTATTGGCCAGTAGCCTCATTTGAAAGCTAAGAACGATAAACCTGACACACATTGTTAATACACTGTAACAAAAGCAGCCGCTCATATAACAGCTCCCTATCTGTGTGAATATATATGAAGAACAACCTCCTCCCAGCACCAAAGTCCAGAACCGAGCTGGACCTGAGCACAGAACCAATGTCTGTCTATAGTTTGACTTTCATTATTCATGTTCATGTCACATTTATTGCATGTGAGCCTTTAGCTTCCATTCTAAAAGTATGAGCTACATTTTCATTATTATTGTGTTATATATATTTTTTCACTTTAAAGCATTAAATTCAGCCTAATCTACATAATAAAGTGGTTTATTATTTTTACTGGACTAACTTTCCTGCATTGATTTAACGACAAATAAAACAGACGCCACATTTTCCAAGAGTTTATTGATCTTTTAAATCCCAAACACAATAATCTACATTTACAGATCAATTCATTAATAACGAGTTTATTTAAAGACAAAAAAACAAAACAAAAATCCACTTGAAAACATTTTCAGTTCGATCGGCTTTTCCACAAAACAGAAATATTACAGATGTTTCTCACGTCTTTCTATGATACTTTTGTTCACCCTCGTTTTAGTATTTCATATTTGAAAACAAAATAGTTAAAAAGCAAATGTAGAAAGTACAGGAAAGAGATTCAGTGCAAAGCAACAATATAATAAATGAGGCTCAAAACAATCGCTGTCATGTCCCAGAAACCATCAGCAGTGAGTGCAGTTTGGATTTAGTGATTAGAAAGAGTTCAGTGAAACTGCGTGGACTTTAACACCACAGAGGAGCTCCACCTCGTGACATCATCAGGTGGAACAGAAGGAGACAGACTGAATATGCAGATGACTCCAGAGAAAAGGACAGTTTAGCACTAGATTAAAAACATTTAGGATCATTACTTAAAATATTTAAGACCTTCACAAACTGTTATTGTTGATTACTTTGTCTCCACAGCTGAGATGATCAGAGGAGCTGAGTTTGTTCCTCTGTCATTGTCACAGGGACTGAACAATGGAAAGAGTTTCTCCCTGAAGCTGCAGTTACTGAAGGAGTAGAGGAGATCTGCAGAATCTACGTCATAAAAGGAGACCAGACCTGCTCCATAGTCCACAAACACCCCGACCTTCTGAGGAGGCCTCAGTGGAGACAGGGGGACACGAGGGTCATCACAAGCGATGTACTGATCTCTGTTTCTCAACACAATGGTCCAGAATCCGTTCTTTGGGCTCGCACTGATTTCTCCCTTCCTGTTGACGGACTCTCGGGCCACTCCTAAATCCCACATAGTTTTCCCTTTGACCTGAACCTCAAAGTAGAACCTGCCTGAAGAGAAACTCTGTTTTCCTAAAACTATAGCATAATTAGCAAACCTCTGAGGAGAGTTTCGGAGCTTCTTCTCTACATCAGTGTGATGAACCTGTTTGAGATCTTTAGACAGAACCAGCTCAGGATTAGCAGAGTCTGGGTCCAGAGTGACGTCCACAGCAAACTGCTGAACTCTCCTCAGTTGGTCCTTTGGAGGCAGTTGTGTAAAGACTTTGTTGAACTTCTGTGAGAGACTTGTCTCCAGCTCAGACAGAGCGTGGGCCGCACTGCCCTCATACGTCTGCGGCTCAAAGCTCACGCTGCTCCAGTCCTTCAGGCCAGCAGGGGGCAGTGCAGGGCAGCGCTGTAGAAAGTGGAGGGGGTCTGTAGAGAGTGAGAGCTGCTGGGCCTCAGTGCTGCTCTTCTCCAGCTCACACATCTCCTGCTGCAGCTGTTGGATCAAGGCCTGAGCGCGCTCCTTATGTTTAGAAAGACTTTGTTCCATGACTTTGGTGTGATGGTCCAAACATCTCTGCACAGACTCCATGATGTCACTGAAGACCTTCACCATCTGCTGTGTCTCTCTCTGAGCCTCTCTCTCACTGAGCTCCAGGGCAGCTGTGATCTCCTGGACCTTCAGCCTCCTCTGCTCCACCAGACGCTGGTTCTCAGCCACAGTCTGCTGCAGAGAGACCTTCTCCTGCTCAAACGCCTCCTTCAGAGAAACCAACGTGTGGTTCTTGTGCTCCAGAGCAGAACATACCACACAGATGGCCTTCTGATCAGTGCTGCAGTAGATCATGAGTGGCTGGTCGTGTGTGGGACACATCCTGTCCTCCAGGTCGTCCACAGGCTCCATCAGCTGGTGTCTCTTCAGTCTGGGCGCGCTCAGATGAGGCTGGAGGTGGCTCTCACAGAACGAGGACAGACAGACCAGGCAGGACTTCACTGCCTTCAGTTTGGGCTCAGAGCAGACGTCACACTGGACTTCTCCAGGTTTGGACACTCGCTTTGACCGACGTTCTTCTTCTAGTTTCCACTGAGAGACCATCTCAGAGAGTAAGGTGTTGGTCTTCAGCTGTGGTCTGATGGAGAAGACCTCTTTACACAGGGGGCAGAAGCAGCTCTCATTAGTGTCCCAGGTCTGAGAGATGCAGCGTTTGCAGAAGTTGTGTCCACATGGAGTGGAGACGGGCTCAGAGAACACCTCCAGACAGATGGAGCACAGGAACTGCTCCTCAGAGCTTCCAGCAGCAGACATGGCTCACCTGAGGACACACAGGGACAGAGTCAGAGATGACTTTAACAGTTTCAGGTTCAGAGGGATACTCTCCTCCTGCTGCCTCAGATATACCTGATCCTTCTGCCCACCCTCGTCAAAGCCCGTCTCCCTGCTCTTTCCCCACTTGTCACCTTCTTCCTCACCTTCCTGTCTGCTGACTCAGTCCAACCTGAACTCAAACTCTCTGCTGTTTTCTCACACCACAGGAACCTCAGACTGGACCAGGATATTTAATTACTGCACATATCTCCGTCTGAAGGAACAAACCTGTCAGTGCGATCAACTCTAACCCCGTCACAGCAAGAAACTCCTCCACGTCACAAACGACCTCCAGCTCTTCTATTGGAGTGGGCGTGTCCAGAGGGACATTGGGGAGACGGGGATGAAACAGACTTCCATAGAGGCCAGAGTTTCCACTACATTTGTCACACAGTTGTGAACTTACACAAAGTAAAGTAGGTCAATAAAATCCTATAAGAACCTACTGAACTGATCCGGGCTAGTTTACCAGCACTGATTTAACAGGGGCAGAAGGACACGTCACTTTCCCTTTAAAGGTCCTATATCAAGCAAAATGTACTTTTTGGAGTTTTTAACCATGCACCAACAGGAGGACCCACACATCTCCTATTTTAAAACAACTTCATTGGCTGCCAGTGTCCTATAGGATCAAGTTTAAAATTTTGGTTCTAGCTTTCAGAGCCTTGCATGGTCAAGCTCCTTCTTACCTCAGTTTTTTGATCCAGCCCTACACCCCTGCTCGGGCTCTGAGGTCTGTGGATCAAAATCTGCTGAGGGTTCCATGCACTTGTTTTCGTACTAGAGGTGACCGATCCTTTCAGGCTGTTGCTCCCAGGCTTTGGAACGATCTTCCGCCCTCTTTGCGCTCTATTGACTCTGTTGATACTTTTAAAAGCAACCTTAAGACTCATTTATTTGTTCAAGCCTTTAATTAGCTACTTTTGGGCTGCTATGATTTCTGTGTTGTTCTGACCCTTTTTATATGGTATGTAATTTTCGATTTTTAACTGTGTTGTGAAGCACTTTGTGGCTTTTGTCTGTGAAAGGTGCTATACAAATAAAGATTACTTACTTACTCTCTTACTTGTTATGCTATTTCCTATTAAAAACACCTCCAGAGCTGTTTTTGGCTTCATTCACACAGTTCTAATTAATCCTCCTGAATCCTGCTCTCTGAGCAGCTGCTCCGCCCTCTCCTGGAAAACCACTGAGTTGTGACTCTGGCATATTTTACATCATAGTGTCAAACAGGAAGAGCCAGACCTCTGTAATGTAATGCCTTACGGCCTTACTTTAATTTATAAAACAGCTTTTTTATTATTTCTGTTGTAAGAAAGAAAAAGGAAAAAAGAAAGAAAAAAGGAAGAGCCTGACGTGTCCGCGCTGCCCCTGCAGAGAAAACAAACTCACCCCCTGAGCGTCTGAACAGATGTCATGTTTGCTCTGAAAGTTGTGAAGAAGGAGCTCTTTCTAACCTACTCTGGACACCTGTTCTTTTTCTAACGATAATGTCACAGAGAAAAGCACGTTAGCATGTGTGTTAGTGTGTGTGTTAGCATGTGTGTTAGCGTGTGTGTTAGCGTGTGTGTTAGCATGTGTGTTAGCGTGTGTGTTAGCGTGTGTGTTAGCATGTGTGTTATGTGTGTGTTAGCATGTGTGTTAGCGTGTGTGTTAGTGTGTGTGTTAGCGTGTGTGTTACCATGTGTGTTAGCATGTGTGTTAGCGTGTGTGTTTGCATGTGTGTTAGCATGTGTGTTTGCATGTGTGTTAGCGTGTGTGTTACCATGTGTGTTAGTGTGTGTGTTAGCGTGTGTGTTAGCGTGTGTGTTAGTGTGTGTGTTAGCGTGTGTGTTACCATGTGTGTTAGCGCGTGTGTTAGCGCGTGTGTTAGCATGTGTGTTAGCATGTGTGTTTGCATGTGTGTTAGCATGTGTGTTACCATGTGTGTTAGTGTGTGTGTTAGCGTGTGTGTTAGCGTGTGTGTTAGTGTGTGTGTTAGCGTGTGTGTTACCATGTGTGTTAGCGTGTGGTTTGCATGTGTGTTAGCATGTGTGTTTGCATGTGTGTAGCGTGTGTGTTACCATGTGTGTTAGTGTTGTTAGCGTGTGTTAGCGTGTGTGTTAGCATGTGTGTTAGCGTGTGTGTTAGCATGTGTGTTAGCGTGTGTTGTTTAGTGTGTGTTAGCGTGTGTGTGTGTTAGCGTGTGTGTGTGTTAGCGTGTGTGTTACATGTGTGTTAGCATGTGTGTTAGCGTGTGTGTTGCATGTGTGTTAGCTGTGTGTTGTGTGTGTTAGCGTGTGTGTTAGCATGTGTGTTGTTTGTTTAGTGTGTGTGTTAGCATGTGTGTTAGCGTGTGTGTTAGCATGTGTGTTAGTGTGTGTGTGTTGAGCGTGTGTGTTAGTGTGTGTGTTAGCGTGTGTGTTAGCTGGTGTGTAGTGTGTGTGTTAGCATGTGTGTTAGCGTGTGTGTGTTTATGTGTGTGTGTTAGCGTGTGTGTTAGCATGTGTGTTAGCGTGTGTGTTAGCGTGTGTGTGTTAGCGTGTGTGTTAGCGTGTGTGTGTTAGCGTGTGTGTTAGCGTGTGTGTGTGTGTGTTAGCGTGTGTGTGTTAGCGTGTGTGTTAGCATGTGTGTTAGCGTGTGTGTTTGCATGTGTGTTAGCGTGTGTGTGTGTGTAGCGTGTGTGTTAGCGTGTGTGTGTGTGTGTTAGCGTGTGTGTTACCATGTGTGTTAGCGTGTGTGTTTGCATGTGTGTTAGCGTGTGTGTTAGCATGTGTGTTAGTGTGTGTGTTAGCATGTGTGTTAGCTGGTGTGTTAGTGTGTGTGTTAGCATGTGTGTGTTAGCATGTGTGTGTGTGTGTTAGTGTGTGTGTTAGCGTGTGTGTTAGCGTGTGTGTTTGCATGTGTGTTAGCGTGTGTGTTAGCATGTGTGTTTAGCATGTGTGTTAGCATGTGTGTTAGCGTGTGTGTTAGCATGTGTGTTAGCTGTGTGTGTGTTAGCATGTGTGTTAGCGTGTGTGTTTGCATGTGTGTTAGCGTGTGTGTTAGCATGTGTGGTGTTAGCTGTGTGTTAGCTGTGTTTAGCATGTGTGTTAGCATGGTGTGTTAGCGTGTGGTGTTTTAGCGTGTGTGTTAGCATGTGTGGTTTAGCATGTGTGTTAGCGTGTGGTGTTAGTGTTGTGTGTTAAGCGTGTGTGTTAGCTGGTGTGTTAGTGTGTGGTGTTAAGGGGTGGTGTGTTACGCTGTGTGTTAGCCATGTGTTGTTTAGATGTGTGTTAGCATGTGTGTTAGCGTGTGTTGTTAGTGTGTGTGGTGAGCGTGTGTGTTAGTGGTGTGTGTTAGCATGTGTGTTTAGCGTGTGTGTTTGCCATGTGTGTTAGCGTTGTGTGTTAGCATGTGTGTTAGGTGTGGTGTATTGCATGTGTGTTAGCGTGGTGTGTTTGCATGTGTGTTAGCGGTGTTGTGTTAGCATGTGTGTTAGTCGGTGTGTGTTAGCATGTGTGTTAGCCGTGTGGTGTTAGCACTGTGTTGGTGTTAGCATGTGGGTTAGCGTGGTGTGTTAGCGTGTGGTGTTAGCATGTGTGTGTGTTAGATGGTGTTGTTAGCGTGGTGTGTTAGCGTGTGTGTTAGCTGGTGTGTTAGTGTGTGTGTTAGCGTGTGTGTTAACCTGTGTGTTAGCATGTGTGTTAGCATGTGTGTTAGCATGTGTGTTAGCGTGTGTGTTAGTGTGTGTGTGAGCGTGTGTGTTAGTGTGTGTGTTAGCGTGTGTGTTAACCTGTGTGTTAGCATGTGTGTTAGCGTGTGTGTGTTAATGTGTGTGTGTTAGCGTGTGTGTTAGCATGTGTGTTAGCGTGTGTGTTAGCGTGTGTGTTAACCTGTGTGTTAGCGTGTGTGTGTTAGCGTGTGTGTGTTAGCGTGTGTGTTAGCGTGTGTGTGTTAGCGTGTGTGTTAGCGTGTGTGTGTTAGCGTGTGTGTTAGCGTGTGTGTGTGTGTGTGTTAGCGTGTGTGTTAGCGTGTGTGTGTTAGCGTGTGTGTTAGCGTGTGTGTTAGCGTGTGTGTTATGAAGCTGTGTTGCACATGTCAACTCCTTAGAACTGCATCAGGAAGTAACTTCACTTTATATTTCTTTTACTGCTAAAGTTGTATGGGCGGATCAGCTCAGAGAGAGGGGGCGGAGTTAACTGAGTCCAAGCGTTTTGTCTTCCGGGTTTGAAAAATACCTCCAGATAATACTGATATTTCTCTCAAAAATGAGTACTCCATAGTGGTAGAGGTACAATATATCATATAAATACCTATACTTTACTTTGGAGTGGCTAAAATAGCAGGATACAGCTCCTTTAACATCAAGTTGTAAACAAAAGCAAAAATATGTTTGGTGCCATATTATTGTCACAGACACTATCCTTCATTAAATCTTGGTCAGTGACAGTTTTCCTCTTTCTAAATCATCGCTCTCAGCTGTTAAACAACTCAATCCTGATGATTTGTTTCACATTTCTGAACCAGAATAAATGAGCTCAGTCAGTGTTGAGTTCACTTTTTCAGACTCACTGCTGCAATGCCTTTTCACCACTAGATGGCGCCTATAAGCCTACCAACACAGTGTGATACAGTGTGACGCCATTTTGAAAGTGTGTGACTCACACTTTGAGGTATCATTAACCCATCACTAGCTCAGTCTGAAAGAATTCAAGATGGAAACACATCACTGGAGTCTTTCCAACGACAAACACACACTGAACAAGGAAGAGACAAACACATGTGAAACATTACGTATGATTATCTTCAATTTGACCAGATTTAAAACTAAAAATGACTTAATTACATCAGATTACAGGAAATACAGTGTTTATTTAAGAAGCTATTTAGCCTTTAGCCTCGTCCTGTTAAAAGTGCATCTACATTAGTCTTTTAGGGTAAAGACGTTTGTTTCAAAGGGTTCACTTTTATCTATAACATTTCTATTCTTGACCGTCTGCCTTTTATAAACCGATAAAGAGGATTTTATTCTCGCTGAGACGCAAAAACAGTAAATACATTGTAACTCAGCAGCAGAGCCTTAGGTTTAACTCCAGTCTTTGATACAGCAGCAGAGCCTTAGGTTTAACTCCAGTCTTTGATACAAACAGATGAAAGTTTGAAGTGATTAAACCACAGAAATGAAGCCATGATGTGAGTTTATATGGAGAACATTCTTACCTGTGACAGTGCGGAGTCGTGAGGAGCTGACGGATTAAACAGAGTCTGGAGTGAACTCTGCTGTAAATGACAAACTTCCTCTGCTTTAGAGTCATGAGACTCAGAGAGAGAATGAGGACGGACCAGTTCTGTGCCAGGGAGTGCCGAGGTGCGACTGCATCAACTCATGAACTGCATCGTGGGTAAAGACTTGTGTGACTGCGTCGCTCGCACACACCTGTTCAATGCAAAGAAACAACTTAGGTCTGTAGATTTTTACTAATTATTTATATTTGTCAAATTCCAGAAGAATGAGCGATAGAATTTTCGACACAATGTTGTATTACTTTTTACAAAACCCAAAGTTTACAAACACAAAGATGACTGTACCTTTAAACAGTTTGGGAAAGCCCAGATGATGATGTCATGACCTCGGAGGCTCAAGTCTGGTTCATCCTTGTGTCGCAGTCGAGACTTTACTCAGGACAATTTGGTGAATCTAATAATTAATAACAACGACACCTTGGATTCTGGGCCCAAGGAACCACAAATATTTGTTTCTCTCACGCTTAAAAAGGTCACAGGTTCCACAGGATTATGAAAGTGAACAGACAAAGCTAAAGTTATGATGTAAAGTTGAATTCATTTTGTCCATCCATCCATCCATTT
This sequence comes from Neogobius melanostomus, assembly GCA_007210695.1. Classification (NCBI taxonomy): domain Eukaryota; kingdom Metazoa; phylum Chordata; class Actinopteri; order Gobiiformes; family Gobiidae; genus Neogobius; species Neogobius melanostomus. The sequence goes on along the minus strand of VHKM01000475.1, from coordinate 51,205 downwards.
TCTTCCGCTTTATCCGGGGCCGGGTCGCGGAGGCAGCAGTCTCAGCAGAGATGCCCAGACTTCCCGATCCACGCACACCTCCTCCAGCTGTTCTGGGGGGACCCCGAGGCGACACCAGGCCAGCTCGGAGACATAGTCCCACCAGCGTGTCCTGGGCCTTCCACGAGGCCTCCTCCCAATAGGACATGCCTGGAACACCTCCCGAGGGAGGCGACCAGGAGGCATCCGGAACAGATGCCCTAGCCACCTCAGCTGGCTCCTTTCGACGTGGAGGAGTAGCGACTCTACCCCGAGCTCCTCCCGGGTAACTGAGCTCCTCACCCGATCTCGGAGGGTGCGCCCAGCCACCCTGCGAAGGAAACTCATTTCGGCCGCTTGTATTCGCGATCTTGTCCTTTCGGTCATTACCCAAATCTCATGACCATAGGTGAGGGTGGGAACGTAGATCGATCGGTAAATCGAGAGCTTTGCCCCCTGACTCAGCTCCCTCTTCACCACAACAGTCCGATACAGCGACCGCATCACTGCTGACGCTGCACCGATCCGTCTATCGATGTCACACTCCATCCGTCCCTCACTCGTGAACAAGACCCCGAGATACTTGAACTCCTCCACTTGAGGTAAGGACTCCCCACCGACCTGAAGCGGGGAAGCCACCTTTTTCCGGTGGAGAACCATGGCCTCAGATTTGGAGGTGCTGATCCTCATCCCGGCCGCTTCACACTCGGCTGCAAACCGCCCCAGTGCGCGCTGGAGGTCCTGATTTGATGGAGCCAACAGAACAACATCATCTGCAAACAGCAGAGATGAGATCCTGAGGTTCCCAAACCGGACACCCTCCGGCCCCTGGCTGCGCCTAGAAATTCTGTCCATAAAGGTAATGAACAGAACCGGTGACATAGGGCAGCCCTGGCGGAGACCAACACGCACCGGGAACAAGTCTGACTTACTGCCGGCAATGCGAACCAAGCTCCTGCTGCGGTCATACAGGGAACGGACAGCCCTTAGCAGAGGGCCCCGCACCCCATACTCCCGGAGCACCCCCCACAGGGCACCCCGAGGGACACGGTCGAACGCTTTCTCCAAATCCACAAAGCACATGTGGACTGGTTGGGCGAACTCCCACGAACCCTCGAACACCCGATGTAGGGTATAGAGCTGGTCCAGTGTGCCACGACCGGGACGAAAACCGCATTGTTCCTCCTGAATCCGAGGTTCGACTATCGGCCGGATCCTCCTCTCCAGCACCCTGGAGTAGACCTTAGAAGTGTGATCCCTCTGTAATTGGAGCACACCCTCCGATCCCCCTTCTTAAAGAGAGGGACCACCACCCCGGTCTGCCAATCCAGAGGCACTGTCCCCAACCGCCACGCGATGTTGCAGAGACGTGTCAGCCAAGACAGCCCTACAACATCCAGAGACTTAAGGTACTCGGGACGAATCTCATCCACCCCCGGGCCTTGCCACCGAGGAGCTTTCTAACCACCTCAGTGACTTCAGCCTGGGTGATGGACGAACCCCCCTCCGAGTCCCTAGCCTCTGCCTCCTCATCGGAAGACGTGACAGTGGGATTGAGGAGATCCTCGAAGTACTCCTTCCACCGCCCGACCACATCCCCAGTCGAGGTCAACAGCTCCCCGCCCGCACTGTAAACAGTGTTGGTGAAGCACTGCTTCCCCCTCCTGAGGCGCCGGATGGTTTGCCAGAATCTCTTCGAGGCCGACCGATAGTCCTCCTCCATGGCTTCTCCGAACTCCTCCCAGACCCGAGTTTTTGCTTCTGTGACAGCACGAGCTGCAGCACGCTTGGCCTGCCGGTACCTCTCAGCTGCCTCCGGAGTCCCACAAGCCAACAAGGCCAGGTAGGACTCTTTCTTCAGCTTGACGGCATCTCTTACTTCCGGGCGCCACCACCGGGTTCGGGGATTGCCGCCGCGACAGGCACCAGAGACCTTACGGCCACAACTGCGAGCAGCCGCATCGACAATGGAGGAGGAGAACATGGTCCACTCGGACTCCATGTCTCCAACCTCCCTCGGAATCTGGGTGAAGCTCTTCCGGAGGTGGGAGTTGAAGACCCTACTGACAGAAGGATCCACCAAACGTTCCCAACAGACCCTCACAACACGTTTGGGCCTGCCAGGTCTGACTGGCTTCCTCCCCCCTGCCAGCGGATCCAGCTCACCACCAGGTGGTGATCGGTTGACAGCTCAGCCCCTCTCTTCACCCGAGTGTCCGAGACACGCGGCCGGAGATCAGATGACACAACTACAAAGTCGATCATCGACCTCCTGCCTAGGGTATCCTGGTGCCACGTGCACTTATGGACACCCTTGTGCTCGAACATGGTGTTCGTTATGGACAAACTGTAACTAGCACAGAAGTCCAATAACAGAACACCACTCGGGTTCAGATCGGGGAGGCCGTTCTTCCCCATCACCCCGTCCAGGTCTCACTGTCGTTACCCACGTGGGCGTTGAAGTCCCCCAGTAGAACAATGGAGTCCCCAGTCGGAGCACTATCTAGTACCCCTCCCAGGGACCCCAAGAAGGCCGGGTACTCTGCACCGATGTTGGGCCCGTAGGCCGAGACAACGGTGAGAGACCTGTCCCCAACCCGAAGGCGTAGGGACGCGACCGTCTCGTTCACCGGGGTGAACTCCAACACGTGGCGGCTGAGCTGGGGGGCTATGAGCAAACCCACCCCAGCCCGCCGTCTCTCCCCGCGGGCAACTCCAGAGAAATGGAGAGTCCAGCCTCTCTCCAGGAGTTGGGATCCGGAACCCAGGCTGTGCGTGGAGGTGAGCCCGACTATATCTAGCCGGTATCTCTCAACCTCCCGCACAAGCTCAGGCTCCTTCCCCCCAGCGAAGTGACGTTCCATGTCCCGAACGCCAGAAGCTGCGCACGCGGACCAGGTCGTCGAGGCACCCGCCTTTGACTGCCACCTAGTCCTCTCTGCACCCGACCCCTACGGATCCCTCTGCGGGTGGTGAGTCCACAGGAGGGCGGGCCCACGTCATCCCTTCGGGCTGTGCCCGGCCGGGCCCCGTGGGCAGAGGCCCGACCACCAGACGCTCGCATTCGAGCCCCAACCCCAGGCCTGGCTCCAGGGTGGGGCCCCGGCTGCGCCATACCGGGCGACGTCACGGTCCTTGAGTGTTGTACGTCCATATGGGTCTTCTGAATTCATTTTGTCTTTATAAAAATGTACTTTCATTTAAATGTATAATTGTATTTTAAAATCAGGAGCCGTTGATTGAAGCACTCTGCACACGAATCACCCGGTCCTCTGTTTCAGTACGACCGCTTTGCACAGCGTTACGCACGGCGAGGAAAACCCCCACGCCACAGCCCACGGGGACGGCAGGTAGAGCACGCGCACGGAAGAGGCGTGAGCTCGAGGAAGACGCCAACATCAGAAAGGTTCTGTGTCCCAGAGATGAACGTGCTGTGTCTGAAATGTCAAACCCAAGAACAAAATGCTTTTCCAAGAACCCAAGAACAACTTATCATCTCAGGGGCAGGAAATGTATCTTAGGGGAACGAGATATTATCGGGGAATAAGAAATTATCTTGGGGAACAACTTATGATCTCGGGGAACTATATATTATCTCAGGGACAAGATAGTATCTCGCAAGATAATAAGTTGTCCCCCTAGATAATATCTCATTCCCCAAGATAATCTCTTGTTCCCCAGAGATTCTCATTCCCCTGAGATATGTGGTTAAAAAAAGGAAAAATAGTTGTTTTTTATAATTGACAATTGATAATAATAATAAAAAATAATAATAATAAATAGAAATTTTCCACCCCACTTTGTGTGTGTCAAATGTCACTTCCAGGGCTAATAAACCGTCTATTTAAAAATGAAACAAGATCCTAAATCCCTCTGAAAAAGTAATTTGTAACTAATATTTCACAAAACAAAACATTTAAACCTTGTCTTCTTCCCACTCCTTTTCGAGCTAGAATGTTATTTATTTTTATTTTCTGGCTTTTGTGCCTTTGTTGTGTAGCTCGAAATAAAATATTCAATCAATCAAAACCTGGCTCTGTCCATTATTCCGATTTCCTTGGTGATTAAATGGGAAATTTTTATATGAAAACATAAAATGATATATAACTTTTAATCAGATTCATGTCAGTAATCCACAGCAGTATTATCTTTATAAAATCTCTTGAGTCTGAAAGTTCTCATAGTGTGTCCATACCTTAATATACTCTAATATTGATTTTATGGGTTTGTCTGAAACATGGTTGTCACCCTCATCTCCTGAAGCCATCATTACAATGCCTGGTTATAATGTTTTTAGGAAAGACAGACTCATGGCGAAAGGTGGAGGTGTTCTCTTATATGTTAAAAGTCATCTAAAATGTCATCAACTTGAACTACCAACAGACACTCAATTGGAATGTATTGGTGTAAATATTACACTTTCTACAAGCATGTCCTTTACTGTTCTTTGTATATATCGAAAACCAACAAGCAAAGCAGATTTTTATGATCAATTCAAAAAGCTTCTTAATTCATGTGATCACAAAAAAGAAATAATTATAGTCGGCGACTTTAACATAAACTGGGACAAAAAAGAAGACAGAAAAAATCTTAAAACGATTACGGATCACTGCAGTCTAACCCAGCTTATAGATAAACCTACCAGAATGACCAGTCACTCACAAACTAAAATTGATCTTGTGTTTACAAACAAACCCGAAAGAATCACCCATACTTACAATTTTTTAACTGGAATATCTGATCATAATGCAATTTTTTTTTGTAGAAAACTCTCTAAACATCGACTACATAATTTATTTTCAACTACATCATATAAAAGATCAAAAAATAATACTGTAATTCCAAAAAACCAACAACAAAATTTTAAAGTGGCCTTAAATGATCTTGATTGGAATGCAATATTTTCTTCGGAAGACTTAGATTTTTGTACTCGGGATTTTTCAGCAAAAATTATGGGCCTAATGGCAAGATTTTCCAGAAGGGGAGACCAAAGAAAATAAAAAACAATCTTCCATGGTTGACCTTGGAGTGTATTCAGCTAATGAAAAAAAGAGATAATCTTCGTAAAGTTGCATTAAAATCAGGTTTGACTGTTGATAAACAAAATTTTGCATCAGTGAGAAACAAAGTCACCCGGACAATACGCAGGGTCAAGGCAAATTTTTTGTAAACATTATTGAGAATGCGAAAGGGAATAGCAAAAAAATCTGGAACAGTATAAACAAACTTACTGGAAAACAGAACAAAAAAGATAAAAATGAGATCGAAATAAGCATCAATGGAGATTTGTCAAAAGATCCAAATATAATTGCTGCAGAGTTCAATAATTTCTTCATAAACTCAGTTCAAGAAATCTCTCAGTTGTTCAATCCTCCTGATTATGACACTATTCCAATAAGCGATGCACAACCTATCTTTAATATAGATGAGATAACCGAGAGAGAAGTAGCCAACATTATTAGTTTACTGAACAGCTCCAAAGCTAAGGATGACTTTGATCTTGATGTCAGTTTTATAAAAGAGCATAAAGACACACTGATACCACCCATCACCCACATGGTAAATTTATCAATTAAGCACTCCGTGGTCCCAGACACATGGAAAGTGGGTGTGGTTAGTCCAATTTTCAAAACTGGGGACAAAACAGACAAGCATAACTATAGACCAATTAACATCTTACCCGTAGTCTCAAAAATTATAGAGAAATGGGTTGTGAAACTATTAACCGAACATCTTAATAGGAGTCAAAATCCTCTACATCCAATGCAGTTTGGATTTCGCACCCATCACTCAACAGAGGGCGCTATAAGTGTGTTTTTAGAAAAAACAAAAGGTTTTTAGATAAGAACAGTTGTGTAGGTGCCGTATTCCTGGACTTAAAGAAGGCATTTGACACCGTTGATCACAAAATCCTACTAACCAAATTATCTCATTTTAATTTTTCAGAGAAAGCCATAAACTGGATGAAATCATATCTTACCAATAGAATGCAGTGTGTTGTGGTCAACGGTGTCAAATCGCCCTATCGAGAGTGCACAGTGGGAGTACCACAGGGCTCCATTCTAGGACCGGTTCTTTTTTCTCTATATATAAATGATCTTCCAGACGCATGCAGAAACACCCAGATACAAATGTATGCAGACGATGCTGTAATATACACTCCAGCAAAAATATACAGGAAGCTGGTCGTATTCTTACTTCTGAAATGGCCCAAGTCCAAAATTGGCTCTCAAAATCGTGTCTCCTTTTAAACACTAAAAAGACTGTATGTATGATGTTTTCCAAACAAAACAAAAAAACTACTAATTCACATGTATTTCTCAGAGATGTGGAGCTTGAACTGGTACAAGAGTTTAAATACCTTGGAGTAGTTCTTGACTCTACTCTCACGTTCAAAAGTCACGTCACAAAAATGTGTAAAACTATTAAATTCAGTCTTCATAACTTCAGATATATTCGCTCATCAATGACACTTCAGGCAGCTAGGATGTTTCTGCATGCTATGGTTTTCTCGCACATTGAATATTGTTTTACAAACTGGTCTCTTACAAACGAAACCACTTTTAGACAAATAGAATCCTTATATAAAAAAGCTTTAAAAGTTTTTGCTAGAAAACCTGTTTCGTAACCACTGCCGCATTCTTGAGACGTACAACCTTCTAAACTTCGAAAATTTAAATACTTTAAATTTGCTTGTATGGTCTACAAAATGCTCAATGGACTTGGACCACCGCCATTAAGGGAATTTGTGAAATTTAAATCCTCTTCTGGCAGAGCCACTCGGTCTATGGTTCGAGGAGACTGTGAAGTGCCCTTCAGACATACCACCTTTGGCCAGACTGTTCTTTCAGTCAGGGGCTGTAACATCTGGAACAGCATCCCTCTCACTATAAGAGAATGCCCCACGTTTAACACATTTAGGACTCAATTAAAAAATTGGTTGAAATCCAATCAACGATGTGCTCATTAGACCTCCTGGTGCAGGACTGAGCCAAGTGTCAGGATCCTCTGCACAGATGTTGCTTTGTAAATAATACTTGTACATATTTATCCTTATGTTGTTTGAACTGTATGACCTGCCCTTGCACTAAACTTTCCATTCTATTGTGCAAGTCACAGAACGAACATTCAGATGTTATTAATGTATGAATTGTATCAACATTTGTTATGTAAGTATGTAGCCTCAACTTTTAAATTGTTTTATGTTTTATAATTGTTGTTGGCATTATACACCTTGCCCAGGGACAACAGTTGAAAACTAGCTTTGCAGCTAATACTGACACATTTACATAAATGTTCATTAATGTGTACTGTCCCTGTCAAATAAACTAATAAATAAATAAAACAGACTTTTGCTGTGATGATGGATGACTCTGGGGTGCCACAGGGGTCTACACTCGGTCCTGAACTGTTCTCTTGTTCATGCTGCCGCTCGGCTCCGTCGTCTCTGAACACGACCTTTCATTTCTCCTGAGCGGAGCAGAGTTCTTCTCTGATCAGACAGTCTTAGACACAGTGGCTCCTTTGCTTGGAACAGTCTGTTTTCTCTCTGACCTGCCGTTTTGTGAGTCAGGTTAAAGACTCCTCTGTTCAGACCGGCCTCTAACACCTCGGACTGTCACTTTGGGTTTAAGCTAGGTCTGGGCGATCTGACGATATTAGACCGTCTTACGATCTCCAGAGCTGACGATCTGTCATTTATGTGGGATCGTTTAACACGGTTCTAAGCTCTTCTGCACAGTTGACTCTTTTCACGTAAACCCAAGCCACTAACGTTCTGCTACGCAATATCAGTGTTTCGACTCTTATTGTGAAAGGGTCAGACAGCAACAGACACGAACAACAAGCCTTTACCAAACTTAGTGTTACTATTTTACTTTTATTGTCTGGAGTTTTATTGTGTTTTAATGTATAGAGTTAGTTTGCTGTAGTTCTAAGTCTAGTCTAAGTTCTAAGACTATTTTGTTGTTGATTATCACAAAGTTTAATAAATTAGTTTATTCATTCAATCTTTTTCTTCTTCAGTGTAATTTAAGTTATTTTTGTTACTATAAAAAAATTGTGATAAAATCGAAATCGGAAGTTTAATTCAAAAATCGTGATATTCTATTTTTGTCATATCGCCCAGCCCTAGTTTAAGCTTCACTAACCGGCTCATTGCCCGATAGAAGAGTTTGTCTTTGTCTTCATTTTGTTATTTATGTTCATGTCATATTTATTGAACACGAGTCTTTAGCTTCAATTCTAAACGTTTGAACAAAATCGTAAGATATGTTTTTATTGTCTAATGCAGTTATTCCCAAAGTGGGGTCCGGGGCCCCCTGGGGGGCCTCAGAGGCACTGCAGGGGGGCCCCCAAAGCCTGTTTACAAAACAAGTACATTGAAAAACCACGGATTTTGAACATTTATTTGCTAAAATGTATCTCTTTAAATCAGTATTTTGCTATTGTAGATGATTTTTATGTACGTTTAGCTGTAAAATAATAACTAATTATTTCGAATAGAGTAAATTATTATTATTGGGGGGCCTGGGAGATTTTTGGAACATAATAAGGGGCCGCGATGTCCTGGACTTTGGGAATGGCTGGTCTAATGTGTTTATCATCAATTTGACATTTGGGCCAATTTGCTTCAGTTTTCACCAAAAACAAAATGGAAATTGTAATCTCATAACAATCTCACATAACACAATGACATCTCAGTGAAAAAGACATTTTCCAGTCATGAACTTAATATTTATAAGACTTTATTGATCTTTTAAATCCCAAACACAATCATTAACATTTACACAGATTGTTCCATTAATAACTAGTTCATTTAAAGACTGAGAAATCCCAAATCCTCTTGAAAACATCTTCAGTTCCATCGGCTTTAGGGTCAGTTCTGTCACACGTGAAGCAAAAGCAGAGAATGTAAAGTGAGTCGCTCTCAAAGACTCGGAGCAAAAAGACAATGTTTAACACGATGTACAGAGACATTTATTCTAACGTCTCATATGAACTCAGGAAACACCCATTCTTTTTTTTTACAGAGAAGATCCTTATTGTCCCAGAGACACCACTTAAAAAGACATTTAACACAAAACAAAGTCTTTTTTCCAAGTCTTTTTCTGATATACTTTTGTTCTCCCTAGTTTTACTATTTAATATTTGAAAAACTAAAATCTGAAAAAGAAAAAGTACAGAAAAGTGATTCAGCGCAAAGCAACAAAAATATGGCTAAAAAAAATCAGATCAGAAAGAGTTCGGTGTCGATTACTTTGTCTCCACAGCTGAGATGATCAGAGGAGCTGAGTTTGTTCCTCCTTCATTGAGTTCAGGACTGAAAAATGGAAAGAGTTTCTCCCTGAAGCTGCAGTTAGTGAAGGAGTAGAGGAGATCTGCAGAATCTACGTCATAAAAGGAGACCAGACCTGCTCCATAGTCCACAAACACCCCGACCTTCTGAGGAGGCCTCAGTGGAGACAGGGGGACAGGAGGGTCATCAGCAGCTTTGTACTCATCTCTGTTTCTCAACACAATGGTCCAGAATCCGTTCTTTGGGCTCAGACTGATCTGTCCCTTCCTGTTGATGGACTCTCGGGCCACTCCTAAAGCCCACTCAGTTTCCCTTTGACCTGAACCTCAAAGTAGAACCTGCCTGAAGAGAAACTCTGTTTCCTAAAACTATAGCACATGTATCAAACCTCTGAGGAGAGTCTGGGAGCTTCTTCTCCACATCAGTGTGATGAACCTGTTTGAGATCTTTAGACAGAACCAGTTGAGGATTAGCAGAGTCTGGGTCCAGAGTGACGTCCACAGCAAACTGCTGAACTCTCCTCAGTTGGTCCTTTGGAGGCAGTTGTTTAAAGACTTTGTTGAACTTCTGTGAGAGACTTGTCTCCAGCTCAGACAGAGCGTGGGCCGCACTGCCCTCACACGTCTGCGGCTCAAAGCTCACGCTGCTCCAGTCCTTCAGGCCAGCAGGGGCAGTGCAGGGCAGCGCTGTAGAAAGTGGAGGGGTCTGTAGAGAGTGAGAGCTGCTGGGCCTCAGTGCTGCTCTTCTCCAGCTCACACATCTCCTGCTGCAGCTGTTGGATCAAGGCCTGAGCGCGCTCCTTATGTTTAGAAAGACTTTGTTCCATGACTTTGGTGTGATGGTCCAAACATCTCTGCACAGACTCCATGATGTCACTGAAGACCTTCACCATCTGCTGTGTCTCTCTCTGAGCCTCTCTCTCACTGAGCTCCAGGGCAGCTGTGATCTCCTGGACCTTCAGCCTCCTCTGCTCCACCAGACGCTGGTTCTCAGCCACAGTCTGCTGCAGAGAGACCTTCTCCTGCTCAAACGCCTCCTCCAGAGACAACAGCTCGTGCTTCTTGTGCTCTAGAGGAACACACATGGTACAGACGCAGCTCTTATCAGTGCCACAGAACAGCTCTAGGGGGCGCTGGTGTGTGGGACACATCCTGTCCTCCAGGTCGTCCACAGGCTCCATCAGCTGGTGTCTCTTCAGTCTGGGCGCGCTCAGATGAGGCTGGAGGTGGCTCTCACAGAACGAGGACAGACAGACCAGGCAGGACTTCACTGCCTTCAGTTTGGGCTCAGAGCAGACGTCACACTGGACTTCTACAGGTTTGGACACTCGCTTTGACCGACGTTCTTCTTCTAGTTTCCACTGTGAGACCATCTCAGAGAGTAAGGTGTTGACGCAGAGCTCAGGTCTGATGGAGAAGCTCCTGTTACACAGTGGACATTTACAGACGGCTTTAGTGTCCCAGGTCTGAGAGATGCAGCGTTTGCAGAAGTTGTGTCCACATGGAGTGGAGACGGGCTCAGAGAACACCTCCAGACAGATGGAGCACAGGAACTGCTCCTCAGAGCTGCTCTGTGTCGAAGACGCCATTTCTGAAAAACATTTGGGACAAGTTTAAACTTCTGTTCATGTCATTGTTCTGCATTTAATGATAGTGAACAAACAAGGAGCATCAAGTGGAGCAGAGAAAGGAGAGCCTCCAACTCAAGGTTAACTGAAGAAACTTATTGAGAGTCACAAAAATAAACCCTGATCTTCAGCAAACAGACCTTAAAGTGATAGTCTGGATGTTGTCAGAAAAAAAGAGAGAGAGGGACTCTTTTTGGAAAAAACGGCTCAAGCTCCCTCCCCCTCCTTCCTGATTGGTCTTGGAAGCCACGCCTGTTTTCCCGTGCACACGCGAGGTTCAATGGGCCAAGAAGTGACGAGGGGAGACATTACGGTGACAGTGTTGAGTTATCCAAGGTAACGATGCTTTTTATGTTAAAATCGTTTTTTGTGACGAGTATAACACGTTTATGCAGCTAACTTTGTACTGACATTTCCAATAAACTGGCATATCAAGTAAACATGTAGTTTTACATCGTTTGCATGGTTTATAGCGACATTGTTTACTTCTTTGATATGCTAACAGCTAGTGTACGATTATCTGTCCTGTCGTCTTTTTTGTGTTTTAGATCACTTCAGACTTAGGCCATATTGCATTTGTTTTTTCTAATTATTTTATCTTTCGTCTCCTTCAAAGCTCTGTAATGGCAGGATCTTCCGATGATGAATAAAACCCCACCTGCAGCATCAAGCAGACGATCTCCAAAAGCTGCTGCTCCAGAGAACTGCATATCTAAAGTGCCACATGTGGAGACTAAATCAGACACATGTTCTGATCCTAATGGGCACTACATTGGATTTATACCAATAAACCATTTGTATATTTATACCATCGATTACATTTCAATTGAAGTCACTTTGCTTTTTTTTCATGAGAATAAAGAATGAAATATAATAAAGTCTCATTTCAAAGCACAACTAACACATTGCCTAAAAAACACCTCTTGCACAAAAATAGCATCTCATAAACATTTACAGAGAGAAACAAACAATGGTCAACTAGTTTTCAACAACAACTTTATTTACAAAAATAAAACATTCTTGTTATTTCTGTGGCAATTGTTGACCTGTAAAAAAAACAAGGATAAAGAATATGTTATGGATATAGATGTATGCAATTTCTATATTCAATATTGTGAGAAGAATAAATGAGTCCATACCATCTCCTCGGGTGTGCTGGTGTTGGAGGAACTCCAGGGTTGTTGGGTCAGGGACAGCTGACAGCAAACCCAGTTGTCTGAGGATCTCAGTATTGCAGGGCGTGGGAGTCCTTTTCTGCTGTTCAACCGTGCAGCAACAATTATTGTCTGGAGCTCCGGAATATATGAATAGTCCTTCTCAACCTTCACTGTATAAATCCTGCAGCACCTGGATTTTTTATTGAATACTTTCCGGTATCTGAAATAGAGACAAAATAATGCCACAAAAGTAAGTCATGAAAAAGCAATGAAGATGCTTAGTTTACAGAATGCGTAGATACTGTATACAATTATACATCCATCAGCATTCCTTGTTGCAGGTCTGTGTACATGGTGAGGGCTGCAATGGGCGGGTCATAACTGAATCTTTTACTGGTATACATAGGATGACTGCAATACCTCCAGGCGTCCAGTTGATCTACAAAAAAGTTAGCATATTTTGAAGCTTCTATACTTGTGTGTGTGTGTGTGTGTGTGTGTGTATATATTATAAAAATCTAAATACAATACCTAAACTTGAGATACTCTGGTACTTCTTTGAACCAACGTTCCTTCAGAATGACCTCAATAAGAGTATTGTGCGCCGTTGAACCTTTCACTGTCGACTCTTTCTACCGTTCACTTTCCAGTGTGTTGTGTTTGTGCGTTAGTTGGGGACATGAACGCCGATATTTCTGATGTAAAATCATTGTTTGCAAAGCATTTAATACAATTGTGTGTTGAAAACGGTCTTATTCTGTCCAGTCGAGACCTCCTGCCTAAAGAAAGCTATATATGTTAGCGACGCGTGGCGTACAACATCTTAGCTTGACCATTGTGTATGTGCAGCCGATGCTCATGCCTTGATTGTTAAAATGCAGATTAGTTATGATTTAGCCACGTCTGATCACATGACATTTGCTTTCAAGTGTAACTTGGACAACATTCCTGAATTAGTCAATACTGAAGTGTCTTTTAATAGTGATAAATTGGACTGGTCTAATCTAACCAGTAATGATATTCATTTATATCACCAGAGGACGCATATGTACCTGGGTTATATTAAACCTAAAGATGCCATTTTGTGCCGTGACATCAACTGTACCAATCAAGAGCACTGTTCTCAACTGTGTTTGTTATAATGAAGTTATCGACGCTCTCATCAGATCAGGCAGGTCCCTGTGTCAGTGCAGAAAAAGCATTCACAATGGTAAATGTAAACCTGGCTGGAATCCATATGTGGACGCAGCCCATGCTGAGGCTGAAGTGCATTTAAAGTGTGGGCTGAAAATGGTAAACACAGAAGTGGGCCATTGTTCGAGAAGAAGAAACATGCTAACGCTCAATTTAAATATGCCTTAAGGTACATTAAAAGGAATGAGAATCGCTTAAGATCAGAGTCCCTTGTGTGTAAACTCCAAACAACTCGTACACTGACTTTTGGAAAGAGATCAGAAAGTGAAACAGTAGCAGGGCTTCTCTTCCTTCTAATATCGATGGGACAACTGGCTCTGATAATGTCTGCCAGCTCTGGCAGAATTACTATTATAAATTGTTTAACTGCTTAAAGAGTAACTTGGCCTTTGCTGAGACTTTGGAATTTGATGAGGGTCTTCAACTCCCACCTCCGGAAGAGCTTCACCCAGATTCCGAGGAAGGTTGGAGACATGGAGTCCGAGTGGACCATGTTCTCCTCCTCCATTGTCGATGCGGCTGCTCGCAGTTGTGGCCGTAAGGTCTCTGGTGCCTGTCGCGGCGGCAATCCCGAACCCGGTGGTGGCGCCCGGAAGTAAGGGATGCCGTCAAGCTGAAGAAGGAGTCCTACCTGGCCTTGTTGGCTTGTGGGACTCCGGAGGCAGCTGAGAGGTACCGGCAGGCCAAGCGTGCTGCAGCTCGTGCGGTCACAGAGGCAAAACTCAGGTCTGGGAGGAGTTTGGAGAAGCCATGGAGGAGGACTATCGGTTGGCCTCGAAGAGATTCTGGCAAACCATCCGGCGCCTCAGGAGGGGGAAGCAGTGCTTCACCAACACTGTTTACAGTGCGGGCGGGGAGCTGTTGACCTCGACTGGGGATGTGGTCAGGCGGTGGAAGGAGTACTTCGAGGATCTCCTCAATCCCACTGTCACGTCCGATGAGGAGGCAGAGGCTGGGGACTCGGAGGGGGGTTCGTCCATCACCCAGGCTGAAGTCACTGAGGTGGTTAGAAAGCTCCTCGGTGGCAAGACCCCGGGGGTGGATGAGATTCGTCCCGAGTACCTTAAGTCTCTGGATGTTGTAGGGCTGTCTTGGTTGACACGTCTCTGCAACATCGCGTGGCGGTTGGGGACAGTGCCTCTGGATTGGCAGACCGGGGTGGTGGTCCCTCTCTTTAAGAAGGGGGATCGGAGGGTGTGCTCCAATTACAGAGGGATCACACTTCTCAGCCTCCCCGGTAAGGTCTACTCCAGGGTGCTGGAGAGGAGGATCCGGCCGATAGTCGAACCTCGGATTCAGGAGGAACAATGCGGTTTTCGTCCCGGTCGTGGCACACTGGACCAGCTCTATACCCTACATCGGGTGTTCGAGGGTTCGTGGGAGTTCGCCCAACCAGTCCACATGTGCTTTGTGGATTTGGAGAAAGCGTTCGACCGTGTCCCTCGTGGTGCCCTGTGGGGGGTGCTCCGGGAGTATGGGGTCCGGGGTCCTCTGCTAAGGGCTGTCCGTTCCCTGTATGACCACAGCAGGAGCTTGGTTCGCATTGCCGACAGTAAGTCAGACTTGTTTCCGGTGCGTGTTGGTCTCCGCCAGGGCTGCCCTATGTCACCGGTTCTGTTCATTACCTTTATGGACAGAATTTCTAGGCGCAGCCAGGGGCCGGAGGGTGTCCGGTTTGGGAACCTCAGGATCTCATCTCTGCTGTTTGCAGATGATGTTGTTCTGTTGGCTTCATCAAATCAGGACCTCCAGCGCGCACTGGGGCGGTTTGCAGCCGAGTGTGAAGCGGCCGGGATGAGGATCAGCACCTCCAAATCTGAGGCCATGGTTCTCCACCGGAAAAGGTGGCTTCCCCGCTTCAGGTCGGTGGGGAGTCCTTACCTCAAGTGGAGGAGTTCAAGTATCTCGGGGTCTTGTTCACGAGTGAGGGATGGATGGAGCGTGAGATCGATAGACGGATCGGTGCAGCGTCAGCAGTGATGCGGTCGCTGCATCGGACTGTTGTGGTGAAGAGGGAGCTGAGTCAGGGGGCAAAGCTCTCGATTTACCGATCGATCTACGTTCCCACCCTCACCTATGGTCATGAGATCTGGGTAATGACCGAAAGGACAAGATCACGAATACAAGCGGCCGAAATGAGTTTCCTTCGCAGGGTGCTGGGCGCACCCTCCGAGATCGGGTGAGGAGCTCAGTTACCCGGGAGGAGCTCGGGGTAGAGTCGTTGCTCCGTCACGTCGAAAGGAGCCAGCTGAGGTGGCTAGGGCATCTGTTCCGGATGCCTCCTGGTCGCCTCCCTCGGGAGGTGCTCCAGGCATGTCCTATTGGGAGGAGGCCTCGTGGAAGGCCCAGGACACGCTGGTGGGACTATGTCTCCGAGCTGGCCTGGTGTCGCCTCGGGGTCCCCCAGAACAGCTGGAGGAGGTGTGCGTGGATCGGGAAGTCTGGGCATCTCTGCTGAGACTGCTGCCTCCGCGACCCGGCCCCGGATAAAGCGGAAGAAAATGGATGGATGGATGAATTTTGGGGGGAAATATTCATTGCAGTTTCTCTCTTTGGTCCTGCACTTTTACTCCTGCCCGCTAGATGGCAGCGCACTGTGCAGCTTGAGTAACAACAGAGTGAGTTATCTATTGATGGCTTTTTACAGGGTTGTTGCTAGATCATCGGCCCGGCAGGGACGGTCTGCTGTGATTTTGTATAGATACAAATAGATACAAATAACCCTAATCCTAACCTTAAGGTTAATCATATCCCTGGCCCTAACCTTAAATTGTGTCATGAAATGTCACGGTTTCACAGGAGACCGTCCCTGTCCCTCCGAGATTAAAAGTGTTAATCGAGTCAGAGAAACGCAGTAACAATATAAGTTTATGTCCCGGTTCATAAAGGCGTGATCCGACCCAAGTCCACGTTTTTACAGTCAGACGGCCGTGATAACGACGCTCACGGTAATTATTAATGAGGAGGAAATAAGACATTTAGAAAAGAACTGAACCAGGACAAAACCTGCTTCTTCTTCGTGATTCCATTAGTGTGTTTTGCGCCTTCGACCCTGAGGCAGTGAATTGGAATTGTGGTTTTCTGTCCAGAGACACCAGGGGGAGATGAAAGACCCTCCAATCATCCCATTAACACTTGTATCACCCCAGAGGGACTACGGAAAGGATTTATTAAAGAGCAACTAAACACCAAATCAATAGACTAATAATAGTCCCTTTTCACAATATTCTAATTTAATCGATTCAGTCACATTTTCTGCTGTAAATGCTTCTTCACCACCTGATGGCGTCTCTGTCCATCACGAGCACAAACAGTTTATACGCATTATCTGGACACAAGTGAATGATTTACCCTGGACTGGCCCAGCACTAAACACTCATTGATCTGCACATTTTACGGACTTTAATTTTCATATTATCAACTTTTCAAAGCACTTTATCCCAAAGAAGCAGTGATCCACTCACCGTCCACAGCAGCTCATCATAAACCCATAAACACATTAAAGAAACACAAAGACACTAACTACGTCCCATACTTTACTTAAAGCTAAACACATGTAGAACAGAGTCTGTAACAGTGGATGAAGAAACAGAAACACTTTGTCTCACTGATGTGGAGTTTTGGACTTTTCTAAGAACGATCTGTCAGCTCCAAGTCTCCGCAGACGATGTGACTTTATCTGGATGAAGCTGGAGATTAAAAGCTTTAATCGAGTCAGAGAAACGCAGTAACAATATAAGTTTATGTCCCGGTTCATAAAGGCGTGATCCGAACCAAGTCCACGTTTTTACAGTCAGACGGCCGAGATAACGACGCTCACGGTTAATTATTAATGAGGAGGAAATAAGACATTTAGAAAAGAAGAAGAAGAAGAAACTTTATTTATATAGCACCTTTCACAGATAAAATCACAAAGTGCTTCACAGGGGCACAACAAATAACAAAGGTTACAGAGAAAATGTATTAAAACAAATTAATTAAAACAATCACAGCCTTTTCAACTAAAAGCTCGTCCAAACAGCCGTGTCTTCAGCTGTTTTTTAAAAGAATCGACAGTGTCGGTCACACTGACAGAGGAAGGTCATTCCACAGTTTAGGAGCAACAGCTTCAAAGGACAGGTCACCTCTGGTTTTAAAGTGGGTCCCTGGGACAGTGACGAGGTTCTGGCCCGAGGACCTAAGGGTGCGACCGGAGGAGTAAGGGCACAGCAGGTCAGACACGTATTTGGGAGCCTGACCATGCAGCGCTCTAAAAGTCAAACTAAAATTTTGAATTCAATTCGAAATTTGATGGGAAGCCAGTGCAGAGAGGATAAAATGGGAGTAATGTGTGACCGTCTGCTAGAGCCTGTTAAAAGCCGCGCAGCAGCATTTTGAACCATTTGAAGACGATTCAAAGCAGATTTGTTAAAACAAGTAAAAAGGGAGTTACAATAATCTAAACGAGACGAGATAAAAGCATGAATCACCAATTCTAGATCAGAGTTGGATAAAATTGGCCTCAACTTGGCAATGTTCTCAAATGGAAAAAACAGTTTTTGGCCAAGTGTCTCGAGTGGCTGTCAAGAGACAGAGTCTGGTCAAACCAAACACCAAGATTTCTGATGCTCGACTGAACCGAGGAGCCCAGAGAACCAAGGTGGTTTACAATTGAAGGGATTTTTTGCTCCGGAGCAATTATCAAAGTCTCAGTCTTTTTAGAATTCAACTGAAGGCAGTTATCACAAAGCCACGACTTTACACTTGAAAGACAATCCATTAACTCAGACAGTCTGTGCATCTCTGACTCCTTAAACGAAAAATACAGTTGAATATCATCAGCATAGAGATGGTAAGAAACATTTTTAAAGCGGCTAATGGTTTTTCCAAGGGGGCTGATGTACAACAAAAACAAAATAGGCCCCAAGACAGATCCCCGAGGAACCCCGTGTAACAAAGGAGTAGCTTCAGACATAATGTTATTTATACACACAGAGAATGTTCTGTTGGTCAAGTAGGACGATAACCATTTAAGGACAGTTCCAGAAATGCCAAAGTCAGTATTAAGCCTCTGTAGCAGTAATTTATGCAGTTTAAAAGAACTGAACCAGGACAAAACCTGTTGGTAAATAATGAGTGAAATGCAGAGGTGTCAGGGTGAGGGTCAGGCCTCAGAGACACAGCTCAGTATTCAAATAAACATGACAAATACAAACTTGTTTTCAGTCATTTATTTAAAAAAACATTTATATTTCACAGACACAGGTTTATACAGAGGCTGAGTGTTTGAGTCCGGTCCAGACCAGTCCTGGTTTTAGCTGGTCTCAGAGGGTTTGAGTCCAGTCCAGATCCAGTCCTGGTTTTAGCTGGTCTCAGAGGGTTTGAGTCCAGATCCAGTCCTGGTTTTAGCTGGTCTCAGAGGGTTTGGGGCTGATCTTGGATAAATCTCTGAAAGACACGTTTGCAGATCCGCGTTTGGCTGGTTTGGCCTGAGGACAGAGGTTCATCTGTAACTATTAGATTATTCTGTTTTTATTTTGTAATAAACCTGTTTTTACCTGAGAGCCGTGCGGTTTCCAGCCGATCATGTACAGGATGTCGAAGGTGGCTGGGACTGATCCATCCGGGTTTCCGTACATCTCTGAAACAGGACAAAGAGTCTAAACCTGGTTTAACTCTGGTCTAAACCAGGTCTAACTCTGGTCTAACTCTGGTCTAAACCAGGTCTAACTCTGGTCTAAACCAGGTCTAACTCTGGTCTAAATCTAAACCAGGTTAAGGTCTAAACCAGGTCTAACTCTGGTCTAAACCAGGTCTAACTCTGGTCTAAACCAGGTCTAACCGGTCTAACTCTGGTCTAAACCGGTCTAAACCAGGTCTAACTCTATGTCTAAACCAGGTCTAACTCTGGTCTAAACCTGGTCTAAACCAGGTCTAACTCTGGTCTAACCTCGGTCTAACTCTGGTCTAACCTGGTCTCCGTCTAAACCAGGTCTAACTCTGGTCTAAACCAGGTCTAACTCTGGTCTAACCAGGTCTAACTCTGGTCTAACTCTGGTCTAACTCTGGTCTAAACCTGGTCTAAACCAGGTCTAACTCTGGTCTAACTCTGGTCTAACTCTGGTCTAACTCTGGTCTAAACCAGGTCTAAACCAGGTCTAACCTGGTCTAAACCTGGTCTAAACCTGGTCTAAACCAGGTCTAAACCAGGTCTAACTCTGGTCTAACTCTGGTCTAACTCTGGTCTAACTTCTAACCAGGTCTAAACCAGGTCTAAACCAGGTCTAACTCTGGTCTAAACCTGGTCTAAACCAGGTCTAACTCTGGTCTAACTCTGGTCTAAACTCTGGTCTAACTCTGGTCTAAACCTGGTCTAAACCAGGTCTAACTCTGGTCTAACTCTGGTCTAACCGGTCTAAACCAGGTCTAACTCTGGTCTAACTCTGGTCTAACTCTGGTCTAACTCTGGTCTAAACCAGGTCTAAACCAGGTCTAACTCTGGTCTAACTCTGGTCTAACTCTGGTCTAACCAGGTCTAACTCTGGTCTAAACCTGGTCTAAACCAGGTCTAACTCTGGTCTAACTCTGGTCTAACTCTGGTCTAAACCAGGTCTAACTCTGGTCTAAACCAGGTCTAACTCTGGTCTAAACCAGGTCTAACTCTGGTCTAACTCTGGTCTAAACCTGGTCTAAACCAGGTCTAACTCTGGTCTAACTCTGGTCTAACTCTGGTCTAAACCAGGTCTAAACCAGGTCTAAACCTGGTCTAAACCTGGTCTAAACCTGGTCTAAACCAGGTCTAAACCAGGTCTAACTCTGGTCTAAACCAGGTCTAACTCTGGTCTAACTCTGGTCTAACTCTGGTCTAACCTGGTCTAAACCAGGTCTAAACCAGGTCTAAACCAGGTCTAACTCTGGTCTAAACCAGGTCTAACTCTGGTCTAACCAGTCTAACTCTGGTCTAAACCAGGTCTAACTAGGTCTAACTCTGGTCTAAACCTGGTCTAACCTGGTCTAAACCAGGTCTAACTAGGTCTAAACTGGTCTACTCTGGTCTACTCTGGTCTAACTCTGGTCTAACTCTGGTCTAAACCAGGTCTAACTCTGGTCTAAACCAGGTCTAACTCTGGTCTAACCTGGTCTAAACCTGGTCTAAACCTGGTCTAAACCAGGTCTAAACCAGGTCTAACTCTGGTCTAAACCAGGTCTAACTCTGGTCTAACTCTGGTCTAACTCTGGTCTAACTCTGGTCTAAACCAGGTCTAAACCAGGTTAAACCAGGTCTACTCTGGTCTAACCAGGTCTAACTCTGGTCTAAACCAGGTCTAACTCTGGTCTAAACCAGGTCTAACTAGGTCTAACTCTGGTCTAAACCTGGTCTAAACCTGGTCTAAACCAGGTCTACTGGTCTACCGGTCTAACTCTCTGGTCTAACCAGTCAGGAGCAGTTGTACCTTTGTAGACGGCAGCAGCAGCGAGGATTGTGTCTCGATGCAGCAGAGATCGTCTGTTCCAGGCGCAGTTACTCTCCCCCATCGCTGAAACACAAGCAGGACTGAGCCAGGTCTAAACCAGGTCTAAACCAGGTCTAAACCAGGACTAAACCAGGACTAAACCAGGTCTACACCAGGTCTAACCAGGTCCACACAGACTGAAGTGTGTGTTTGTACCTTGTAAGTCGGTCAGGAGCTCCATGATCCCAGGATAATGCACCTGCAGCTCATCTGTGTCCTGCAACAAACACTGGTCAGACTCAATAATCATTTCAACAACTAAAAACTGGTCATATTTTAATCACAATAATATTCTTGTGACTAAAACTAAAAAGCATTTTCATCTAAAAGACTAAAAGAGCTGCCAGAAACAACTGCCCACACTGGTCAGGTTAAATACTCTTTATATTTTATATTGTATGATTTTATGTGACGTTTATTAACTCGGTTCACAGGAAGAATGGGATTCCTAATAACAAACACTTCAGCCCACACTGGTCAGGCTAGTGCCCTCAGAGTATATCAGTTAACCCCTGTCCCAGGCCGTACCACGGTGAGCAGGCTGAAGCCGGCCCCGCCCAGCAGGTTGCCCAGGTCGGTGACGGCGGTGAAGGGGGAGACGTGGGGGAGAAGCCGCCCTCTCTCTCCGTCTGAGCCAACTGCAGCGAACAGCGCAGCTCGAACAGAGAGTCTCCACCAGGGAGCGCCGCGATGAAGGCGCCGTCCGGCTTCAGCACACGCCACACCTGAGGAAGAGCGGAACGTCAGACTCCTCCCACACTCCCACACTCCTCTCCTCCGCAGACTCACCTGTCTCACCTGTCGTTGACCCAGTGCAGACTGAAACAGAGGAAAGAGCAGCAGTTTGTTTCTGCTAGGGCTGAACGATTTTCGAAAAGAATCAAATTTTTCTTCAATATTGCGATTGCGATTAAATATGCGATTATTGTTGCAAGGTCCTCTTCTCATGTATTTTTCACCTAACACAAGCAATAAATCAGGCTGTTTCATAATAAACAATATTAGATTAATTTGAAGTGAAAATTGCAACAATGAAGCAAACAAAATGTGTGAACATGTGGACTGCACTCCTTACAAACTGTCTGAACTTAACAGTACAGTCTATAAATAAAAGATAAATATATATAGATATTAAAACAAAGATCAAACTCACTGATCCAGTCAGTAACATCCAATGGCCGCTGACTGCTCTGCTTTGTGACTACGACACTGGAGGCCGCCATTGCTCCGCTATTGCTGTAGTACCTCCATATGGCCGCTATTCCCCCATTGGAATGCATTTAGACACGTTAAAAACAGCTTTAATGCCGGTGCCTCATGTTTTAGAAGTGGCTAGAGCTAGATATTCCTCCTGTGATTACGCTGGGTTAAAAACAATCTGGGGCACCGGGCTGGTTATGGTAGCAAAATTTTTTAGAAATCTCCTACTTAACGGGGGTCTGACTGTTGGTATTGGAGCTGCGCGAGCTACACGTCACGCAAGGGCCGAGTCTACAGTGAAGCTCCCGCCCTTATGCCCTTATTAGGAACATGCTTCGTCAGAGCTGGGGAGGAGGAACCTGTAAATCCGCCATGATATCCCCCTCGAACGTGGTCATTGTGGTAAACGGGGAGGAGTGAGGAATGACGGTCTATTAATAATATGTCTATGGTAACATCACACATACTAAAGTGCAGGAAAAGTAAGAACAAACGTCTGCTTTAACTAGTTGGAAAAGTTTTAGGAAATCAAACTCCCAATTAATACAAAATAAACTATTTATTATTTCGGCCAATCAAATCCCGGTGTGAGCTGCGACTCGTAGTTGCTTCAGATGTTATTGATGGACACGGAGAGGCCAGATGGAGCACACGCCAAAACACAGTGGGAATTAGGAGCAGCATTTTGGTTTTGGGATGTAACTTTGGACAATATGAAGAAAGAGAAGAACATTGGACAGCAGATTTCCTCAGCAAAATAAGACATGACACGGACTCCTGCCTCGGATCAGAGTTTCCAACACATTTCATACAGCAGTTTAGTGTTTATATCTAGCGTCTGTACCTACGGAGGCATATGCGGTAGATGCAAAGGTAAATAGAGGCACATGGCCTCCGCGGATACTTTATGGTCATTAACCGTCATTATGCTTTTGAGATAAGTTCTTTATCCACAACATTCCCAAACATAAGCCTCTTAAACTGAGCCACAAACCACTCTTTACTCTTTACAAGCAGCTCAGGCTCACCTATATCTCTGTGGAGGCAGAGACGTAAGAATCCGGAGGTGAGGGAGTTTCTGTGATCATCAGAGCGTGTAGTAGCAGCGAGAGAATGGCGTGATTAGCGCTGCGGCTAACGCAATGCTAACGGAGAAGAAAGCAATAGTCCTTGGCGGTGGCTGCATGATAAACGCTGATATTTTCACTGTACATCCACAATCTACCGCAAACCTTAACTACACTGAGACGTAAACAAAAGCATGCGGCGGAGCGACTTTGCTGCCATATCTCCACCTCCATTCACTTTCAAAATCGCGTGCCCTGCGATTACGAAATCACGTTTTGCAATATCGCGATAAAATTGCAAATGCAATTAACCGTTCAGCAGGTCGACTCCGACTCTTTCTGACATTTTGCTCAAGAAACTTTCAATAAAATATAGTTTGCAAAAGACAGAAACAGGACGAAGAGCGTCTGTGTCCACTGTGTCTGCTCCTCGTGTCCTGCTCACGTCATTGTTACTTTACTGACATTCACTGACTTTAACTTTAACTTTGCATAAGATTAAAATGTTAAACTCAATGTGTTGTAATAAAGAAGTGGAGCCAATGGCTGCTCTGCTTTATGACCACGACACCAGAGGCCGCCATTGCTGTAGTACCTCCATTTAGCCACTAGTCTCCCATTAGGAATCATTGCACTAAACTTTCTACAGCTCGATATTCCTCCTGTGATTACGCTGGGTTAGTCACAATTAAAGAAACATTTTAGAAATCTCGTACTAATGAGGGACTGTTAGCATTGGAGCTGCGCGAGCTACACGTCACACAAGGGCGGAGTCTACCGTGAAGATCCCGCCCTTATGCCCTTATTAGGAACATGCTTGGTCAGGGCTGGGGGGGAGGAGTCTGTAAATCCGGTCTATGAGTGGAGCTGGACGTGAGAGTGTGGAGTCACCTCATGCCGCTCAGGACCAGGTCGAACGTGTCGTCTTTAAACGGAAGGAACTCCTCATCAGCCAAAACGCAGCGGGACGGGATTCCACCGTCTCTGAGCCGGCTCTGGAAAACAGCACTAGTTTAGTCCTGGTTTAAGCCTGGTTTAGTCCTGGTTTAGGCCTGGTTTAGGCCTGGTTTAGGCCTGGTTTAGGCCTGGTTTAGCCCCAGTTTAGCCCCAGTTTAGCCCCGGTTTAGCCCCGGTTTAGTCCTAGTTCACCAGACAGTTGGAGGAGACGTCCGTGAGGTAAAGCTGCTCCACCACGTCCTGAAAAACAAAGCAGCATCAGTGAAACTAGAATCAAACCCAGAGCAACTTTAGGAGAAAACAACCCTCAACATCTTAGTGTCTTTCTGAGGTTTATTCTCTGTCGTAGTTTTGTCCATTTTTATGCATAAAACGGCTCATTAACCAATGACAGAAAACTGGTCTGAATGTCCCTGATCTCCAGCAGACGTTTCTCATCGATATCTTGGACTCACTGTGGTTAAATGCTCCGCGATGAAGCTCCGCCCACAGCCCAGGTCCAGAGCCAGAGGGAACGTCCTGCAGAGAAACCAGGGTTAAACACAGAAAACACAAAGACCGGATCCTGCTCGGACACTGACCGCGCCACGTCGTAGACTCTGTCGGCCACTCGAGCGCCCACCTGCACAGACACAACCACACAAAGTCACATGACCTCCAGCTGGAAGAACCAAAGAAATCCCCATCAGGTGTTCACGGCGATACTGTTGTTGACCACATTGTTTTGGCTCAAAGACGGTCAGCGTGTGGTTTCTCAGACCAGGCGGTGAATGGTTCTAAATGACCTGAACCCAGAGAGAACAATGGGAGTGCCTCATGGGTCCATACTTGGGCCTCTGCTGTTTACACTGTATATAAATGATAATTCAATAATAATATAATTCAATCAAGTGTTTTGAATTCAGAGAAAATCAGTTTGTCTGAGTCTACGCTAAATCTGGACAGAAAATTGAATTGGTATCGAGTTTTAAGAATGTGTTTTTTATATGATGATAAATTGTCTTTTAAATGAAAGAGTTGAGAGTTTTATAGAAATACTGTCACTTGTTTTATGTCTTTATTGATTCCTGACCTCTTCTCGGACGTACTCGAACTGCGTGGCGTTGCTGAGAGACGACGCCCAGTCCCTCTGTCTGCGCTTCATCTGACGATCGAACACGTTCACTCCGGACCCAGAGCCGGACTGAGACGAGCGAGACCTGACCTGGACCTGGACTCTGGAGCCGAGACACGAGCGAACAGCTGCTGAGTATGGAAGACTATTGGCACCTTAATTCAATTGTCTATTCATTTGTCAAATGGCTATGCATTATGTTATTTTAGTATTTATTTTGGAATTGTGTTTGGCAAAGTGTAATGTTATATCCAATTTTGACATTTAATGTTCTATTCCAAAAGTTCTAATGGCAATTCAATATGTAAAGTGTCGATACAATGTCTTTATATATTGCAAATTACAAGATTTTGAAATGAATAGCATATTGACATGGAAATTTGGCCTCTTTATTCATTGTTCTATTCATTCTTAAAATGGCATTTAGTTTCGAGTTGTATTTGACAAGTTGCATGTTATATCCTATTTTGACATGTAATGTTCTATTCCAAAAGTTCTAATGGCAATTCAATATGTAAAGTGTCGATTCAATGTCTTTATATATTTCAAATTACAAGATTTTGAACTGAATAACATATTGACATGGAAATTTGGCCTCTTTATTCATTGTTCTATTCATTCTTAAAATGGCATTTAGTTTCGAGTTGTTTTTGGCAAAGTTGAATGTCATATCTTATTTTGACTTGGAATATTCTATTCTACTTTTGAGTAAGTTTCATTTAATGTGTTGTGAAACAGCACCTCCCTCTGGATTGCATTGCATATTGCATATTGCATTGCCACAAGGTTTGAGTGCAACTATTTTCAATATGCTACGCAGTTCTTGACCCCTGGGAAGGCGGGCCCTGGTCCGCTCTCGGCCAATCAGAGACGAGTCTATATCTCCTAGCTAGATGCTCTGTGTTGTTGTTTTTTGCTGGAAGTAAATGCTGTTATGACGGATTGGAAGTAACAGATCACCCTTCATGAAGATTCCAAGTTACTCTAAGGAGGTTCTATGTAAGTATAGAAGCGTGTTTGTTAAAATACCAGTACTGTTTAGTGTTTTTTCTCTCTTTTGTTTATTAAACACTTGCTACCTAGTTCAGTCATGCTCAGCAGTCCCACAGAAAGTCAAACTCCACAGTGTTTCAGCTTCTTACATTTTATTTTGGCCCACAAAATATTTGTCTGTAAGTATTCAAATGATAGTGATCTTAGCTTCCATTAGATACCAAATTTAGTCATTTTTAGCATGTTTCCTATTCGTAATTAGGAAGAAAATATTCGGCGCTAATACCGTTAGCATCCCTATGGCTTTTCCCATGTAAATTAGCCTCATGCTAATAGCTCGCTAATACAATCGTTTTTTGAAGGTTTTAGTTAACTCTAAGCTACTTATTTTCTATTTGCATTGTATATTTACCCAATTGAGATTGTAATATGCATTCTTTGTGTAACTGTATGTTACAGTTTTAAAGTACTTCAGTAAATCACACAAATACAGCAAGACGCTTCTTGGTTTTCATTAGAGACTGTTCTATCTGCAAAGCTGGTTCTCACACACTAGTAAAGACAGAATACTTACACTAAACCAAACGTGGTGGCACGTGTTTTTGTTTTAATGATTAAGCACTTTATAGGCCTACTTTATTGTACGCCCATGTTAATTTCTATTCTCACAATCTTCAGCGCAGTTATCCTCTTACTCAATTATATCTTTATGCGTGGTGAAACCTCATTCCTGTCAATTTGGTTCACATTTCAGAACAAGAAAAACTAATTAAGCCAGGGTGATACATTTTTCAAACCACCAGGTGCCGCCGTTTAGTAGGGCTGCGAATTACAGTATGATACATTTGATTTTGAATATGTCTATTTCCGTTCCATCTTCATCACGGACTTCTTCCTCACTTTCCTTGTCTAAAACACGCTGTGGGCAACTGAAAACTGGTATCTTCGGTACTGGGTGGTGCAACCATTTGACATCACTACCAGAATGCATTGCGGTGTAAATAACAATGGCGACCTACGTGCAAAAAATGTTTCTAAAAATATAAAACTAGCGAATGTTTTAGTTTGTTTTTTGAATTATCTTATAGATATGTTACTGACAGTGAAATTATTAAATTATGATCTATTTCATATAGATCAAAC
Source organism: Neogobius melanostomus (assembly GCA_007210695.1). Classification (NCBI taxonomy): domain Eukaryota; kingdom Metazoa; phylum Chordata; class Actinopteri; order Gobiiformes; family Gobiidae; genus Neogobius; species Neogobius melanostomus. Next base: position 23,944 of record VHKM01000475.1, on the reverse strand, counting down.
ATGTTTGATCTGCTATTTCAGTTTGTTGTAAGATAAGAAAGGCTGTATTTATCCCATACAAGGGAAATGGTATGTTTGAAATAGCTAAGTACAAAAGAGCAACTGAATAAGGAAGCAAAAGTCAAAAAGACCTTGTGTTAAATATTAACTAAATAACAAAAACTATTCAAACATAAATTGTGTACTTCACTATATAAGGTACCAAATTAAATGAAACTAGAACAAAGCGATGACTATGTAGCAAGAGGTCAGGGGACTGTATGTACATGAATGTGAACAGCGTGTGAATATTTGTTAACATTTCGCATAGTGATAAGATAATGCAGATCTAATTCTGTTCTATCCTTAGCATCCAACAGTAATCAATATCCTTTTTTGTTGTGGTCAGTCACTCTAGTTTTCTTCCTTTGTTCATTAGGGCCCAGAGAAACCTGTAAAGACAGACCACCTGTGCGGACAACAGCCTGCTGCCATCTTCATCCAGTCACCTCAGCGCTGTTGACATGATCACATTCATAATTTTCCACAAATTCTAACAAATTAGTTATTAATTAAATGCAGACTATCTTTGCATCTCTCAGTTTAATATTTATTTACAAGAAGCTCCTGACAACACAAACGGGTTCAACCCAGCTCCTCTGCGACATTCTCCTAGCCTTCGTTCTTCTGAACCGCTCCTGTACCACACAGCTGCTTCTTGGGGTTGCAGAGAAGAATGATTCCACCATACAAGAAGAATCTTATTGGCCCGTCTAAAAATGTTCTACCGTCTCTTGATATTCAGATGTTGTACGGTCTCTTCATAGCGGCATCTGGAATGTAGATGGTTATAAATGATTAAATAAATAAATAAAACAATGTGTTGTGATGTGTGTGCTTATTAGCACAAACATGCTCCGGCTGTCCAGGTGCCTGGGTAAGACAGAGTTTGTGCCTGAATAACTTAGGTATTACTGATGTACTGTGAAATCTCATGATGCTTTCTAGATGCTGTTAGTACCACTATTATAATCACCCCTGCCTGTATCCGGAATGTAAACTAATTTTGAATATGGGGGTAGGCACTTATAAGCTTTCTTGCTTCGGCCTACTCCTTTTGAATTTATGTTACTTTATTTATTTTCTGCACTGCAACAATGTTAATGTAAATAATTACTCAAATAAATCCAATCAATCAACATTGGTAGTAACAGATTAGATTTGTTACACAACTCTGATCTAAATACAGAATAGTACTTAGCCTCATGTTTTTACAAATGTAGGAGTATTTTGTCGTCACGTTATTTAATCTGATCATCAGGATCACTGCACTGAAGAGTGTGAGAATAGAAATTAACATGAGCATACAATAAAGTATAGTTTAATCATTAAAACAAAACACGTGCCACCACGTTTGGTTTAGTGTAAGTATTCTGCCTTTACTAGTGTGTGAGAACCAGCTTGCAGATAGAACAGTCTCTAATGAAAACCAAGAAGCGTCTTGCTGTATTTGTGTGATTTACTGAAGTACTTTAAAACTGTAACATACAGTTACACAAAGAATGCATATTACAATCTCAATTGGGTAAATATACAATGCAAATAGAAAATAAGTAGCTTAGAGTTAACTAAACCTTCAAAAAACGATTGTATTAGCGAGCTATTAGCACGAGGCTAATTTACATGGGAAAAGCCATAGGGATGCTAACGGTATTAGCGCCGAATATTTTCTTCCTAATTACGAATAGGAACATGCTAAAAATGACTAAATTTGGTATCTAATGGAAGCTAAGATCACTATCATTTGAATACTTACAGACAAATATTTTTGTGGGCCAAAATAAAATGTAAGAAGCTGAAACACTGTGGAGTTTGACTTTCTGTGGGACTGCTGAGCATGACTGAACTAGTAGCAAGTGTTTAATAAACAAAAGAGAGAAAAAACACTAAACAGTACTGGTATTTTAACAAACACGCTTCTATACTTACATAGAACCTCCTTAGAGTAACTTGGATCTTCATGAAGGGTGATCTGTTACTTCCAATCCGTCATAACAGCATTTACTTCCTGCAAAAAACAACAACACAGAGCATCTAGCTAGGAGGATATAGACTCGTCTCTGATTGGCCGAGAGCGGACCAGGGCCCGCCTTCCCAGGGGTCAAGAACTGCATAGCATATTGAAAATAGTTGCACTCAAACCTTGTGGCAATGCAATATGCAATATGCAATGCAATCCAGAGGGAGGTGCTGTTTCACAACACATTAAATGAAACTTACTCAAAAGTAGAATAGAATATTCCAAGTCAAAATAAGATATGACATTCAACTTTGCCAAAAACAACTCGAAACTAAATGCCATTTTAAGAATGAATAGAACAATGAATAAAGAGGCCAAATTTCCATGTCAATATGTTATTCATTTCAAAATCTTGTAATTTGAAATATATAAAGACATTGAATCGACACTTTACATATTGAATTGCCATTAGAACTTTTGGAATAGAACATTACATGTCAAAATAGGATATAACATGCAACTTTGTCAGATACAACTCGAAACTAAATGCCATTTTACAAATGAATAGAAGAATGAATAAAGAGGCCAAATTTCCATGTCAATATGCTATTCATTTCAAAATCTTGTAATTTGCAATATATAAAGACATTGTATCGACACTTTACATATTGAATTGCCATTAGAACTTTTGGAATAGAACATTAAATGTCAAAATTGGATATAACATTACACTTTGCCAAACACAATTCCAAAATAAATACTAAAATAACATAATGCATAGCCATTTGACAAATGAATAGACAATTGAATTAAGGTGCCAATAGTCTTCCATAGCTGAGAGGAAACAGACAAAACAATCGTTACTTACAGCTGTACAATTAAAATATCAACAAAACCGGACAGGGCAACATCAGGTGAAACAATATCATACAGAATTGTGTAAATGAGCTCAGTCAGTGTTGAGTTGGCTTTTTCAGACTCACTGCTGTAATGCATTTTCACCACTAGATGGCGCCTATAAGCCTACCAACACATGAACCCATCACTAGCTCAGTCTGAAAGAATTCAAGATGGAAACACATCACTGGAGTCTTTCCAACGACAAACACACGGAACAAGGAAGAGACAAACACATGTGAAACATTACATATGATTATCTTCAATTTGACCAGATTTAAAACTAAAAAGTAGGAGCCCTGGAATTGACATCAGACAACAACAAAAAATTTGAGGTGAAAAAAAAAAAAAAATTTAAGAAATTTAATTTTAATTATTTTTATTTTTTTACACCACAAATTATGTCGGGGAACGAGATAATTATCTCGGCGGGAAAAAAAAATAGAAAAAAAAAAACTTTTTTCTAAGAAAAATAAAAATAAAAATCACCACAAATTATCTCGGGGGGAATAAGATAATTTTCTCATTCCCCTGAGATAATTTTCACGTTCCCCCGAGATAATTTGTGGTGTAAAAAAAAAATTATGGTTTTTTATATTTCAAAAATTATTATTTTTTTCTAATTTTTTTTTTCTTCCCCCGAGATAATTATTTCATTCCCCGAAATAATTATCTCGTTCCCCGACATAATTTGTGGTGTAAAAAGATAAAAATAAATAAAAATATATTTTTTATATTTCTTAAAAATGTGTTTTTTTCTAAATTGTTTTTTACCCCGAGATAATCATCACGTTCCGCCAAGATAATTATCTCGTTCCCCGACATAATTTGTAGTGTAAAAACAAAACAAAAAAACAAAAACAAAAACATTTTTTTTTTTTTCCCTCAAATTTGTTTTTTGTGTGTCTGATGTCACTTCCAGGGCTCCGTAAAAAAGTACTAAATTACATCAGATTACAGGAAATACAGTGTTTATTTAAGAAGCTATTTTTATATTAATAAGATAAAGTTTTCACATGTAATGCTCGTAGTTGTCGTGCTAAATGTTAGGTTTGTGCTTTTCTTTATTACCTATTAAATAATGATTGAAATGCAGTAACAAAGTAAATGGCAAATACCTGAAGAACAAAAGCTCTGGTGTTTCCCCCTTGTTTCTCACCTGTCCCTCCCTCTTTACCTTCATGAAGACCAGTTGTAATATCCTAAGCTGACACTAGATGGCGCCCTGACATAAGAGTTGGGTCTAAAATGCTCCGTCTGCATCATGGGTAATGGGTCAGACCTGTTCAATGCAAAGGAAGAGCTCAGTGGATTTAAGTTTAGCTCAATTCTCTGTCGTAAAGAGAGTTTACAGAAGCTCATATTTACATCAGGGACCCTTAAACTCTTCCCCCACTTTAACCAAGTGCACTTTCTCCACTTTGGCACTTTTAGATTGAAAAAGTGTCTCAGCTGGAGTTTACAGCCTATTGGCCAGTGCAACGCCTCATTTGAAAGCTAAGAACGATAAACCTGACACACATTGTTAATACACTGTAACAAATGCAGCCGCTCATATAACAGCTCCCTATCTGTGTGAATATATATGAAGAACAACCTCCTCCCAGCCAAGTCCAGAACCGAGCTGGACCTGAGCACAGAACCAATGTCTGTCTATAGTTTGACTTTCATTATTCATGTTCATGTCACATTTATTGCATGTGAGCCTTTAGCTTCCATTCTAAAAGTATGAGCTACATTTTCATTATTATTGTGTTATATATATTTTTTTCACTTTAAAGCATTAAATTCAGCCTAATCTACATAATAAAGTGGTTTATTATTTTTACTGGACTAACTTTCCTGCATTGATTTAACGACAAATAAAACAGACGCCACATTTTCCAAGAGTTTATTGATCTTTTAAATCCCAAACACAATAATCTACATTTACAGATCAATTAATTAATAACGAGTTTATTTAAAGACAAAAAAACAAAACAAAAATCCACTTGAAAACATTTTCAGTTCAATCGGCTTTTCCACAAAACAGAAATATTACAGATGTTTCTCACGTCTTTCTATGATACTTTTGTTCACCCTCGTTTTAGTATTTCATATTTGAAAACAAAATAGTTAAAAAGCAAATGTAGAAAGTACAGGAAAGAGATTCAGTGCAAAGCAACAATATAATAAATGAGGCTCAAAACAATCGCTGTCATGTCCCAGAAACCATCAGCAGTGAGTGCAGTTTGGATTTAGTGATTAGAAAGAGTTCAGTGAAGCTGCGTGGACTTTAACACCACAGAGGAGCTCCACCTCGTGACATCATCAGGTGGAACAGAAGGAGACAGACTGAATATGCAGATGACTCCAGAGAAAAGGACAGTTTAGCACTAGATTAAAAACATTTAGGATCATTTCTTAAAATATTTAAGACCTTCACAAACTGTTGTTGTTGATTACTTTGTCTCCACAGCTGAGATGATCAGAGGAGCTGAGTTTGTTCCTCCATAATTGAGACCAGGATTGAAATAAGGAAAGAGTTTCTCCTGAAGCAGCAGTTAGTGAAGGAGTAGAGGAGATCTTCAGAATCTACGTCATAAAAGGAGACCAGACCTGCTCCATAGTCCACAACACCCCGACCTTCTGAGGAGGCTTCTGTGGAGACAGGGGACACCAGGGTCATCAAGAGCTTTGTATTCTCCGTCTCTAAACCAAATGGTCCAGAATCCGTTCTTTGGGCTCGCATAGATCAGTCCCGTCCTGTTGATGGGCTCTCGGGCCACTCCTAAATCCCACTCAGTTTTCCCTTTGACCTGAACCTCAAAGTAGAACCTGCCTGAAGAGAAACTCTGTTTTCCTAAAACACCAGCACATAAAGTAAACCTCTGAGGAGAGTCTGGGAGCTTCTTCTTCACCTCAGTGTCATGAACCTGTTTGAGATCTTTAGACAGAACCAGATAAGGATTAGCAGTGTCTGGGTCCAGAGTGACGTCCACAGCAAACTGCTGAACTCTCCTCAGTTGGTCCTTTGGAGGCAGTTGTGTAAAGACTTGTTGAACTTCTGTGAGAGACTTGTCTCCAGCTCAGACAGAGCGCGGGCCGCACTGCCCTCACACGTCTGCGGCTCAAAGCTCACGCTGCTCCAGTCCTTCAGGCCAGCAGGGGGCAGTGCAGGGCAGCGCTGTAGAAAGTGGAGGGGGTCTGTAGAGAGTGAGAGCTGCTGGGCCTCAGTGCTGCTCTTCTCCAGCTCACACATCTCCTGCTGCAGCTGTTGGATCAAGGCCTGAGCGCGCTCCTTATGTTTAGAAAGACTTTGTTCCATGACTTTGGTGTGATGGTCCAAACATCTCTGCACAGACTCCATGATGTCACTGAAGACCTTCACCATCTGCTGTGTCTCTCTCTGAGCCTCTCTCTCACTGAGTCCAGGGCAGCTGTGATCTCCTGGACCTTCAGCCTCCTCTGCTCCACCAGACGCTGGTTCTCAGCCACAGTCTGCTGCAGAGAGACCTTCTCCTGCTCAAATGCCTCCTTTAGAGGAACCAACGTGTGGTTCTTGTGCTCCAGGACAGAACACATCATGCAGATGGTCTTCTGATCAGTGCTACAGTAGAGCTCCAGCAGCCGGTCGTGTGTGGGACACATCCTGTCCTCCAGGTCGTCCACAGGCTCCATCAGCTGGTGTCTCTTCAGCCCAGACACTGTCAGATGAGGCTGGAGGTGGCTGTCACAGAACGAGGACAGACAGACCAGGCAGGACTTCACTGCCTTCAGTTTGGGCTCAGAGCAGAAGTCACACTGGACTTCTACAGGTTTGGACACTCGCTTTGACCGACGTTCTTCTTCTAGTTTCCACTGAGAGACCATCTCAGAGATGAAGGTGTTCTTCTTCAGCTGTGGTCTGGTGGAGAAGACCTCTTTACACAGGGGGCAGAAGCAGCTCTCATTAGTGTCCCAGGTCTGAGAGATGCAGCGTTTGCAGAAGTTGTGTCCACATGGAGTGGAGACGGGCTCAGAGAACACCTCCAGACAGATGGAGCACAGGAACTGCTCCTCAGAGCTGCTCTGTGTCGAAGACGCCATTTCTGAAAACATTTGGGACAAGTTTAAACTCTTCCTGTTCACTGAAGTCGTTCTGTGTTAATTTGATTCTGTTTTGATGTTGGGTAATGTTTTGAAATCAGAGCTTGTGCATCTCTCCTGTTTAGGTTCATGTAGATGTGTCCTGTCTCTGTTTCAAACAGATAAACTAAACCCAGAGCTGCTCTCACGCTGCTCACTCAGAAAACAAACCCTCAGAGCTGCTGGAAAACACGTCACTGACTTTGTCACAGCTGCAGTTTTAAAAACTTTACAGCTCATTTACATTTCTGGATTATTAAAATGTCGCCAGAGGAAAATGTTTCTTTGGACGTCACAGAGAAGTCTCATTTTCAAGTTTCCAGACGTGTCTGTGGGACCGTCCTAAACTACGGCCTAATGTTTTCATTTGGGGGAGTTTGAAGCTCCAGTAACTCCTTCTCCTGATCTAAATAAATCTGACTCTAACGTTACACGTCTCAGAAACAACAGCATCGCTACAAAACTCTCCTCATGAAACAGGACAGAGCTTTAGTTAAAAATTAAAACAAATCAAAAATATATACATAGGGTATAAATCAATAAAAACTAAAGACCATTGTCCAAAAATATGTCAGTTCTCATTTGCAATCTTTCTGTTATTTGCTCCACATGATTCACCTCTTTCAGTTTATTTTTCCATTGGATAATGTTGGGGCTGAGGCTTAAGCCAAGAGACCGTAATCATTTTCTTTGTAATTAAGAGTGTATTATTATTTGGGAAACGTTACAATTTATTCATATTTTGGACAGTCTCTCACCTGACCACAGCCTCTGCAGCATTGGTCCGAAGTCCTTCCAAACTTCGTTCTGAAAAATCTAATTTTAAGTCCTGTCAAAACAGGAAGCAACCTCCCTCTCTCCTTGTGCAGCTGAGTTTGTTGCCTTTTTCCTGCAAACTGCATTTGTCGTTTCTATGTTCCACATTGTTTTTCTGGATACTTTTGTACGTCTTTGCCGAGTTTTTGTGGAGGTTTGGTGGATTTGTTTACTTTGAGAGTCTAAAATGGTCCTGAAGAAAGCAGCTTTATAAAGGTAAACAAAATGTTAGCTTATCAGCTAAACCCATTTGAGACCTACACATTTCTTCTTCTGAGGCACTGAAGAGGCACCAAGAGCCCCCCCTGCAGCACAGAGGAGTCATCACAAGAGGAGCTACAGGAAACAAGTAAGGGACAAATGAGGAGATGGTGAAAGACTGTTGTGAAGGCGGAGGGAGCGGAGGGAGGAGGAGGTGGAGCTGAGCAGTGCAGGACACCATGCTCTGAAACAGGGACAAACCCAGGAGGCACGGCACCATTTCAGAGGATCAGAGGAGACAGAGGGCAGCCAGGTTTCTTCCTAGTGCTATAGTTTCCCCGACCTCCAAGATCATGCGGGTCAGGTTGACACACAGTGGCAGCGCGGCTCAGCCGCAGCAGCTCAGGACTAACACCTGAACACTATTTCGTTGTACAGTTGTACAATGACAATAGAGCACTTACTTCTTACTTGTTTGAGGGATGATCCGATGTGTAAACTCTGTGGGCAAAGAGGAACCATGGCACACATCTTGACAGGATGAAAGACAGCACTCGCCCAGGGCAGATACAGATGGCGCCATGACAAAGTACTGACTGTGCTTGCTGACATTTTAGAGCGGGCAAGAACCAGGAAATGTCATTACAAAATCAAGCCGTCCACCTGCATAGCATTTGTCAAGGAGGGAGCAAAGCTACCAGGACCCAGTAAATCTAGGGCAAGTCTGCTGGAGACCGTCCATCCGTAAGGAACTTAGGGTTGACCTGAAGAGAAGGCTTCAGTTTCCTGATGTTGTCCACACATCCCTCAGGCCCGATGCAGTATTGTTCTCTGCTGCAGGAAAGAAGATCATCCTGGCGGAACTTACTGTGCCACGGGAGGAGGGGTGTGAGGAGGCATTTGAAAGGAAGTCACAGCGCTACAGTGACTTGGTACAGGACTGCAGAGACAAAGGCTGGCAGACGTGGTTGTACCCTGTCGAGGTTGGGTGCAGAGGGTTCCCTGCCCTATCAGTATGGAAGGTGCTAACTGCCGTGGGAGTGAGGGGTTCAGAGAGGAAAAAGGTGGTGCGAAGACTGGGGGGAGGCGACAGAGAGAGCCTCCTGTTGGATTTGGAATAGGAGGGAGGAGCAGAGCTGGCAGTCAGGGGGGAGCGAGTAGTGGCTGGCCACCACTGCTGACCCGCCAGCAGGAGAGTGTTATGGTTCAGGGTCGAAACACTCAATGATTGTTGGAAACCATCTGATGACACAACCCCCTGGCTAACAGCTCCAGTCATTATCAGATGACTGAAGGAGAAGCATCTTCGGATGTATGCTATCACTGAATCTCTGGATACCCAGTGACTTCCAGGAAAGTCTGGATGACAACCAAGAAAGAATGGTGACGCTGGAGAGACAGATGGCCTCCGGGAAAGACCGGCGTGGGTGTTTAGGACCAGCAACCCTAAACACAGCACTCGCAAGAGGGCACCGAGCAAGCTACGGAAGTTACAAATGAGCAATACCCCCTGAGTCTCCCGAGAGGGGGGAGGATGAGGCACTCGATGGGACGGATCTTTTGGTTACGGCTAGGACACGAACAATGACACAGAGAAAGCGCACCCAAACCACCATTACTGGAGAGTTACCAGAAGTGAAGTGCTCCTGCGGTAAGATCTGCAAAAACTTAAGGGGCCTAAAAATACACCAGGCCAAGAGTAAGTGTGGGAAGAAGGAGATGCAGGTGCAGCGCACAGATGTAGAATCTGGTGAGACGCTGGAAAGCCCCAACCAGGAAGCATCCCACAGCGTTGGAGATTTCTCAGCACCTCAATCACCTGTACCCAAAGAGAGCACTTCAGATCCCTTACCCCAGTCTGAGCCCATGAAGGAGCGGATTAGGTGGCCAAAGATGTCCGACAGTAAAGAGTGGGTCACCTTTGATGAAGACCTAATCGAATCCTCGAGGTCACGGCAGTTGGCACTGCAGAACGCAAATTAAACACACTTGCAGAGATCACATAGAACCTAGCAAGGGAACGGTTTGGAGCAATTGAGCATAGAGCAAACGCCAAGGTTGTGAGACAACCAAACAGAAGAGAGAGAGAAATTCACAACCTGAGGAAAGAGATTAAGGGCCTAAACAAGAGATACAGAGAGAGTTGTGCCGAGGAGAAAGAAGGGATTAAGGAAATCACAAGCAATTCAGGACGTGGTCAAAAAGGCTCGCGCTGCGTCAGCTCCAGGTCCCAGCGGCCTTCCCTACAAGGTTTATAAGAAGTGCCCAAAACTTATTCGCCGTCTGTGGAAGCTGCTCAAGAGGATCTGGAAGAAAGGCGCTGTTCCAACTAGCTAGCAGAAGGCAGAAGGTTGCTTTGTCCCAAAAGAGGAAGACTCGGCAAATATTGGTCAATTTAGAACCATCTCATTACTTAGTACTGAATGCAAAATCTTCTTCTCAGTTGTGGCAAAGAGGTTGTCCGCATACATTATCGAAAATGGATATGTTAACACCTCAATCCAAAAGGGGGCTATTCCAGGTTTCTCTGGATGCCTGGAACACACAGGAGTCCTGAGTCAGATGATTCGAGAGGCCCGGATGAAGAAAGGGGACCTAACAGTTGTCTGGCTAGACCTGACAAACGCCTTCCGGACTATCCCCCACGATCTAATCCGGACAGCTCTGGAGCACTACCACATCCCAGATCATATCAGGGTTATGATCATCACCTACCTGGATGGAATCAAGCTTCGCTTTAAGACAAGGGACACACAGTGGCAGCATCTTGGGAGAGGGATTGTCACAGGATGTACAGTGTCCCCCATCTTGTTCGTCATGGGTATGAACCTTCTGATCCAGGCAGGGGAGAAGGTAACTAGAGGACCTATGATGGACACAGGGATCCGGCAACCAGCCATCAGAGGGTACATGGACGACCTCACAATTACAACATCATCCCATGTCCAAGCTAGATGGATCTTATCAAAGCTTGAAGAGATGGCCACGTGGGCGAGAATGACATTCAAGCCGAAGAAATCAAGAAACTTGATTATCAGAAAGGGTAACATCTCCTTTAAGTATAACCTGTCCATTCAAGATGAGCTCATCCCCTCCATCAAAGACAATCCCATCAAGAATCTGGGCAAGTGGTACAGTATGATGAATCGCTCAAGGACCACAACAATGTCCGCACAACTGAGAAGCAAGTGGAGGTCTGGCTGAAGAAAACTGATAAGGCAGGCCTCCCAGGGAAGTTCAAAGCTTGGCTATATCAACATGGCCTGCTTCCCAGATTGATGTGGCTGCTGACTGTTTATGCCATCCCACTTTCAGTGGTGGAAGGAGTGGAGCGCAAGATTAACTCGCATCTCAGGAAGTGGCTAGGAATTCCACCTAGTTTTACATCAGTCGGGCTGTACATTAGATCTGGACAACTACAACTGCCCCTCTCTTCTCTGGTTGAGGAATTTCAAGTAGCCAAATGCAGGGTGGCCCTGACCTTCAGAGACTCTAAAGACAGCAAAGTCAGAGAGGCTGGAATAACAACAAGGTCTGGGCGAAAGTGGGAGGCCACAGCATCTCTGGCTCGGGCTGAAGAGAACCTGAAGCTCAGGGACATCATTGGAGCACCTTGCATAGGTTGGCAAGGTTTGGGAATGACCCACTTCCAAACATGGAGGAAGGCCAATGTGGCAGAAAGAAGATCTATGCTTCAGGCAGAAATAAGGGCCCTAGAGGAGGAGCGAAGGAAAGCTAGAGCAGTCGAGCTAGGATGCCAGGGAGCCTGGACGAAATGGGATCTTCCCAAGAGGAAAGTGACCTGGAGTGACCTTTGGAGGCTTGAGCCCTTCCGGATTTCCTTCCTGCTAAGGGCCATCTATGATACACTTCCTTCTCCAGCAAACCTCCACAGATGGGGTTTGAGGGATGATCCGATGTGTAAACTCTGTGGGCAAAGAGGAACCATGGCACACATCTTGACAGGATGAAGACAGCACTCGCCCAGGGCAGATACAGATCGCGCCATGACAAAGTACTGACTGTGCTTGCTGACATTTTAGAGCGGGCAAGAACCAGGAAATGTCATTACAAAATCAAGCCGTCCACCTGCATAGCATTTGTCAAGGAGGGAGCAAAGCTACCAGGACCCAGTAAATCTAGGGCAAGTCTGCTGGAGACCGTCCATCCGTGGGAACTCAGGATTGACCTGAAGAGAAGGCTTCAGTTTCCTGATGTTGTCCACACATCCCTCAGGCCCGATGCAGTATTGTTCTCTGCTGCAGGAAAGAAGATCATCCTGGCGGAACTTACTGTGCCACGGGAGGAGGGTGTGAGGAGGCATTTGAAAGGAAGTCACAGCGCTACAGTGACTTGGTACAGGACTGCAGAGACAAAGGCTGGCAGACGTGGTTGTACCCTGTCGAGGTTGGGTGCAGAGGGTTCCCTGCCCTATCAGTATGGAAGGTGCTAACTGCCGTGGGAGTGAGGGGTTCAGAGAGGAAAAAGGCGGTGCGAAGACTGGGGGGAGGCGGCAGAGAGAGCCTCCTGTTGGATTTGGAATAGGAGGGAGGAGCTGAGCTGGCAGTCAGGGGGGAGTGAGTAGTGGCTGGCAACCACTGCTGACCCGCCAGCAGGAGAGTGTTATGGTTCAGGGTCGAAACACTCAATGATTGTTGGAAACCATCTGATGACACAACCCCCTGGCTAACAGCTCCAGTCATTATCAGATGACTGAAGGAGAAGCATCTTCGAATGTATGCTATCACTTACTTAAAGTTTTCCACTCGAACTCTCGAAGGACTTGTTATTTTATGTCTGTTCCCTCATCCTTGATAATTATGTTCATTTCCAGTTCCATTTTCCCTTAATGTCGAAGGTATTCTCTGTGTCTTCCTGTTGGAGTATTTTGTAAGGGCAGGGCAAGGCAACTTTATTTATACCTCGCATTTCGTACACAAGGCAACTCAATGCGCCTAAGTAAGTATAAGACACGTATCTTTAGCCCAGTTTTTAAAACCAGCATCAGGAGGAAACTCTGGATTATGATGAATTCATATTAATCTGCAAATCGAACCAGGGAGATTCTGCACCTTTCTAATATTTGGTCATATAGACAGGGTAGTTTTAACCCATTCATTTGTAATGAATGTTTCTTTTTCTTTTTTTAACCGTACATCTGGGTTTATGAAAGGAACTGTATCAAGAAACATTGCTGGACAGTCTCCTTGTTCCAAACTGAACCATATTGATTCTTCGTCTTGGCAAACCCACGGTAACATTCACCTCTGTTGAGCTGCTAAATAATAGTTTTTTAAATGTGGTAAATTAAATCCTCCAAGTTCTTTTGGAAGTGAAATTCTTGGATGTTTATTCTGTTAAATAAATGTAGAGAGCCATTAGTTAAGTGTTGTAAATGTAGACATTGGGATTTGTATTGGTAGTGACTGAAACAGGAAAAGCAATATTGGTAGAACGTTCATCCTAAATGTTTCTATTCTTCCAACAAGCGAGAGCAGTAAAGTCTTGAAAGATCTTTTAAAGTTCATCCTTTACCATAATTGGCTTTACATTGTTGTGATGTTTGTGGAGTAATTATAAGTCCAAGATATCTAAACCCTTGGTTAGACTCCGGAAGGTTTAGGTTTGTGGGTCATTGACCTTTTAGCATCATTGCTTCTGATTTGGATTGATTTATTTGAGAGCCAGAAAGCTTTCCGTAATCTTCAAAGGCTTTTATAAGTGGGGTTATAGATGTGGGTCACTGATATACGTTAAGATCATCAGCAAACAGATAAATGTATGTTCTTTTTTAGTCCCATCGTTGATATTTTCATTCATCCTGATTAATTATACAAGCGACTCAATATTGATTGCAAATAACAGAGGACTGAGGCAGTCGCCCTGTGGGACACCTCTTTCTAGAAAAAGAAATCAGAGCAACATCCATTCACCCTGACATGTGATTTAGGATTTGTGTATATTATCTTTATCCATTCCACAAACTGTGGATGGAAGCTCATAAATGACAGAGTTTATATAAAAACTGCCAAGTGACAGAATCGAATGCTTTTTGTGCATCAAAACTGATTAACTTTGAGTTGGGCGGAATAAGGTGAGTTAAACTGGAATAACATTTGAAAAATGCAAAAGCCTTATTTTCTTGCCTGATATGACATACTGTAAAGTCACAGTTATCAAGAGTCATGAAATACTCAAAACAGATAAAACAGTATGAAGGATTATAAGTGCTGGTTCCATTTGATGACATTGCACTGGGTTAGAAGGGCCAGTCACAAGATGGCCGCCAGAACTGCCGTTCGTTCCGACGTATTACTTTGTCCCATCTAGAGTTTGATGAAATATCTTTGCGTCGCCTCCTCTGACTGCACGGAGAGGCTGAAAGATCACACCACTTTTAAATAAGAGTCATGTGATCAAACTTCGTGTCTAAACTCGCCAGTGTAATCCAGCTTCAACAGAAGAACTGAGCGTTAACATTTCAAACTTTATTACTGTGCACTTTCCCACAGACGACGTGAGGCCTGTCTGAGCTCGTTGTTGTGTCGTTTCTAAATAACAGTGATAAAACTCAGAGAACTCACCGGCCTCAGAGCAGAGTCTGGAGGGGCTGAAGGTCCGAGAGACAGTTTCACGTGTGGAGTGAACGCTGCTCTGCTGTAAATGATAACTTCCTCTGCTTTAGAGACGTGTGAGTCAGAGAGAGAAGAGGACGGACCAGTTCTGTGCCAGGGAGTGCCAAAGAGCGACAGGCATCAACTCGCCACAAACAGCTTAAAGTCAGGTCTGAATAATAAGACGATGATGATAAAGATGAGTCAGTGTTTTTCATTTGGAGACTCTCCTTTGTCTAATTTACTCCTAAAGTTCAAAAAGGACAAATAAAGCAGTTGGTTTAATCTAGAGCTGCACTGATACTCAGAGGTGGGAGTAAATCACTAATATCTCAAGTCAAGTCCAAGGCAATTGGTCACAGGGTCAAGTCCAGTCACACTATAGTCGGCCAGTCGCCTCAGGTCACACACGTCAGTGTTAAAACTAACTTTCACCATTAATTCTTCTTTTGAAATGTGTTTATAATCTTAAAAATATGCAACAAGAGCTTTCTCAAGATTTAGCCATTTTGAAATTTAGGCTAAAATCAAACTTTTCCAAATCTAATGGAATTAAGTCTAATTAATATTCAAAAGCAACACAATTGAAACAGAGTCTTTTAACATGAGCTGCTTTTCCTGCAGTCTGAGAGATCAATATAAATAATATTTTTATTTTTGTTATTTTCTGACAGTTTTTCTCTGAGTGGTTCCCTGTAATGCCCCAGCCCCTGTATACTCGGATTGACCCCTGATCAGAGTAGATTCAGAGCTTCAGTCCTGCTGTCACTGGGCTCTGTGTGACTGTGGGAAACAGCTTCTAAATGCTGTAACTTTAGTGTGAAAGCCTTAAACACCGAACCACCCCCAGATTTATATCATTAATCCAGCTCTTACTGGTTCTTCTGGAGGCTCCTGTCTGCGCTGTAGTTTCAGTCCATTGTTTCAAACGCTTTCCTGTCTTATAAACGTCTATGAATCTTCATCTCTTACTCACTGTAAGAAACACACTTTTCCTCCTGTATTGATGAAGCTGTGTCAGGAACTGAAAAAGCATGTGGCTAATTACCATAAACATGAATGTGCTGGTTTGACACTGAATCCTGTTCTTTCAACAGTTTCACTTAATCAATAATAAATATAATGTTACAGCGAGTCATGGAGAGACATTTGGCCTCAAGTCTCAAGTCATAAAAGGCAAATCCAAGTCAAGTCTTTCTGGAGCTTTGGTCAAGTAAGTCTCAAGTCCCGAAAAATTGCGATTCGAGTCTCCCACCTCTGACTAATACCACTTTTCCTAAAACCGATACAAGTACGTGTAGAGTGGTCCCTAATTATACAAGCGGCTCAATATTGATTGCAAATAACAGAGGACTGAGGCAGTCTCCCTGCGGGACACCTCTTTCTAGAAAAAGAAATCAGAGCAACATCCATTCACCCTGACACGTGATTTAGGATTTGTGTATATTATCTTTATCCATTCCAAGACTGTGGATGGAAGCTCATAAATGACAGAGTTTATATAAAAACTGCCAAGTGACAGAATCCAATGTTTTTTGTGCATCAAACTGATTAACATTGAGTTGGGCGGAATAAGGTGAGTTAAACTGGAATAACATTTGAAAAACTGCAAAAGCCTTATTTTCTTGCCTGATATGACATACTGTAAAGTCACAGTTATCAAAGAGTCATGAAATAACTCAAACAGATGAAAACAGTATGAAGGATTATAAGTGCTGTTTCCATTTGATGACATTGCACTGGGTTTGAAGGGCCAGTCACAAGATGGCCGCCAGAACTGCCATTCGTTCTGACGTATTACTTTGTCCCATCTAGAGTTTGATGAAGTATCTTTGCGTCGCCTCCTCTGACTGCACGGAGAGGCTGAAAGATCACACCACTTTTAAATAAGAGTCATGTGATCAAACTTCGTGTCTAAACTCGCGCAGTGTAAATCCAGCTTCAAACAGAAGAACTGAGCGTTAACATTTCAAACTTTATTACTGTGCACTTTCCCACAGACGACGTGAGGCCTGTCTGAGCTCGTTGTTGTGTCGTTTCTAAATAACAGTGATAAAAATCAGAGAACTCACCGGCCTCAGAGCAGAGTCTGGAGGGGCTGAAGGTCCGAGAGACAGTTTCACGTGTGGAGTGAACGCTGCTCTGCTGTAAATGATAAACTTCCTCTGCTTTAGAGACGTGTGAGTCAGAGAGAGAAAGAGGACGGACCAGTTCTGTGCCAGGGAGTGCCAAAGAGCGACAGGCATCAACTCGCCACAAACAGCTTAAAGTCAGGTCTGAATAATAAGACGATGATGATAAAGATGAGTCAGTGTTTTTCATTTGGAGACTCTCCTTTGTCTAATTTACTCCTAAAGTTCAAAAAGGACAAATAAAGCAGTTGGTTTAATCTAGGGCTGTACTGATACTCAGAGGTGGAGTAAATCACTAAATATCTCGAGTCCAAGGCAATTGGTCACAGGGTCAGTCCAGTCACACTATAGTCGGCCAGTCGCCTCAGGTCACACACGTCAGCGTTAAAACTAACTTTCACCATTAATTCTTCTTTTAAAAATGTGTTTATAATCTTAAAAATATGCAACAAGAGCTTCTCAAGATTTAGCCATTTTGAAATTTAGGCTAAAATCAAACTTTCAAAATCTAATGGAATTAAGTCTAATTAACATTCAAAAGCAACACAATTGAAACAGAGTCTTTTAAACATGAGCTGCTTTTCCTGCAGTCTGAGAGATCAATATAAAATAATATTTTTTATTTTGTTATTTCTGTCAGTGGTTCCCTGTAATGCCCCAGCCCTGTTTACTCGGATTGACCCTGATCAGAGTAGATTCAGAGCCTTCAGTCCTGCTGTCACTGGGCTCTGTGTGACTGTGGGAAACAGCTTCTAAATGCTGTAACTTTGTGTGAACGCCTTAAACACCGAACCAGCAAGATTATATCATTAATCCAGCTCTTACTGGTTCTTCTGGAGGCTCCTGTCTGCGCTGTAGTTTCAGTCCATTGTTTCAAACGCTTTCCTGTCCTTAATAAACGTCTATGAATCTTCATCTCTTACTCACTGTAAGAAACACACTTTTCCTCCTGTATGTGAAGCTGTGTCAGGAAACTGCGAAAAGCATGTGGCTAATTACCAGTAACATGAATTGCTGGTTTACATGATCCCTCGTTCTCACAGTTTGGACTAATCAATAATTAATACTTAACTGTTACAGGAGTCATGGAGAGACTTTGGGCCTCAAGCTCAGTCATGAAGGCAAATCAAGTCAGTGTTTCTGGAGCTTTGGTCAAGTACGTCTCAAGTCCCAAAAATTGCGTTCGAGTCTCGCCACCCTCTGACTAATACACTTTTCCTAAAACCGATAACAAGTAACCGTGTAGACTGGTCCTTGTTTATCGCGGGGGTCACGTCTAAAAATAACCAGTAATAGGGCGAAATCCGTGAGGTCGTCAGCTTTATTTTCTACAATGATTATTATGTTTTAAGGCTGTAAAACCCTCACCTCCACTTTATACATTTCTCTCATAGTTCACACGGGTTCTCCTATGTCTGGAGTCACTGGTCACATTACCGATGTGGATAGAAAATCGTGAAGCTGCTCTATCCGCTGGTGTTGATTGTTCAAACAAGAGCGGGGTTTATTTCTGTGGAAAAATGCAGAGAAAGTATCGCGGAGTCCGGACGTCGTTCCTTGCCTAACCTTAGGATAATGGAGTTTACAGCCACTCGAATGGGGGATCAAAAAAGTGTCGGATTGCCGGGACGTCCCAGCATGAGATATTGGAATGCAAGGGTCGACCCACATGCAGGCTTTAACGACCCGTTCCCATGAAAAAACATACTGACGTCTATAGGCATCAATGGCAGTCAATGAGTGAACAAAAGGTGTAAAACACTGGTGCGCTCAAAAAACAGGAGGCTGATTGAGTTTGGCCAAAAAACAGTTAAAAGAAGCCTTACGTTTGAAAAAACATCCTAGGACAGATGAGACACAGATCAACTTGTAACAGGCTGATGGAGAGAGAAGAGTCTGGAAAAGAAAGGAAAACCCATCTCCTCTATTGAAACATGGTGGGCAGCATCATGGGAATGGGCTTGTCTGGGCAAAGGAAACTGGTTCCTGTATTTATTGATTGATTGTTTGACAAAAGAAGCAGGATAATTCTGAAGTGTTTTCGTGAGAATAATATGACTCATATTCAGCAAATGCTTCACAGTGGCAGATGGACAATGGACCAAAGCTACTGCAAAGCCACCAAAAGCTTTTTTAAGGCAAAGAAGTGGAACATGTGATTCAGTGCCAAGTCAGTCAACCTGAACATGAATCCAACTGCTGAAGACAACTGAAGGGAACATGCCCCAAGAACAAACAGACTGAAGAAATTTACAGTAGCAGCCTGAGAGAGCATCACCAGGGATGAAGCCAGCGTCTGTGGACTCTGAGCATCATATAAAAACGGTTGTAATTCACACCGTTCATCTGATTTGGATGTAAATAGCTCAAATTAAAGCTGAAGTCTGCAGTTAAGCACATCTTTGTTGTTTCATTTTTAAAAACAGGACTGGTTTAGTCCTGGTTTAGCCATTTAGCCCGGTTAGGCCCAGTTTAGTTCGCAGGTTTTAGTCTAGTCCTCACCAGACAGTTGGAGGAGAACGTCCGCGAGGTAAAGCTGCTCCACCACTCCTGAAACCAAAGCAGCGTAGTGACTAGAATTAAAGAGCAACTTCTCACAAGGAGAAACAACCTCAAACATCTTCAGTGTTAACTCTGTCTAGTTTTTTTTATCATAAAACTTATTTTTAAATGAATAACCAATGACAGAAACCGTATGAATGTCCCTGATCTACAGCAGACCGTTTTCTCATCGATTCTCGGACTCACTGTGGTTAAATGGTCCACGCCAAGTCGTAGACTGCACAGACACAACCACACAAGTCACATGACCTCAGCCTGGAAGAACCTAAAGAAATCCATCAGGCGTTCACGGCGATCACTGTTGTTGACCACCATGTTTTGCTCAAGACGGTCAACCGTTCACTCAGACCAGGCGGTGAATGTTCTAAATGAGGCTGAACCCAGAGAAGACAATGGGAGTTGCCTCAAGGGTCCATACTTGGCCTTCTGCTGTTTCACGTAATATAAATATAATTTCAATATAATATAATTAATCAGAAGTGTTTTGAATTCAGAGAAATAGTTTGTTGCGTCATCTACCGCTAAATCTGGACAGAAAATTGAATTGGTATCGAGTTTTTAGAATGTTTTTTTATATGATGATAAAGTGTCTTTTTAAATGAAAGAGTTGAAGTTTTATAGATCTGTACTTGTTTTATGGGTCTTTTATGATCCTACCTATTCTCGACGTACTCGGACGCGTGGCGTTGCTGAGAACGACGCCCAGTCCCTCTGTCTGCGCTTCATCTGGCGATCGAACACGTCACTTCCGGACCCAGAGCCGGACCTGAAGACGAGCGACGACATGACTGGACCTGGACTCTGGAGCTCGAGACCACGAGCGAACAGCTGCTGAGAGGAACACAAATACATCGTTACTTAAGCTGTACATAAAATACAACAAAACAGGACCGGCCAACAAGGTGAAACAATATCAAACAGATATTGTGTAAATGAGCTCAGTGTGTTGATTGGCTTTTCGACTCACTGCCTGTAATGCATTTTACCACTAAATGGCGCCTATAAGCCTTACAACACATGAACCCATCCTAGCTCAGTCTGAACAGAATTCAAGATGGGAAACACACACGGAGTCTTTCCAACGACAACACACATGGAACAGGAAGAGACAAACACTGTGAAACATTACTATGTTTTTCAATTGACCAGATTTTAAACTAAAAAGTAGGAGCCCTGGAATTGACATCAAGACAAAAAAAAAAAATGAGGTGAAAAAAAAAAAAAAATTTTAAGAAATATAAAATATTGTTTAATCATACTTAATGTTATTTATTTTACACGCACAATTGTCCGGGGAACGAGCATAATTACTCGGCGGCGGGGAAAAATTAGAATAATAACTTTTTATTTTTTATTTTTTTTTACACCACAGAATTATCTCGGGGTAATGTATAATTATCTCATCCCCCCGCGATAATTATCAGTTTCCCCCGAAGATCATTATCTCGTTCCCGAACATAATTTGTGGTGTAAAGAAAAAGATAATTTTTTTATCCTTTTTATATTTCTCAATTTTTTAATTTTCTTTTTTTTTTTTACAATTTTTGTCAAATTTTTTTTTTTTGTCTGATGTCACTTCCGGGCCTCCGTAAAAAAGTACTAATTTACATCAGATTACGGAAATGACAGTTTTTTATTTATGAGCTTATTTTTTATATTATAAGATAAAGTTTTTCACATGTAATGCCTCGTAAGTTGTCGTGCTAAATGTTAGGTTCGTGCTTTTCTTTATTAGCTATTATATGAATTGAAAGAGTAACAAGAGTAAATGGAATACTGAAGAACAAAAGCTCTGGTGTTCCCCTTGTTTCTCATGTCCTCCCTCTTTACCTTCATAGAGACATTGTAATATCTAACTGCCTAGAGGGCCCTACATAGAGTTGGGTTTAATGCTCCGCTCTGCATATGGGTAATGGTCAGACCTGTTTCATGCAAGGAAGAGCTCAGTGGATTTAGTTTAGCTCATTCTCTGTCGTAAAGAGAGTTTACAGAAGCTCATATTTATAGGGACCCTTAACTCTCCACTTTAAAACCAAGTGCACTTCTCCAGCTTTGGGCACTTTTTAGTTGAAAAAAGTGTCTTCAAGCTGGAGTTTACAGCTATTGGCCAGTGCACGCCTCATTTGAAAAGCTAGAACGATAACTGACCACATTAATACACTGTAACAAATGCACGCCGCTCATATAACAGCTCCCTTTGTGTGAATATATATGAAGCAACAACCTCCTCCCAGACAAAGTCCAACGGCTGGACCTGAGCAAGAACCAATGTCTGTCTATAGTTTGACTTTCATTATTCATGTTCATGTCAATTTATTGCATGTGAGCTTAGCTTCCTTTAAAAGTATGAAGCTACATTTTCATTATTTTGTGTTATATTTTTTTCACTTTAAAGCATTAAATTCAGCCTAATCCTACATAATAGAAGTGTTTATTATTTTTACTGGCTACTTTCCTGCTTGATTTACGACAAATAAACAGATCCGACATTTTCCAAGAGTTTATTGATCTTTTAATCCCAACACAATATCTACATTAGAATCAATTCAATTAATAACGAGTTTATTTTAAAGACAAAAAAACAAACAAAATCCATTAAACATTTTCTTCGATGACTTTTCCACAAAACAGATGTATTACAGATGGTTTCTCACGTCGTTTCATATACTTTTGTTCCTCCTCGGTTAGTATTTCATATTAAAACAAAATAGTTTAAAAAGCAAATGTGAGAAAGTACAGGAAAGATTCAGCTGCAAAGCAACAAATTAATAAATGAGGCTCAAAACATCGCTTCATGTCCCGACCATCAGCCAGTGAGTGCAGTTTGGATTAGTGATTAGAAAGGTTCAGTGAAGCTTCGCGTGGACTTTAACACACACCACAGAGGAGCTCCACCTCGTGACATCATCAGGTGGAACAGAAGAGAAGACTGAATTGCAGATGATCAGAGAAAGGACAGTTTAGCATAGATTAAAAACATTTAGGATCATTTCTTGAAATATTTAAGCTTCACCAAACGTTGTTCGTTGATAGCTTTGTTCCCACAGCTGAGATGATCAGAGGAGCCTGGTTTGTTCTCATAATGGGTTCAGGGATTGAAAAAGGAAAGAGTGTCTCCTGAAGCTCGTTAGTGAAGGAGTGAGAGATGCCAGAATCTACGTCATAAGGGACCAACCTGCTCCATAGTCCAAACACTCCCCGACCTCTCACGAGGCCTCTGTGGGGGACTGGGGGACACCACAGTCGTCATCGTCATCAATCATCATCATCATCATCATCAATCATCATCTTCATATCATCTTCAATCAACCTCAAAAGCACATGCCACTGTATCCCGTTTCTAACGACATGGTCCTAATCGTTCTTTGGCTCATAAGATAGATCTCTCCTTTCTGTTTGACGGACTCTCAGGCCATCTAAATCCGTCAGTTTTCCTTCGACCTGGAACTCAAGAGTAGAACTGCCTGCAAAATCTCTGTTTTTCCTAAAACTATAACATGTATTAGTAAACCTCTGAGGGAGAGTCTGGGAGCTTCTTCTTAATCAGAATAGTGATGAACTGTTGAGATCTTCAGACAGATCCAGAGCAGGTGACAGTGTCTGGGTCCAGAGTGACGTCCAAGCACCTGTCTGCATGCTTCTCGTGCAGTTGTGAGGGACCTAGTCTCCTTTCGAGAGGCGTTGTGTAAGAGACATCTGATGATATGATACTCACTGTGACAGAAACTTGTCTCCAGCTCAGACAGAGCGCGGGCCGCCACTGCCCGTCACACGTCTGCGGCTCCAAAGCTCATTTGCTGCTCCAGTCCTTCAGGCAGCAGGGGCAAGTGCAGGGCACGCTGTAGAAAGTGGAGGGGTCTGTAGGATCGAGAGCTGCTGGGGCCTAATGCTCGCCTTCTACAGCTCACACTCTCACTGCTGCAGCTGCTTTGATAAGGCATGAGCGCGCTCCATTATGTCTTAGGAAAGACTTTGTTCCATGACTTTGGTGTGATGTCTAAACGTCTCCTGCACTAGACTCATGTAGTCACTGATAGTACCTCACCATCTGCGTGTGTTTCTCTGAGCCATCTTTCTCTCACGAGCTTCAGGGCAAGCTGTGATCTGCCTAGGACTCTTCAGCTCTCTGCGCTCCTAGACGCTGGTGGTCTTCAGCTCACAGTCTGCTGGCAGCAGCAGAGTCTCCTGGCTCAAACGTCCCTCCAGAGTCACAGCTCGTGCTTCTTGTGCTCTGAGGACAACTGGTACAGTACGCACGATCTTATCAGTGCACAGAAACTTAGGGCCTGCTGTGATGGCACATCCTGTCCTCCAGGTCGTCCAGCAGGCTCATCAGCTGGTGTTTTCAGTCTGGGCGGGCGCTCAGATGAGCTGGAGGTGGCTATCACAGACGAGGACGACAGACCGGCCGGGATTCACTGCTTCCGAGTTGCCGGCCAGAGCAGCGTCACATTGGACTGTCTGACAGGTTCTGGCATCGCATTCTGGCTTTGACCGATTCGTAATTCATCCAGTCTGCCCTGAGAGACCATCTCAGATCTGGTGTCGAGACGCTGTCTGAAAAACATTTGGGACGAGTATTAGAACGTTGCTTTCATGTTCATGTGAGATTGCTC